>JADBJO010000191.1:200000-237500 GCA_016801955.1 Conus betulinus | reverse complement strand
GCAGACATAATAACCACGCAGCTGTTTATAATTGTTGGTCTGTATTTTAAACTTCAGTTATCTGTCACACTGCTTATGTATTTATTCCTATTACTACCTGGAGTTAGACCTAGTCTCCCACAAAAGAAAAGGCACTACTCACTCGTAGCTTTCGACAGCCACCCGGCCATCTTCCTCAGCGATGCTGTTGCTGACTGAGTGAACTCGATTCAGATCACGCGACCATGGGACGTGCCCAGGTCACGTGACCGAATCAATGAAGTGTACACCGGAGGCAAGGTGTAGCGGCCCCGGTCCCTGTTGGGGGGGGGGGGGGGATGGTGGCTGTGATGTAGATGGCCTCCTTGACCCCTCGATGGAACCACTTGTTTTCTCTGTCCAGGATGTTGACGTTTTCCGTGTCAAATTGGTGTTGCTCGGAGTGCAGGTGTGCTCCGACAGGTGAAGAGTCCCTCTTGTGTTCTGTGGGTCTCTTTTGGAGGGGACTTTCTGTTTCTCCGGCAGTCTATTGTGTAGATGTATTTATTTCTTTATTAATTTACTTACTTTGTTTGTCTATTCGTTTGTTTGATTGTGTTCATCTTCTGTGCCCTTACAGTCACAACTCACACGCTGTTCCTTCCAGCCCCATCGTACACAATAATGTTCTGTCGAATGCCCCCCAACCAGATTTCCATAGCTGACTGTCGTGAGACAACCCACCGGAGTAGACACTGCACTGCTACAGAGTCATCTTGGCAGTGTTCAGTGAGGCACTAATTACTCGGTCTCCAAGCCAGCAGAAGTTTTTCCCCGACACAGGACATGAACACGTCCACCTGCTGACCTCTCCCATCAAGGTGTCAGCGTAAAGAATTGAACACAAACCTAACAACGGCTATAGCAGAGAGAAGAGGGTAGTTGAAGTCCACTCTAGAGCAGTATATGATGGGCCACAGAATCTGCAATTATTTTACGACGATTTGAAGAGATAATGAACATAATTCTACAGAGTTCTACTCCACCAATAAAGCGGTGCACGAAATACCACAGAATCTGATACGGTTTTACGATTGGTGAGGATTAGGAGCGTTATTCTATACAGTTCCATTCCATAAGTATAATGCACAAAATTCTATACTGTCGTCCGATGATTGATGAGGATGATTACATCGTTCTATATGGCTCTATTCTATCAGTAGTGCAATGCAAAAAAAAGGGCCGTAGAATCCAATACTATATTACAAAGACCTACCAGTAGTGCAAAGTATGAAGGGCCACAGAAGCATTTACTGTTTTAAGATGATTGATGGGGATTAGCAACGTCATTCTATAGAATTCCATTCCACAAGAGCACAGCATGAAGGGCCACAGAACCCGACACTGTTTCACGACGATTGGTGGGGATTCGGAACGTCATTCTATGGAGCTCCATTCAGGCTGATACCACGTGACAGGGCTGAACTCTTCGATTCCTTTCATATTACATGCTGCCATTAGCCAGCCTGAAAGATGCAGGCACCTGTACTGCTGGACAGACAACGGCAGCGACACTTTCTCAGATGATTTGTGTTGGTAAAATGGCGAAGAGCGCAAGTAGAATAGATTATCTGTACTCAGAGACTAATAAATTCACACTTGCTGAAATATTTCGGCTGGGCCACAACCAGCCTTCATCAGTCAACTGGAGCAACAAAGGGAGCTGCTGGTTGAATGCGTCGTGAGTTCGAGTTCACTGCAGCAGAGTTCACATTAGCTGCAGGTTGTGAGTCCGAGTTCACTAGAGGTAAGTTTGAGTTCACCACAGGTCTTAAGATGCTGTCATAGATGGGAGATAAACTCAAGTCCCCCATCCCTGTTGAGGCTGGGTCTTCTTCTTGCTTTTATCTGAATGGCCTCCTTCACCTTCCTTTTGAGAAAGTTGGGTTCAGTTCCCAGCAGTGTGGTGTTATCCAGAGAGATATCATGTTTCTCTCTCAAGCAGTGTTCTTTGAATGCTGATTCAGGCCTGGTCTGTTGATGTTCTTTGAACCGTTTGTGAAAAGGTCTTTCTGTCTCACCAATATAGTCTTGATCACAATCAGAGCATTTAATGTGGTAGATTACTCCACACTGTTTCCCTTTGTCTGTAATGTCTTTAATATGGGTCAGTTGAGATGGTGGGTTTGTGAAAATAAACTGACGCCATGTTGTTGAAATGCCCGGGAAAGCCTCTCTGAAGTGCCCTTCACATAAGGAATCCCTACCCTTACGCTGTACAGTGTTTTTTTTTTATCTGGTCGGGACATGGGGCATCAAAAATCCAATCTGGATAGTCATTAGACTTTAATGCTTGTTTCACGTGGGCTTTTTCTCTTTTGCGGTCGTCTCTTCTTTCACCAGAGTATCAGCTCGGTGCAGCAAGGTACGTACAACAGAACGTTTATGCTGTAGAGGATGATGGGAGTTGAAGTTCAGGTACTGGTCTGTATGTGTGGGTTTTCTGTACACTGAAGTTTTGATGCTGCCGTAGGGGAGACGTTGCAATAAAGTGTCAAGGAAGGCTGTCTTGCCATCTACCTCAGTCTCAACAGTGAACTGGACGTTCCGGTCGACTGAATTAAGATGCTGAGTGAAATAATCAATATCTGATTCTCTTATAGAGGTTAGAGTATCATCAATGTATCTGTACCAGAATGAAGTGGGATTAGCACAGGTGAAGAGCGCAGTTCAGCAAGACGCCAGAAATCTCAGATACGCACCCTGGCTGAAATTCCAAACCTCACACTCCCAGTCCCCAACCTATGATATTTGTTGCCGCACAATTATTATATCATAATCATAATCATCATTATCATCATCATCATTATCATCATCATCATCATCTTTGTTATTATCACCATCATCATTATTGTTATCATTATCATCATCTTCCGCGTTATTGTGTTTATTTGATTTTGTAAAATTATCTGATTAAGTTTACTCTCATTGTTATTACCTTTCTTGTCATTATACTGTGATGATGATGATGATGATGATGATGATGATGATGATGATGATGATATTGTTGCTGTTGCCACCGTCGCTGTTGTTGTAGTTGTCGTTTCTATTTTGCTGGCTTTCATTAATTCGGTAGAAAAAGACACATAGCAAATGTAGACACTAACCAAGATCTTTATCCCGACACCATACAGTTATCTTTCAGACTTCAGTCTGAGTTCGCCCGCCTCCTTCCCCGCTCCTGGTTTGTCTCCCTCTCTCTTGAAGAAAGTGTGTGTCCCGACTTTCCAAGTCTTCCTCCAGCACAAATGACAGATGAAGGGGAAAAATATGGAAAATGGAGTTTCATATTCCAGAACATATTTCTTCGTTCTCCTTAAAAACCCAGAGAGAGAGAGAGAGAGAGAGAGAGAGAGAGAGAGAGAGAGAGAGAGAGAGAGAGAGAGAGAGAGAGAGAGACTCATTCCTAGCTTAACACCTGCTTTGTTAACAGAGATCTAGGCATGTAGTGTTATTTTATCATGGGTCTGTGCGAGGAGTTCCTTCATGTTCATGACGTTCTTTGTCTTGTTCCTGAAGATGACGTTCTTTGTTTGAAGAAGACTTGTTGTTTGGGTCATGGGTCTGTTCCTTCGTGTTCATGATGTTCTTTGTCTTGCCTGAAGAAGACTTGTTTGTTTTGTTGGGTCTGTCATGGTGTTCATGATGTTCCTTCGTGTTGTTTTGATGGGTTGTTCTTTGTCTTGCCTGCCTGAAGAAGACTACACAGATCCAGACGTGTAGTCTTTGTTTTGTCATGGGTCTGTTCCTTTGGTGGCCCAGTGGTTCTGGTCTTCAAAATGTGCAAATAGTTTCCAGCACAAAAACTGGAGAATGGTCCACACGTCCTGATGTTTGTTTCCCTGTTTTGCCTGCTTGCTTCAGTATGTGAGAGAGAGAGAGAGAGAGAGAGAGAGAGAGAGAGAGAGAGAGAGACATTAAGTGATATTAGACGAAGGGAAAGGATTTGGAGAGGGGGAGCATGAGAAGGAAGTGGGTGGGTGGGTTATCTTGCAATCACACACACACACAACACAAACACAAAACACACACACACACACACACACACAACACACAATCTTTACGATACAATGAAAAAAAAAAGTAAGGAAAAAGCCAACTTTAAATAACTATTTGAATCATAACACAAACTATAACAAATGTCCCATAGGACTGCGTAGTAAACAGTTTGCAAAATCAAACAACAAACTAAAATTCTCAAGGATACTGTCAAGAGAACTTTCAGAAATAGCCGGTAAAATAGGTCTCAATCTCTGGCATTCCAGAAGAATGTGTTGGTTTGAAATTTGTTTCACCGCACAGACATTTAACATTCTTGCTGAATTTTGTTTTGAAGGCATTAAGCTTATCCTATAAGACAGCGAAGTAATGTGCCTACATTTGAAACTGTTGCCATAATTCACAGTTATTTTGTTTGTTGAGCAAACCGAATTCAGTAAGAGACTGGAGAATTTTCTCTTTCCTATGGAGAGATTTTGAAACTTTGTTCCACGATGCTTGCTCCAGCAAATGATACCCTTCTGTAACGGATAAAGGGATGTTTATTTCTATAGATTCTCTGTCTTGCCTTGCACCTTTTTTGCGGCTCTGTCAGCACAATCGTTTGAATATAATCCAACATGTGAAGGAGATTTTGTGTGTGCATGTGTGTGTGTGTGTGTGTGTGTGGGGGGGGGGGGGGGGGTATTTGTAGATACATGTACGTGCCACTGAAAATAAATAACGATACAAACCCCAAAGTATAAAGGAAAACAGACAAATTGGAATGAAAATATATGCACACCTTTATTTCATGCAAATGGATCACAGACAATTCCACTGTAAAATGTTTGGCGGAATGAAATCCTTCAAAACATGATAATACATACACAATACAAAAATTGTTTCTTTTCCGGTAGTTCTAGGATGTACGGTATGTATAATGAAAGAATGATCAAGGGCAATAAAAGAAGCGAGAGAGAGAGAGAGAGAAGAAGAAGAAGAAGAAGAAGAAGAGAAGAAAAAGAAGAAGAAGAACTTTGTCCTACTACAGCAGTTAATCGTGTTGATTTTTCATATTCACCTACATTACCTTATAATTTTTACAACCAAAAAAAAGTGAAATCTCATTTCTACAAACTGAGCAATCACACACATACTGACAACAACAGGAAAAAAAAAAAACTGAAGGAAATTAGCTGCCGTTTTATAGCCGCCCGTTTTAAAACCAACTGCCCAGGTACTTCCAACCAGCTTTTGTCTGAGAGATATCATTTTTGTTTTCTGTGTTAGGCTATGCCATAGCTGTTGAGTGATTGTCACATCCACCCAGCCATGCATTATCCACATATTTCTATAGCTGTTGACTGACGCTGCGGAGACAGACACGAAGACTCTGAAATGTGTTCATTTACGTGTGTACGTGCCTGGACCTTTGTCAAATCCATCCACCTCATTCGAACATTTACAGGAATGCAGTGTCCACAAAACCTAATACAACAAAGGCCAGGCTCGACACCTGATACAGAAAAATCCACTGAGAAATACTATTTTAAAAGAATTTCACTACAGCTATGATGATGATAATGATCATCATCATAAACTGGTTCAGTTCAAATGTGCCTACAACCGTTATTCCGATTGTAGCCAAATCTGGTCCGGTCTGTCCCTCAGGGTTGTCCCAGATCCACGTCCCCTCACGCTTCCTTAGCTCTTCTGCTGAGTGACTCCTCTTTGAAAGCCTCTTTACCTGTAAATTTTTAAAAAGAACTGATAGTTCATATGCCCATTTTGCGCTGAATTCGAAAAGATAATCGATTTTTCGTTCTTCGCTTCTCCCTGGCCTGAATGTGGTTTATCTTGCCTGAAGAAGACCCAAGAGGTCGAAACGCGTCGTGTTTTGTCTCGCAATTTGTCTTGTTGTCTGGCGGATAAACTTTATTTTTTTTAATTTTTGTTGCAATGTTTAGCCTGCAACCCCCCCCCCCCCCCCCCCCCCCCCTTTTGCAAACTCTGTTTACCCGCAGTCAACAAGATCTGAGAACATTTTCCCGTTCTATCTCTGAAATTCTTCCCAATCACTCTTCCATAGTCCCTGCTACGTTTCTTTTCAATCCAGCTTTCAAACCTTTCTGTTTCGACAAGCCAGTTGCGATGTTCCCTTCCAACTGAGCTGTTTTCAAGTCTATGCAGGAAATGGAATTCATAAGCGTGTTCATGTACACGGAGAATGGGTCCACGAGGCTTCTGATGTGCATGTAGGCTTTTCACACATACACAGTACGCGAATAGTGTGTGTACAAAGCTGTGTGTCATTGTTTCCATAAAGATTCAAAACACTCCCTGTTGGACGATGTACTGCAAGGAGTTCAGAAGCCTACTTTTACAATAAACGTCATATTGGTGTTTCTGGTTGTTAACACAGATGCTATACAAATCTGCCTTACTGTCACAATTGGAGCCATAACAACACACCTTATCGTTATATGAAGTTTTATAAAAACATACTTTATTAAGATATGTGTCATATAAACATATCTTATTTTTTGTGATGGATTTTATAGAAATCTGCTTCAATTTTCCGATATGTGCTATATGAATCCAACTCGTTTAGGAGATATGTATCTGATTGTAAAGATAGGTACTGTATATGTGTTTCATTAATAAGATTGTGTTATATGAACGTACTGCATTGTTGACACCGGTGCTATATAGATGCTCTCTATTGTTAAATGCTGAACAATTGTCCCTCATCCTAAAGCTTGGTGCTACACAAACATACCGCAATGGTTGATACATGCCATATAAATATGCCTCACTATTGAGTAAGTGCTGAGTCAATTTATCTCAATGTCAAGATGGATTTTCTATGAATACTCCTCATTTTAAAGGCAGCTGAAGAACGTGCTTCAGTGATAAGTTTGGTGCGATATACACGTATCTCATCGCTAAAATGGGCAATCATTAGATGCAAATCGTTCTTAGGTAATCGGCATTAAAATACACCTAATTGTTAACAGAGGTGTTTTATATGTGTGCCACACTGTTTAAAAAAAAGGTGCTATATAAAAGCAGAACATTGTTAAGATACCTTTATATACTTAAGAGCTATAGCAAATACATAAGTGTAATCCATTGTTAAGACAGTTGTATATAACATTTGTATACCTCATTGCCAATACATGTGCTACACATACATACTTCTTCCTTAAATTAGGCGCCATATAAAAACATACTGTTAAGACCGGGTTAAATAAATGCAATTCATAATCAAGCCGGGTGCTACGAAAAAGTACCTCCTCGTTATTGTCACAACTATTTTTTTAACCACCACACTCAGTCGCACACAATCAGAACGATTGTAAACATTTCATTATGGCCTATCACATTTTTTTTTTTCAACTCGAATCATCATACCCTTTCTAATACGTATACAAACCAAAATTCGTACGCTTGTGCTTTTCTCAGTATAGTAGTAACATTCAGACAGTCCGTGTGTGTCTCTGCGGCAATGGATAACTCACAGCTGGGATCAGCACCGGCCAAAGTCTTGGAAAAAAAAAAAAAAAGGAGAGGTCGGGCCACCTTCATCTCAGAACAGTATCATTGTTGTTTGTAGGATTTGTTCATATATTTTTTTCTCTCCACTCCCATAATTTGTGTTTGACTTCGAAAATTTGTTGCTTATAAGTGAAAGGGCCGAACGTTAAGGATGGAGGGAGAAAAACTGCTCAAGAGAAGGCAGCGATACAACTCTTCAGCACGGGAGATAGACAGCAAACAACCCACCTTTTTAGCAGAGAACATCTGACAACTCTTTGACAAAGAACTGCACTATCTTTTTTCGAAAACGGCAACAGACAAGTGTTTGGCAGGGAAGAAAACAAACAAACATGCAACTGTTTGACAGAAAGCAGCACACAACTATTGAAGAGATAAAAGCACGTAACTTTCCAACACAGAAAAGCACAGAACTTCTTAACAGAGGGCAGCACATATCTCTAACAGAGGCCAGCACATACCTCTAACAGAGGCCAGCACATAACTCTAACATAGACCAGCACATAACTCTAACAGAGGCCAGCACATAACTCTAACAGAGGCCAGCACATAACTCTAACAGAGACCAGCACATAACTCTAACAGAGGCCAGCACATACGCACATAACTCTTCAACAGACGGTGGCATGTAACTCTTCTTACAGACGGCAGTACATAATACTTTAACAGCGAGCACTAAGTAACTTTTCAACAGAGGGCAGCACATAACGCCTTCACAGAGAAAACCACCACACACCATAACTCTCAAGCGGAGATCACCTCATTAACTCTCTAACGGGAGTTGGGGGGGAGGGGGATGGGGGGTAAGTGTTCCACAGACGGCAGCACATGATCATTTAACAGAGAAGAGCACATAGCTCTTTAACAGTGGGCAGCAGCACGTGACAAGTTTAACAGACAGCAGCACGTTACTCGTTTAACAGACAGCAGCACGTGACTCGTTTAACAGACAGCAGCACGTGACTCGTTTAACAGACAGCAGCACTTGACTCGTTTAACAGAGAGCAGCACGTGACTCGTTTAACAGACAGCAGCACAGAACTCTTTAACAGACAGCAGCACAGAACTCTTTAATAGACAGCAGCACAACTCTCTTAACAGACAGTAGCACAGAACTCTTTAGCAGACAGAAGCACAGAACTCTTTAACAGACAACAGCACAGAACTCTTTAGCATAGAACTCTTTTCCAGAGAGCAGCACATAACTCTTTAACAGACAAGCAGCACAGAACTCTTTAACAGGCAACAGCACAGAACTCCTTAACAGACAGCAGCACATAACTTTTTAGCACAGAACTCTTTAACAGAGAGCAGCACAGAACTCTTTAACAGACAGCAGCACAGAACTCTTTAACAGAAAGTAGCACAGAACTCTTTAACAGACAGCAGCAGCACAGAACTCTTTAACAGACAGTAGCACAGAACTCTTTAACAGACAGCAGCACAGAACTCTTTAACACAGAGCAGCGCAGAACTCTTTAGCACAGAACTCTTTTTTACAGAGAGCAGCACATAACTCTTAAACAGAGAACAGCACAGAATTCTGTAACAGACAGCAGCACACATACTCTTAAACAGAGAACAGCACAGAATTCTGTAACAGAGACAGCAGCACAGAACTCTTTTTAACAGAGAGCGGTACGTAACTCTTAAACACAGAGCCGCACAGAACTCTTTAACACTGAGCAGCACAGAACTCTTTAACAGACAGCAGCACATAACTCTTTAACACAGAGCAGCACAGAACTCTTTAACAGAGAGCAGCACAGAACTTCTTTAATAGAGAGCAGCACAGAACTCTTTAATAGAGAGCAGCACAGAACTCTTTAACAGAGAGCAGCACGGAACTCTTTAATAGACAGCAGCACAGAACTCTTTAACAGACAGCAGCACAGAACTCTTTAACAGACAGCAGCACAGAACTCTTTAACACAGAGCAGCACAGAACTCTTCAACAGCACAGAACTCTTTAACACAGAATGGCACAGAACTCTTTTAGACTCTCTTTAACAAAGAACAACGCATAACCCTTTAACAGAGAGCAGCACAGAAACTCTTAACAGAGAGCAGCACAGAACACTTTTACAGAGAGCATTACAGACTTCTTTAACAGACAGCGGCACTGAACTCTCAACAGACAGCAGCACAGAACTCTTTCACACAGAGCGGCACAGAACTCTTTAACTGACAGAAGCACAGAACTCTTTAACAGAGAGCAGTACAGACCTCTTTAACAGAGAGCGGCACAGAACTTTAACAGACAGCAGCACAGCACAGAACTCTTTAACACAGAGCAGCGCAGAACTCTTTAGCTAAGAACTCTTTAACAGAGAGCAGCACAGAACCCTTTAACAGACAGCAGCACAGAACTCTTTAACAGACTGCAGCACAGAACTCTTTAGCACAGAACTCTTTAACAGACAGCAGCACAGAACTCTTTAACAGACAGCAGCACAGAACTCTTTAACAGAGAGCATTGCGTACTCTTTGACACACAGCAGCACAGAACTCTTTAACAGACAGCAGCACAGAACTCTTTAACAGACAACAGCACAGAACTCTTTAGCGCAGAACTCTTTAACAGAGAGCAGCACAGAACTTTTTAACAACAGACAGCAGCACAGAACTCTTTAACAGACAGCATTGCGTAACTCTTTAACACAGAGCAGCACAGAACTCTTTAACAGACAGCAGCACAGAACTCTTAAACAGAGAGCAGCACAGAACCCTTTAACTCAGAGCAGCGCGAAGTTCCAGAGCCTTCAGCTTCACCGCGCAACTCACACACCAGCATAGACTGACTGTTCATAGCGTCCCACAGACCGCACACAACCCTCCACAACAACAACAACGAATACATGAAATAATCCTCTGCCATAATTTTTCTTTGAGTATAAAGATGGGCTGGAGGTGACTTCTGGAGAAGAAGGCCCATGGACATAACAGATCTGACTTCAACATCCCCTGAACTGCTTCCACGACTGCAGAAAGGAAAAGGGACAAAGATGAACATCGCCTTCTCTTCTACAGAAAGCTGACTCGCTGTTTTGGCTCCAACAATGCGCGTGTCGGTCACAGTTTCATCGAGAAGCTGTCCGTCAGTGCTCGTGCAAAGTGATTACACAGTCATCTCCCCTGACAGGCTTCTGATGATCGTGTGGAACAAAGCTTGGGGTCTCATATGTCTCAAACCGGTGTGTGTGTGTGTGTGTGTGTGTGTGTGTGTGTGTGTGTGTGTGTGTGTGTGTGTGTGTGATGTTGTAGTGTGTGTGTGTGTGTGTGTGTGTGTGTGTGTGTGTGTGTGTGTGTGTGTGTGTGTGTGTGTGTGTGTGTGTCGCGTGTGTGTGTGTGTATGTTGTAGTGTGTGTGTGTGTGTGTGTGTGTGTGTGTGTGTGTGTGTGTGTGTGTGTGTGTGCGCATGCATGTGCATGTGTGTGTGTGCATGTGCGTGGGTGTTTGTACACGTGCACACGTCTAACTCTCTCTGTCTCTCTCTCTCTCTCTCTCTCTCTCTCTGTGTATGTGTGTGTGTGTGTGTGTGTGTGTGTGTGTGTGTGTGTGTGTGTGTGTGTGTGTGTGTGTGACGGTGAGAGAGACAGAAAGAAGAGAGAGATGGGGTATTTGCATTAACGCTGTGTTGTTATAAATGTGCCCACGTTTGTGTGCATATGTCGATAATTGTGTGTAGCTAAATGCGGCTAAATAAATTCACATAGAATGAACGCGCAGAGGACGGGGACAAATAAATACACGCACAGAAGCTATAATCACATATTGACAGACCCTACACACACACACACACACACACACACACACACACACACACACACACACACACACACAATTTTACAAAGCACAGAGTTCTCATTCTCCCATAGAAATTAATCCTAAAAACGCCAGACAGTGAGAGCCAGACAACAATGAAGTGTCACCGTAAGAAAGCAACGCACGGTGTATTCCCTTACCATAGCATCTTTTAGGCTGTGACCATTACAAACTAGGCTAGGTGTACACAATTATCTTTACAAACCAACATCTCACAAATCACACACACACACACACACACACACACACACACACACACACACACACACACACAACAATTTTACAAAGCAATATGTTTCAGGAAAATACACCATGCCTTTACAAAAGTGTTTTTAAAGCAACATATGTCAACAACAACAAAAAAAAAAAAAACAAAAAAAAACATGCCCATGCAAAATGATATTTACAAAGCAACGTGTTAAAAAAAAATATAGCATATCTCTCAAGAATATTTTTTATAAAGCAAAACACACACACACACACCACACACACACACACAGAGAGAGAGAGAGAGAGAGAGAGAGAGAGAGAGAGAGAGAGAGAGAGAGAGAGAGAGAGAGAGAGAGAGACAGACAGACAGAGAGTTAGAGACAGGCAGAGAGACAGACAAACACAGACAGACAGACAGACAGATAGATAGATAGACAGCTAGACTGAGAGATAGATAGACAGATAGACTGATGTGAGACAGAGACATTGTTAGCCTGCACGTGTTCCCCCCCCCCCCCCCCCCCCCCCCCCCCCCCCCTTCCTCCTTCCTCACCCACTACTTATTTGCTCAACACGTTGTTTGATCGATCGGTGGGAGATGGCATCTCTTATGAGATCCAAGTGCAGGCTGTTTTGCACATTTCAAAGCTGCTGGCAGCACTGATGTGACTGACCATACTTGGGACATTAAGCAGAGCTGACCACTCGGACAGTCGACCCTTTGTCACCTTCCTTCAAATGGATCCACCAGCGTATCTCAACCATTCCTCACTCTACTTACTCCTCTTTATATGATGCTTTTAGTTGATGCAGTTTTTTTTTTCTTCCAGTGCTTTCTTCTCGTTTTATTTGGGAGGGCTGTCACTGGATTCTGTGTTGAATTCTTGGTGGTGAGATTAGCACCTGAATTAAAAAAGGTGGGTGTCTTGTCTTCTTGTTCTGCCAAGGGAGATTAGCCGTGCCCACTGATGAGTGGAATCGGCTGACGTGAGGCTTCTGGACGGGAGATGCAGACGGTTTTGTGATCAAGACAGGCTGCCATGGTCCATTAGGCTTGCTAGCGAAGGAATTTATACGTATTGTCTGAAGCCCCCCTTTTCTTTAACTCTTATTTTCTTTCAGAGCCCCATCCTGGCCACCTCCCGCCAACTGTTTTAGAACTATACCAAGTCACGTGGCGTTATAATCACGCAGTTCTTACTTTGCACTGGCTTCGCCAATATCTGTTTACACATCTGATGATCAACACACACGCACGCTCGCAAGCACACCAAACCATAAATGATCTACACAAGGCAACAAATATTCAAATAACATCATATACCTACAGAAAATGACTTTCAAAAGCATGTATCAAAGCATTAACACATACAACAGTAAACCATACCTGTACAAACCGATTTTCAAAACAACATATATCAGAATATCATGAACTACCATATCTTATCCTAAGTAGACTGCACTTGTGGAGAAAATGTGGAATAATATAAAAACGATTTGAAGATGGACGGAACTGTAAAAAGGAAAAAAAAAAAAGTTTGTCATTAATCAAAGTTGATAATTATTTGAACTTAAACTAACTGCCACCGGACGGAACAGGATATATCACCGACAGTTTCACTGACGAAGACACAGCTGTGAAGGACCGCTAACTTTGTGGGTTGCAGGACGGCTGGAACTGATTCAAGGCACGGACCTGTCGATGATTTCATTTCATATTGCTTCGGCTGTTCGTCATGTCAAGCTGTTCACAGCCCAGCCGACCTCTAAGGCCATATCAGGCCTGTGTCAAAAGTGACGTCCTCCCGAACGGAGGAGGGAAAAGTGTTTGTCTCACGAAGGACAGAGTCCATAAATGCAGAATCATGACTACGTTCCCTGCAACGGCAAATGGACGGACATGCAAAAATGGACGGAGTGGCAACCGAAAAATGTGATGAAACAATATTCCCCGTTTCACACACACACACACACACACACACACACACACACAAATGATATATCACCGCATATTCCATTTAGAACCCAGTTTCTTCGTTTCTGCCCGGTTTCTTTCATAAAAACCATGTTCTATATCAGAATCATTTTTTTACACTTCAATCTGTGAGTCCCCCTCCCACCCCCACCCCCCCCCCCAAAAAAAAAAATGTTCGTGAACAACAACAATCAAAACAAAAAAAAATTCCATAACACTATCGAAGTTTTAAACCGGAGTACATCGCCTCTTAAAGCGCCAGGGGAAAAAGGGAAATGAGACGTCAGCACCAGTTGTGTACTTTAGGGGTAAGACATGGAGGGAGGTGGGGAAGGAGGGGGTGTTGCAGTTGGCGGTCCACCATGATATGGCCCAGCGCAGTAGCAGTTTGTTCGTGTCGTCAGCTGCTTCATGCAGACACAAAGATTCTGGATTTCAATGATACTGAGAACTTAGACATTATTCCGTTGTTGTTGCTGGTGTGTGTGTGTTGTGTGTGTGTGTGTGTGTGTGTGTGTGTGTGTGTGTGTGTGTGTGGTTTTGTGTTTGTGAGTGAGTGAGTGAGTGTGTGTGAGTGTGTGTGTGTGTGTGTGTGTGTGTGTGTGTGTGTGTGTGTGTGTGTGTGTGTGTGTGTGTGTGTGTGTGTGTCTGTCTGTCTGTCTTTTAGCCGTTTAAGACATGATGAGGACTTTCTTTTGTACATGATACGACAGAAAAGAAGACCTGACCACCTCTGCGTTTCCCTCCTGTGAATCCTGGTTATAATCGCTATCATTATCATCATTCACATCAATTTAAAAAAAAAAAGTTCAGTATCTTGCGTCAGCAACACAATGTGCTGAGCTCTCAGCATTCACTCACACATCGAACACCCACCCACACCACTCCTCCCCTCCCCTCTCCCCCTCCCCCATCCACCACTACCGATCCTTCCCCCCCCCCCTCCAGGCCACTCAGCTCACCACAGATGTCAGAGGAATGCTGTTCAAAAGAGATCTGTTTTGGGCCTGTGTCTAAAATGGAATTTCGAGGGGAGACTATGCATATACTGGACGGCAGCGAGAGGCACACATGTAGAAAGCTTAAAGCTGTATCAGTTCATTACACTTTGTTATCGATAATATCACTTTATTATAATTATCATCGTTCTTGTCTTTACGTTTCTGCCTCGTAGGATTTGCTTATCTCTAATCATAGCTGTCTAATCCAGGCTTTCATGGCTCTGAAGCGTGCTTTATGTTTAACCTGTAAAAAGAAAAAAAAATATATCAGTGGCAGCCTTCACTAAGGTGTATGGGGTGGGGGAGGGAAGTGTAGGAAGGGGGCTGGGGTGGAATGGGTGAAAGAATTCATACGGCACGCGCCCTCCCTGATGGAATGAGTGCAACACTGAGCGATTCACATTGAACTGAATAACGTGAGCGATTCATATTGGACTGAATGACACGGGAAACGAATGACTATGACCAGCAGGCAGCTCTTCAGGTGACTCTGTCAGGTGGGCAGTCTGCTGTGTGAAGGAAAGTATGGATCGCAAAGTGATCAGAATTCGTTAACCGAGGATATGTGTTAGTACTCTCCACAACGATTCCAGCGTGGTATAGAAGTGATACACTAAATCCAGTGGACAGTCATAATGACGTCATGACATAATAACGCAATAAATCCATGGAACGTGACCCTGAACGACACCCAAAGGGTCCCAGCTCAAAGCCCTGATGACAGCACCCCAGATCATCTTGACTTCCACTGTTTGAAATAATAGGACAACAGCTGCTGCCGGCAACAAACCATTGCAGGCACTGACACCACACCAGGCAGATGACACGCCGTGTGCCTGAACTGGACATTGACACAGTCATTTAGCAAGACCGAAAATCATGCACCAAAACTGCAGCTCCCTCCCTCCTTCCCCCCTCCCCACACCACCACCAGCCTGTATGTCGTGATCGACCTCCGTCTTCCACAGGGATTCACACTAAGTGATTTTCTATCTTCACAAAGCGTCTTCCATGAAGGACAAGAACCCAGCCCGGAACAAGAAGTCGAATGTGGGAGCAGACCATTTCTGCTACACAGGAGAGGTTTGAACCTGCATCTTCCACTCACCAGGCAGAGTTGTCTGCCGCTGTGCCAACTCTTGTCGTGAGGCGTATTCATTATCACAGTCGTCTGTCAGCATATCACAGTTGTCTTTTTTTTTTTTTTCCCTTCACATCCATATCCATGGTACAAACACTTCACACAATCTCAGCCTCTCTTAACGTCTTGTAAACGTTATCACAGTCGTGTGTGTGCAAACAGTTTTGTTGCTTCCTTCAAATGAATGTCACTAGTCCAAACTTTTCAGTTTACACATACAATCATTAAAAGTATACTGGATACATAAATTCTTTAGGACAAAATAAGCAATTTTTGTGAAGAAATAAGAGGAAAGTACAGTTTTATACAATACTTTTACAACCACCTTCCTTTTTCTCGCCCACTATTCTAAAGAAGTCTATTCTTTAACACAGATTTTGTATAATAATCAACACATATAGCCATTCTTTCACAGCAACTGAATATGTTTATATAGTGTTTTCATTCCAATACTATTTCATTGAATGAATCACAACAACAAAAAACATTTTTACACGATGCTTTTAGATAAAAAAAAAAAAACAAACAAACAAAAACAAACGAACAAAACGCGAATAAGATTTTATATAACACCTTTGCAATAACCAAATGCCTTCATACGATGTTTTTCTAAGTACTATTTCAAGACTGCTATCTACAAATACTTCTATACGCAGTTTTCATCACTACATGATACCAGATATCACTGTTACTAATGAAATGTTTTTCACAGCGGTCAAGCATTTTTACACGATGTGTGTAACGGTTAATTGATGACCATAAACAGTGTGTCCCTTACCTAATACGACAACACAACCTTACGTCACGACAAATGACGACAGCTCCACGGTAAGCTGTTTTTCAAGAAGCAGAAAATAGGACGCGCAATGCTAAACAAAAACGAATCACACTTGAAAAAAAAAAAAAAAAAAAATTGACAACACCAATCACAACATATACATTCCCCAAACCCCCACCCCCTCCCTTTTTTCACTTCCCTTCCCCTAAAATTGCTGTCACCACCACCACTAGCAACGAAATGTACAGGAGGTGATGATGGTGAGAAGACTGTGTTTTTGTTAAAACGCCTGCTCTGTTTCAGTCTTTAGGAATGCAGACAAACAGCCATGTCTTTCTGGAAAAGAGAGACCGTAACAATGTCTTACCGTACGCAGAGAAATAATGTCTTTCTGTGTCTGTATCTTTCTGCAAAAAAAGTAGTAATGCCTTTTTGTTCAGACCAGAATTGTGTGTGTGTGTGTGTGTGTGTGTGTGATGTGACCCATAATGCACACATCCTTGTTGTTTCTTACGTTAAGAAAGCCGCTAATTTATCTTCCGTGTTTCCTTAAAAACCATCATCTAATCTACAAACAATCCATTAGTTTACATATTTCTTTGATTTACATTACGCGCTTCTTTGAAAACAACTACTGACACCCCCTTAATTTACACAACAAAATTCTCTTAAGACAGTCTCGTAATTTGCACAACAAAATTCTCTTAAGACCGTCTCGTAATTTACACAACAAAATTCTCTTGAGGCCGTCTCGTAATTTACACAACAAAATTCTCTTGAGACCGTCTCGTAATTTACACAACAAAATTCTTTGAGACCGTCTCGTAATGTACACAACAAAATTCTCTGGAGACCGTCTCGTAATGTACACAACAAAATTCTCTGGAGACCGTCTCGTAATTTACACAACAAAATTCTTTGAGACCGTCTCGTAATTTACACAACAAAATTCTCTGGAGACCGTCTCGTAATTTATACAACAAAATTCTCTAGAAAGTCTCGTAATTTGCACAACCAAATTCTTTGGAGACAGCTCTCTAATTCAGACAACAAATTTCTTTGTAGACAGTCCTCTAATTCAGACAACAAAGTTCTCTGTAGATAGTCCTCTAATTCAGACAACAAAGTTCTCTGAAGACAACCTCCTAATTCAGACAACAAATTTCCGTGAAGACAGCCTTCCTAGTCAAACAACAAATTTCTGTGAAGACAACCTTCCAAGACAAACAACAAATTTCTGTGAAGGCATCCCTCTAGTTCAGACAACTAATTTCTCTGAAGGCAGCCCCCTAACTCACACAAGACTGACACTTGAAGACAGCTTTGAACTTCACAAAACAGTTTCCTTCGAAGACAGTCCTCTAGTTTACACACCACTTTTCTATACAGACAGTCCTTTATTTACACACCCTTTTTTTTTCACGACAGTCTTCCTAATGTACACACCATCCCTCTGTGAAGATGGCCTTCTAATTCACACCCCATTTTCCCTTAGGGGGGACGGACCCCAAATGTCCACGTGTTCAAGGCCATCTGTGTGACCACAGACCACGCCACTGACTACCCGGCCTCTGTCATCCAGCGGGCAGTGGGGAACCGCGCATTCATGACGAGCCGTCGGCGTAGACGGCGGGCGCAGGGTTGTTGTGGGTATCGATGGCAGTCAGCTGCAGGAACTGCTGCTCTGGCACCGCGCTGTGCAGGCCCTCCAGACCGGGGGCTAGGCTGGGGTCAAATCCTGGGGTCAGACAGCAAACAGTGCGTTAAGGTCAGTGTCATTAATGGACCGTCAGACAGCAAACAGTGTGTATCAGGGTCAGTGTCATTAATGGACCATCAGACAGCAAACAGTGTATATCAGGGTCAGTGTCATTAACGGACCATCAGACAGCAAACAGTGTGTGTCAGGGTCAGTGTCATTTAATCATAATGGACCATCAGACAGCAAACAGTGTGTATCAGGGTCAGTGTCATTAATGGACCGTCAGACAGCAAACAGTGTGTGTCAGGTCAGTGTCATTAATGGACCATCAGACAGCAAACAGTGTGTGTCAGGGTCAGTGTCATTAATGGACCATCAGACAGCAAATAGCGTGTGTCAGGGTCAGTGTCATTAATGGACCATCAGACAGCAAACAGTGTGTGTGTCAGGGTCAGTGTCATTAATGGACCATCAGACAGCAAACAGTGTGTGTGTCAGGGTCAGTGTCATTAATGGACCATCAGACAGCAAACAGTGTGTGTCAGGGTCAGTGTCATTAATGGACCATCAGACAGCAAACTGTGTCAGGGCCAGTGTCATTAATGGACCATCAGACAGCAAACTGTGTCAGGGCCAGTGTCATTAATGGACCATCAGACAGCAAACTGTGTCAGGATCAGTGTCATTAATGGACCATCAGACAGCAAACAGTGTGTATCAGGGGTCAGTGTCCTTAATGGACCATCAGACAGCAAACTGTGTCAGGGCCAGTGTATTAATGGACCATCAGACAGCAAACAGTGTGTGTCAGGGTCAGTGTCATTAATGGACCATCAGACAGCAAACTGTGTCAGGGTCAGTGTCATTAATGGATCATCAGACAGCAAACAGTGTGTATGTGTCAGGGTCAGTGTCATTAATGGACCATCAGACAGCAAACAGTGTGTGTCAGGGTCAGTGTCATTTATGGACCGTCAGACAGCAAACAGTGTGTGTCAGGGTCAGTGTCATTAATGGGCCATCAGACAGCAAACAGGGTGTGTCAGGGTCAGTGTCATTAATGAACCATCAGACAGCAAATAGCGTGTGTCAGGGTCAGTGTCATTAATGGACCATCAGACAGCAAACAGTGTGTCAGGGTCAGTGTCATTAATGGACCGTCAGACAGCAAACAGTGTGTTAGGGTCAGTGTCATTAATGGACCATCAAACCCTGGGAGCAGACAGCAAACAGTCTCTGTATCATAGACTAGTGTCCACTATGGACCATCAAACAGTCTGTACCATAGACCAGTGTCTTTAACAGACCATCAAACAGTCTATACCATGGACCAGTGTCGTTAACAGACCATCAAACAGTCTGTATCATGGACCAGTGTCACTAACAGACCATCAAACAGTCTGTGCCATGGACCAGTGTTGTTAACAGACCATCAAACAGTCTGTGCCATGGACCAGTGTCACTAACAGACCATCAAACAGTCTCTACCATGGACCAGTGTTGTTAACAGACCATCAAACAGTCTGTACCATGGACCAGTGTCGTTAACAGACCATCAAACAGTCTGTATCATGGACCAGTGTCACTAACAGACCATCAAACAGTCTGTACCATGGACCAGTGTCACTAACAGACCATCAAACAGTCTGTACCATGGAGCAGTGTCATTAACAGACCATCAAACAGTCTGTATCATGGACCAGTGTCACTAACAGACTGTATCATGGACCAGTGTCGTTAACAGACCATCAAAACAGTCTGTATCATGGACCAGTGTCACTAACAGACCATCAAGCAGTCTGTACCATGGACCAGTGTCACTAACAGACCATCAAGCAGTCTGTACCATGGACCAGTGTCACTAACAGACCATCAAGCAGTCTGTACCATGGACCAGTGTCACTAACAGACCATCAAGCAGTCTGTACCATGGACCAGTGTCACTAACAGACCATCAAGCAGTCTGTACCATGGACCAGTGTCACTAACAGACCATCAAACAGTCTGTACCATGGACCAGTGTCACTAACAGACCATCAAGCAGTCTGTACCATGGACCAGTGTCACTAACAGACCATCAAACAGTCTGTTCCATGGACCAGTGTCACTAACAGACCATCAAGCAGTCTGTACCATGGACCAGTGTCACTAACAGACCATCAAACAGACTGTACCATGGACCAGTGTCACTAACAGACCATCAAACAGACTGTACCATGGACCAGTGTCACTAACAGACCATCAAACAGACTGTATCATGGACCAGTGTATCATGGACCAGTGTCACTAACAGACCATCAAACAGACTGTATCATGGACCAGTGTCACTAACAGACCATCAAACAGCCTGTACCATGGACCAGTGTCTCTAACAGACCATCAAACAGCCTGTACCATGGACCAGTGTCACTAACAGACCATCAAACAGTCTGTATCATGGACCAGTGTCACTAACAGACTGTATCATGGACCAGTGTCGTTAACAGACCATCAAACAGTCTGTATCATGGACCAGTGTCACTAACAGACTGTATCATGGACCAGTGTCATTACAGACCATCAAACAGCCTGTACCATGGACCAGTGTCACTAACAAACTGTATCATGGACCAGTGTCGTTAACAGACCATCAAACAGCCTGTACCATGGACCAGTGTCACTAACAAACTGTATCATGGACCAGTGTCGTTAATAGACCATCAAACAGCCTGTACCATGGACCAGTGTCACTAACAAACTGTATCATGGACCAGTGTCGTTAACAGACCCATCAAACAGCCTGTACCATGGACCAGTGTCACTAACAGACCATAAAACAGCCTGTACCATGGACCAGTGTCACTAACAGCCTGTACCATGGACCAGTGTCACTAACAGCCTGTACCATGGACCAGTGTCACTAACAGACTGTACCATGGACCAGTGTCACGAACAGACCATCAAACCCTGAGGACAGGCAGCAAACAAATCTATTTAAAAAAAAAAAAAAGACTTTCTAGTTAATCCGCTGCTGAGCGCCCTTCTTGCGTCGATTTCATGAAGATAAAGTGATCACTCGTTTTTTTTCCCCTTTTCATTGCCCTGAATGTGGTTGATATTGTCTGAAGAAGACCCAAGAGGTCGAAACGCGTCGTGTTTTGTCTTGTAACTTATTTATCCCTGTTGTTTGGCGGACTCACTCACAATTCTGTTTAGAATATGTGTCGGTTCCGCCAGTGGCCACCTCACTTTGAAACTAAGAAAGGCAGAAAGACAGACAGACAGGCAGACAGACAGATGGACAGAGACAGACAAATGAAGCGCGTGCTACATCTACGACGATTCATACACAAACATGCCAGTGAATGTCCTCATGCATGTACGTACATTGTACAGCCGGGGTGTCAGTTTATACCTTTCCGCACAAAAGGCCCCTACCACGCCCTCCCTTCCACCCCCTCGTCATGTTGACTGGCAGACTGTTCCTTGAAGAGGCAAGGAATGAACAGAGGAGGAGGGAGAAGAAGAAGAAAGGAGGAGGAAGACCGTTAGGGGAGGGAGTGTACTGCGCATGCGTGTGCATGTGCGTGTGTGTGTGTGTGTGTGTGTGTGTGTGTGTGTGTGTGTATGCGTGTGCGTGTGTGTGTGTGTGTGTGCGTGTGTGTGTGTTTGTGTGTGTGTATGCGCGTGCGTGCATGTGAGTGTGTGTGTGTGTGTGTCTGTGTGTGTGTGTGTGTGTGTGTGTGTGTGTGTGCACGTGCGTGAGTGCGTGCGTGCGTGCGTGTGTGTCCCTTTCGTATATTTCAGATGTTGAGTTGTTAACATTTGTAAAGCGCCCTACAGCCACGTTGCTAGGATGGGCGCTATAGAAATGGCCCTCACTAATCATTCTCATTCTACCTGGCTGAGGAAACCCCCCATGCTGTCCCCCGTCAGCGATGAACTGCTCGGGCAGGAGGTGGGGGGGGGTGGAGGCGTACAGCGGACTGGCCTGCATGGCTCCCATACGACAGCTGTTGGCCCCGGCGTACCCCGCCGCCCCTCCCATCCCCATCGGCTGGCGGCCACCGGCTGGAGCAGGACCCGCCATCATGTCACCTGTCACACAGAGCACACGGTTACCTGAGACACAGAGCACACGGTCACCTGTCACACAGAGCACACGGTCACCTGTCACACAGAGCACACGGTCACCTGTCACACAGAGCACACGGTCACCTGAGACACAGAGCACACGGTCACCTGTCACACAGAGCACACGGTCACCTGTCACACAGAGCACACGGTCACCTGTCACACAGAGCACACGGTCACCTGTCACACAGAGCACACGGGTCACCTGTCACACAGAGCACACGGTCACCTGAGACACAGAGCACACGGTCACCTGTCACACAGAGCACAGTCACACCTGTCACACAGAGCACAGTCACCTGTCACACAGAGCACACGGTCACCTGTCACACAGAGCACACGGTCACCTGAGACACAGAGCACACGGTCACCTGTGACACAGAGCACACGGTCACCTGTCACACAAGGCACACGGTCACCTGTCACACAAGGCACACGGTCACCTGTCACACAGAGCACACGGTCACCTGTCACACAAGGCACACGGTCACCTGACATATAGAGCACACAGTCACCTGAGACACAGAGCACACAGTCACCTGATATACAGAGCACATAGTCACCTGAGACACAGACCACACGGTCACCTGACATACAGAACATACAGTCACCTCAGACACAGAGCGCACAGTCACCTGTGACACAGAGCGCGCAGTCACCTGTGATGCAGAGCGCACAGTCACCTGTGACACAGAGCGCACAGTCACCTGTGACACAGAGCGCACAGTCACCTGTGACACAGAGCGCACAGTCACCTGTGACACAGAGCACACAGTCACCTGTCACACAGAGCTCAGTCACCTGTGACACAGAGCACACAGTCACCTGTGACACAGAGCTCAGTCACCTGTGACACAGAGCTCAGTCACCTGTGACACAGAGCACACAGTCACCCGAGACACAGAGCACACTATCACCTGAGACAAAGACCACATAGACGCCCGAGACAGAGCACACAGTCACCTGTGACACTGAGCACAGTCAATTGAGACACAGAGCACACAGTCACCTCAGACACAAAGCACACCGCCACCTGTGACACAGAGTAGTACCAACTGAAATCCGTTACGGATATCATATCAGTTTCCATGTGCACAAAAGTACCAAATAAAAAGAAAATGTCACAAATATTACAGATATAGTCCATCAACTACTAGAAATGTTAAACTGGTAGAGTTGTCCACAAGCACTCATTACTAAATGAGTTAAACTGCACAAGAACCAATGCGGAAATAGATTATTCCCTTGGCTTTAGTTTGCCACAAATAGGTTTAGTAGTAGTAATAGCAATAGTAGGAGTAGTAGTAATTGCAGTAGTGGCAGTTTCTTGTGGCAGCGGCAGCAGCACGAGTAGTAGTAGTAGTAGTAGTAGTAGTAGTAGTAGTAGTAGTAGTAGTAGTAGTAGTAGTAGTATAGTAGTAGTAGTAGTAGTAACAGCAGCAGCAATAATGGTAGTAGTAAAGTAGTAGTATCAGCAGCAGCAACAGCAGCAGCAACATTAGTAGTAGTAGTAGTAGAGGCAGTAGCAGCAGCAGCAACATTTGCTCAAGTAGTAGTAGTAGTAGTAGTAGTAGTAGTAGTAGTAGTAGCAGCAGCAGCAGCAGCAGCAGCAGCAGAAGAAGAAGAAGAAAAAAGAAGAAGAAGAAGAAGAAGAAGAAAAAAAGAAAAACAGCAACAGTGGTAACAGTAACAGTAAGAGCAGTAGTAGTAGCAGACTAGTATCAGCAGAAGCCGCAGCAGCAGTCGTAGTTGTAGAAGTGGCAGCAGCAGCTACAGCAGTAGCAGTCGTAGTAGCAGCAGGCCCAATAGCAGCAGTAGCAGTAGTACCAGCAGCAGCAACAGCAGAAGTAGTAGCAGGAGGAGGGGAAGGAGCAGCAGTAACAGCAGTACCATGGCAATGGCAGGAACAGCAGCAGCAGTACTGGCAGAAGTGACAATAGTAATGGTTTGCTGCAAAAGTAGCACTCACAGCAAAGCAAAAGCAACAGCAGCAACAGAAATAACAGCAGCATAGCAGGACTACCAGCAGCTGTATAAATACAAACAACAGCAGAAACAGCAACGGTGGTCCAACAAGTATTATCGCAGAAACAACAGTATCAAGTGCAGCACCAGCGGTATTAATGGAAAAAAAAAGACAAGCAACGACAACAAAGAACACACACACACACACACGCGCATACACAGGCGCGCGCGCGCGCGCACACACACACACACACACACACACACACACACGCACACACACACACACACACCCGATATCACTTTTAGTGGAAGGACGTTAAACTGAAGAAACACACACACACACACACACACACACACACACACACACACACAACGAACGACACACACACACACACACAACACAAGTGGGAACTGACTGTTCAAGTGATGGCCCAGGGGGTAGCCAGCATGGGCGTACGTTCCAGGCATGCCCTCCACGAAGCCCAGGGACGGCCTGATGGGAGGTAATGGCCGCGGACTCAGCATGTTCACGGGACCAGGAGAGTAGCCTCCCATACTGAAAAGACCAGAAGTTCCCAGTCGATTTCTAGTTCCAAGTTCTAGTCAAATTTCATCCGGGCATTGTAAATTGTAGACTGACAGCGCTATATATTGGTTGCTGCATGTGTGTAATTGATACAATAATATGTCTGTCTGTCTGTCTGTCTGTCTCTCTCTCTCTCTTGTATGTATGTATGTATAATGAATCTCATTGTAAACTACCTTTATTTAGCATTGACTGGAGTAATGACACACATTTACAAACTATGGACGCTTACTTTCATTCTAATCTAGTCAACCCTCTATTGTGTGCTTTCATGCTTTTATGTGGATTTGATATGCTCTTATTCGTATATGTCATTTCACTTTCATTGTTCTTCCTCTGTGTACCCGTCATCCCTTGACTGTTACATTTTTTTTGCATTTGTCTGTGACTCAAAAGACTCAACGAGAAGAAATCATCGTTCATTGTTCCAAATGAGCTCATGTTTGGTCGTTCTCGTGTTTTTTTTGTTTTTGTTTTTTTTTTTTTCCTTTCTTTTCCGAAACTCGACACTGGGCTATGAACATAATTTCAAACATTGTAACAACAACACCAACGACAAAAAAATGAAGCAGAGAGCAGCGAAATATAAAAATGAACACACTAAACATGGCGCACAGTAACGCTTAGTCAATACAGAACACGAAACGGGTGAGTCTTTCTCGTCTTGGATGCGATCTTAAATTAATTTGTGGGGTTTTTGTTTGTTTGTTTCTTGGTTGCTTTTTTTTTTTAAACTACGTCTGTCGTTTGTAACGTCTACCGAATGCGTATCTGGCGATAATGGAATCGTCCGTTGTGCATTGTGTACTAGACAAGCTTACTCTATGCCTTGTTATGCATGCTTTCTTTTGTCTTTCACCTCACGGTCAAAGCGAAAACAGGAGAGTGCTGTTTACTGGATGACATCCTCCCCCCCCCCCCCTCTTCTCGTGCCCCCCCCCCCCCCCCTTTTTTCCCCTCGCCCCGTCTCTTCCACCCTTTTATTTTTTTCCTCTTTTTCCCTCTCCACCCCATCACGGACCCCCCCCCCCCCCCCCTCTCTCTCTCTCTCTCTCCCTTTTTGGTTGAAAAACTGCGATTGCGCTCTCTCTGTATCTGCCTTCCTCCCTCCCACCCCACCTCTCTCTCTCTGTGAGAGACTCTCTCTTCAAACTGTTTCTCCACTCCCCAACTCTCTCTCTCCCTCTCTCTCTCCCACCCCCACCCCCCCTCCCCCGTCAGTCGTCCATCCATTCCACCCTTCCACACTTTCTTCCTCTAAATAAATACTGTCATTCATTCTGAACTGCCATGTAATATTCATTGTGGTATATATGTTCGTATGCAGTTCTGTGCAATGCTTTCTTTCATGTATTTGCAAGACATCTTTCCCTTTTTTGTATGGGCTGGATGAAAACAAAAAACAAAAAAGCCATGACTTCGTGCTTTTTCTTTTCCTTCCATGAATAACATTTTGTTCGTTCGTTCGTTTTCTTCCCCCTTCCCCCTCCCTCTACTCCCCCATTCTGCCTCTTATCTCCCGCCATCCTCTCCTCTCTTTCCCTAGCCCCCCCCCCCCCCCACTCCCCACTTCCATCTATCTACCGTCCCTACCCCCTGCCCATCCCACACTTATCCCACTCGGCCATTTTCATCAGGCCATGTCAGATAATCCTGGGATTTCAGCTGATAAGCCTGGGGTCTCGGATGACAATTCTGGCCTTTTCATTTAAAAACACGTATAATCCTGGGTTTTCAGCTCATAATCCTGGGTTTTTCGGCTGAAAATCATGGGGCGGGGGGGGGGGGGGGGGGGGGGGGGGCGTCATCTAATGATTCTGGATTTAACAGCTGATGATTTTGGGGGTTTCAGCAAATAATCCTGGGTTTTCAGCAGATAATCCTGGGTTTTCAGCTGATAATCCTGGGTTTTTCAGGAAATATTCCTAGGTGTTCAGCTGATAATTCTGGGTGTTTCCAGCTGTTAATCCTGCGTTTTTCCGCGAATAATCCTGGAGTTTTCAGCTGATTATCCTGGGTTTTTCAGCAAATAATCCTGAGTTTTTTCAGCTGTTAATCCTGGGTTTTCCAGCGACTAATCTCGTTTTTTTTTTTTCAGCTGATAATCCTCGGTTTTTAGGTGATAATCCTGGGTTTTTCAGCTGATAATCCTGGGTTTTTCAGCTGGCGGAGCTCACCTGTCGCGGGCTTCCTCCGCCACGGTCAGGGCGTTGGTGTTCATGGGCGAGCCCTGCATGGCGCTGGTCGACTGCTGCCCGGTCACGCCGCTGCCTCCAGGGCCTGCTCCACTGCAGCTGGCGAGAGGACTGGAGAAGTTCACACCTGAAACAACGACAGCAACAAAACAATACATAATTGTGAGGACTGGAGAAGTTCACACCTGAAACAACGACAGCAACAAACAATGAACTCAACGCCTGAAACAACGACAGCAACAAACAATGAACTCAACGCCTGAAACAACGACAGCAACAAACAATACACAATTGTGAGGACTGGAGAAGTTCACACCTGAAACAACGACAGCAACAAACAATGAACTCAACGCCTGAAACAACGACAGCAACAAACAATACACAATTGTGAGGACTGGAGAAGTTCACACCTGAAACAACACGACAGCAACAAACAATGAAGTCAACGCCTGAAACAACGACAGCAACAAACAATGAAGTCAACGCCTGAAACAACGACAGCAACAAACAATACACAGTTTTGAAGACTGGAGAAGTTCGCACCTGAAACAACGACAGCAACAAACAATGAAGTCAACGCCTGAAACAACGACAGCAACAACAAACAATACACAGTTTTGAAGACTGGAGAAGTTCGCACCTGAAACAACGACAGCAACAACAAACAATGAAGTCAACGCCTGAAACAACGACAGCAACAAACAATACACAGTTTTGAGGACTGGAGAAGTTCGCACCTGAAACAACGACAGCAACAAACAATGAAGTCAACGCCTGAAACAACGACAGCAACAAACAATACACAGTTTTGAAGACTGGAGAAGTTCGCACACCTGAAACAACGACAGCAACAAACACTACACAATTGTGAAGATTGGAGAAGTTCACAACTGAAACATCGACAGCAACAAACAGTGATTCCGAACATTGGGTAAAAAGACACCCCCTTGAATGTCACAGCTTTTATCTTATTTAGTTGTGTGTTTTAAAAAGGTCACCTACTAAATTGCTTTATCAGGGGAAGAATTACCAATCTTGTGAATGAATCCAGACTTTACATTCAGTGTCACTGCCATGATATACACGTGGTTTTGATTCATGGTTGTGAGTAAGTGACTGTACGTAATCACTCTGGAATTGTGCGCGTGTGTGTGCGTGTGTGCGTATGAGTGTGTATGTGTATGTGTATATATATATGTGTGTGTGTGTGTGTGTGTGTGTGTGTGTGTGTGTGTGTGTGTGTGTGTGTGTGTGTGTGTGTGTGTGTGTGTGTGCGTGTGAGTGTAAAGATTATGTATAATGACATTCATGCAAAGATGCCACAAATCAGCTCACATGTTATCAAGATTTGATCATTTCATACAATTTCGAATAAAACGAGAAACTGATATAAATACACATATAACTGAGTGTATGATGCAGAACAAAGACTGACCACAGACAAAATAAGGGTTTATAATTTGCGGGGAATCAAGTAAGTGGAGCTGCAGGCAAGTCGCAAATTAAACAGTCTCACTCTTTTTTCCCCCCCACAATTACATCAAAAATGGCGTTTGTGACACAAAGGTTCAAAGCGCCACAAAAGCGAGGAATTCCCAAACGGATGCGTCACATCAAAAGCCTATTATCAGTGACACGACACGCAAGAAGACGAAAAGCGTTTGAAAGGAAGTCTGGGCTTATTCGTGTAAGTGATGCAAGGCACGTGTGTCCAGGTCAGGACGGCCTTCGTCTCAACTGGGTCACTCACAGGGCTCTAAGAGGCCTGTGTCAGCTTGGAGGCAAACCAGAACTAATCTACAGACAGCCTCTCCTTCCCCCCCCCTGCCTTCTCCCACCCTTTCATGGCACGGCGGGTTGAGACAGGGAAACTGCCTCGTGTGGAACGCTGCATTTGCTCCATTTCTCAGCTGCCACCACATCTACCCACAAGTTCTTGTTTGTTTTTTTTTGTTTGTTTTGTTTGTTTTCTCCCCGTGGTCACTCCGAAAAACGATCGAATGGTAAGCTGAGAATGGTTATGATCTTGAGAACTATTTCTTGTCCGTGCAACAAACAGACTGGTTCCTGTTCTTAAGCACAACTCTTTTGTTTGTAGTGGTATTGAATGAGTGTGTGTGTGTGTGTGTGTGTGTGTGTGTGTGTGTGTGTGTGTGTGTGTGTGTGTGTGTGTGTGTGTGTGTGAGAGAGAGAGAGAGAGAATGTGTGTGTATGTGATTGTGTGTGTGTGTGTGTGTGTGTGTGTGTGTGTGTGTGTGTGTGTGTGTGTGTGTGTGTGAGAGAGAGAGAGAGAGAGAGAGAGAGAGAGAGAGAGAGACAGTGTGTGTGTGTATGTGTGTGTGTGTGTGTGTGTGTGTGTGTGTGTGTGTGTGTGTGTGTGTGTGTGTGTGTGTGTGTGTGTGTGTGTGTGTGTGTGTGTGTGCGCGCGTGCGTGTATGTGCGCGCGTGTGCGCGCGTGTGTGTGATCATATACGATAGAGTGTGGCACAGCCGACTACTGTATAAATTAAAACAAATTGGTCTTTCTGGTCACGTCTACAATTATGTGAAATCCTTTTTAAGTGGGAGACATATAATGACCAAAGTTGGTGTGACTTTATCATCCTCAAGATCTATAGATATGGGAATTCCACAAGGTTCTATTATCTCCCCTTTGTTATTCACGTAATGCTATATGACTTATGTACATGTTTTTCATCATATACCAAGGTAGCTCAATATGCTGATGACATTGCAATATGGATTAATGTATCTTTAAGAAAAGAAACAAATTTACGTCACATAAATTATATTCAGAAGCTCTTTCAGAACGAGCTGGATAAATTAAATAGTTATATGCATTTGAACGGCTTTCAATTCTCTGTTGAAAAGACACATTTGGTTCTCTTTAACAATGGATATAACCCAAGTAACTTGCCTATATTCTTTCTGGGAGGACGGGAAATTTTTTTATAATAAACTTGAAGTAAAATTTTTAGGCGTCCTACTTACACCAAACTAAACTGGAAAAAAACACATAGACTCGATAGTTACTAAAGCGGTTAAAAGTTTGAATTTTCTAAAAAATTGTCAGTCACTCTCCATGGGGACAGGATCCCAAAGTTTTGTTGCATTTAGCAACCAGTCTTGTACGATCAAGATTGACTTACGGACAGGAGGTATTCTTTTCAGCTCCGCGATCGCATTTAAAGAAACTTCAAAGAATTGACAGTAAAGCTGTAAAGTTGGCCCTGGGTGTACCTGTGCACACTAAGTCCTCTGAAGTTTATAAGATAGCAGGCCTTTTGCCACTTGATGAGGAAAGGAAAATAAGTTCTGTAAAATATGTAGTGAGACGGATTGCCGTGGACCGACCTTGAAGAGTTAAATACACGATCCGACATTGATTTTTCGAAAAATGCACAGAAAAATTCAAATTTAGAGACGCTTCGTTCATATGTTTCAGACGTTTTTAATTCATCAAAGATTAACCCACACGAGGTAGCGCCTCGCGTACTGGTTCCGCCGGTACCCCCTTGGGAACTAACGGAAGTAAAAGTTAACATTTTTTCTTCTGATCTAAATAAAGCGATGTCGCCGCATGTGTTAGCAGCATCTGTCAAAATTGACATGGAAGAAAAGTTACTAACTATTTGAAAGTATACACTGACGGCTCAGTTCTTGATGATGGTAGTGCGGGATCTGGCTTTGTAATTCCAGATTACAAAGCTGAAAAATCATATTATTTAGGTAAGGGTCATTCCATATTTACAGCTGAACTTGTTGCTGTCCTGATGGCATTAAATTATTTAATTTCCTTGCCAGTCTCAATATTTAATATCCTGTTTTGTGTGTTTCACATTCACAGTCAGGTATTAAAAAGTTTGCATTGTTTTGAAAATACACAGAGAGAGGAATTATTATTTGAGATTAAGTACATGTTGCACTGTCTTTACATGAAAGGTACTAATGTTGTATTTTCGTGGGTCCATCGCACACCTCCTTCATTTTTAACGATCAAGCAGATAGAGCAGCAAAAAGGGGAGCAAAGAATATATTAGGTAGTATTAAGGTTGACTGTCCTTTGTCACACAAGGAAATTAGTCATATCATCGAAAGGGATTTCTGGAGTCAATACAGTTCCTCATCAAAACCTCGTCAGCAAACTCTGTCAAACTTTGTGTCGATTAGCCGACCGGTTTCAAGCCTGGCTTTTAGACTTTTATGTAATTCCCTACGAACAAGTATATTGCCAGACTGTTAAGTGTGTATGTCGTGGGGATCTTTCAGTTCAACATGTGATTTTTGATTGTGTGTTAAATTAACGAGACACCTTTTGGAAAGTCCATTAAGGAACATTTTATAATCATAATCGTAAGTTAGATAACTTTAGTTATTTTTCTATAATTTTTCATAGTTACTGTCCTATAATTCATCTGTCCTTTATTTTTGTTCTATGTAACCACATCGTCCTCTTCTCTTCTTTTAAGATAATAGTCTAAAATTGTAAACACTATGTTATTTAGACGTACAGTGCTGTCACAGTGGTCCATGGGCGACCCCTCGGGGTGCAGCTGCTGCACCGTCAGACAGTCGTTCAGGATGTCCCCGCCCACCGACATCTCCCCCTCCGTCTTCAGCTGAGACCCAGGAACAAAATCATTCAGCACATAAACAAAGCCACTCAATCAAGAAAACACAGAGGAACCAGCCAACAAAATCAGATTTGAAAACCCGACCGAAAGAATGATCTGCAAATGATAATACTCCAACAAGAAATGATCCACATCCATTTTGCGAATTGAAGGAGGTAAGTGATTGTTCGTTCTTCGTTTTCGTTGTCTTGAGTGTTGTTTGTGTTGCCTGAGGAAGATCAAAGAGGTCGAAACGCGTCGTGTTTTGTCTTGTCATTTGTTTGTCTCTTTCGCTCGGCGGAATGGTAATTGTTCTTTCAAGTTTGAGTCACAAGCGTTTCAAGAGGCAGTGATCGTGCGACAACACTGCCAAATTAGATCAGATTTTCACAGGTCAGTAACCATAGGACACAACACTGTCATATAAAAATACAAAGTTTTTACATCCCAGTAAGCATAGGACAACATAGTCATATGGGATGCAAGGTTTTCACAGGTCAGTAACTATAGGACAACACAGTCATATGTGATACATTTTTCTTTTCACAGGCCAGCAAACATGAGATAACACAGTCTTCTGAGATGCAGGATTTTCACTGGTCAGTCACCACAGAACAACACGCACGAGAAACCAGATGTTCACATGTCAGTAACCATAGGACGACACTGCCATATGACATACAAGTTTTTCACAGGTCAGTAACCATAGGACAACACTGACAAATGAGATACAAGTTTTTCACGGGTGAGTAACTATAGGACAACAATCATATGAGATGCATGCCTTTTCACATGTCAGTAAACTATAGGACGACGCTATCATATGAGATATATGTGTTTTCACAGTCAGTAACTGTAGGACAACACAGTCATATGAGATATATGTGTTTTCACAGGTCACAGGTCGTCAGTAAGTATATGACAACACAGTCATATGGAGACGCATGTTTTCACAGGCCAGCAAACATGAGACAACACAGTCTTCTGACAATGCAGGGTTTTCACTGGTCAGTCACGCAGAACAACACACCACACACGAGAAACCAGATGTTCGCAGGTCAGTAACTAGGACAACATTGTCATGAGATGTATATGTTTTCACAAGTCAATAACTATAGCACAAACACAGTCATATGAGATATATGTGTTTTCATGAGTCAGTAGCTATAGGACAACACAGTCATGTGAGATATTTGTGTTTTCACAAATCAGTAACTGTAGGACAACACAGTCATATGAGATATGTTTTTTCACAGGCCAGTAACTATCGGACAACACAGTCATGTGAGCCATTCATGTTTTCACAAGTCCGTAACGACACAGGCCAGCAAACTTGAGACAACACAGTCTTCTCAGATGCAGGGTTTCACTGGTCAGCCACCACAGAACACACACACACACGAAAAAACAGAACGTTCACATGTAAACAACCACAGGAAAAACGCTGTCTTGGGATATAAAGTTATTATAGGTCAGCAACCGTGTGACAAACAGTCACGTGAGATGCGAGTGTTCCAAAGGTCGGCAATGATGTCACGACGCAGTCCGATGACATACAAGGTGTGTACAGGTCAATGACCACATGACAACTCGGTCACACAAGCTGCATGGTTTTCACGCGTCAGCTACAGCGTGACGACATAGTCCCGGAATACACAGTGAGACAGCGGGCCACAGATGAAAGCAGACAGCTGTCCCCACCAATCCTAAGGAACTTCACTGAATTCGGTAATGTAGGCATGTGTATGTGTGTATGCTTATGTGTGTGCACGTAGGGCCGGGCGGGAGCGGGGGGGGGGGGGGGGGGGGGGGGGCGTGTTGACAGTGAAGGAGTGAGACTGTGCTGGGCATGCGTGTGTGTGTGCGCGCGTGTGTACGTGTGTGTGTGTGTGTGTGTGTGTGTGTGTGTGTGTGTGTGTGTGTGTGTGTGTGTGTGTGTGTGTGTGTGTAGGGCAGAGATGTGGAGGAATGCATGCATGTTATCATTTTATTTGATTTTCCTTTTGATCCTATTCTTAGCGGTAGTAATCTTACAACCTGTGCATTTTAAAGGTACTTTGATGATAATAAGTGTTCAAAAGCTTAACCTTTTGCGATGGTTTTTATTCACCTATTACTTTTTTTGTCTGATTAGTATGCTTTTCTTAATATTGATATTCTGTGCATTCGCGTTTGTTTGATGATAGTTGCATCTGCAGTTGATTTCTTCATTTGGAAATAATAAAGTATATCTTATCTTATCTTATCTTATCTTATCTTATCTTCTTAGCTTAGCTTAGCTTAGCTTAGCTTCGCTTCGCTTAACTTCGCTTAGCTTAGCTTATCGTATCGTATCGCTTTGTATTGTATCGTATCGTATCGTATCGTATTGTAGTGTAGTGTATTGCTTCGTATTATATCGATCATATCGTATCTTATCCTATTGTTTTGTATTATATCGTATCGCCTTGTATTGTATCGTTTCGCACTGCATTGTATTGTATCTTATCGTGCGGTATCGTATTGTATTGTATTTGCATTGTCTTGGTGAGTCATGCAGCCCTAGATGTCCATCAATGTCGGCAAATAAAAGAGACCCAAGATAGAAAGCAATGACGAAGTTTAAACAGTCAAGCTGTCTCTAAGAACGACAGGTCCAAAGGGAATTTTTTTTTCTCATGATGTTCAACCATCATCTCCCCCCCCCCCCCCCCCCCACCTACCCACCCCACCTCCCACTCCCCACCCCAGCCCACCCAAAGACAGTGACGCCCTCTCATTGGTAGAAAAGAGCTGCGGGCATTTGTATGTGCTCTCAGGGTGGCCACGTGACCTTCACTTACCCGTTTGTTGTTCTGCTGGTCCCGGCCGTGGTTCTTGAAGTGTTTACGCAGGGAGCTGGGGTCGGTGTAGCGCTTGTTGCAGCCCGGCACACTGCAGGCGTAGGGTTTCTGCACAGGCCACACACCTACAACACTGTGTAATCCGTGTTAGCGTTTCCGAGCCCTACCATACGTTTGAGCCAGCATGCAATGTTAAACTAACAATCGATCAGCACAACAACTCCCCACCAATTATTCCCCTCGGGAGGATTTCCACCGACGAGATAACGATCTTCAGATACATGACCTTCCCCTTAGTTGACGTCGCATTTCAGGCCTTTGCACTACTCACCCGTGACCCCATCTCTGCGCCAGCTGAAAACCCCCAAATACTCCCATTCCATTGATTTTAGTTTGTCTGCTTGGAACCACTTGGCTTGTACCTTGATGGCTATATGAAAGAAGATAGGAGAACAGACTTTCAGACAAAATAAAAAGTATCGAAACAATCTAATTGCGCTAGTCTAAGATTACTTACTACTCCTATTTTGGTACTGAATTTAGCGCTGTTCTTGGGCAAATCATTCTCTTAGGGGTGAGCACTGATTATCACAACAGGGCACAGAATTTAGATTGTTCTCCCTTGGAAGAACGAGTTACCACATAACAGTGCTAAATTCAGATTGCTCTCCCTTGGAAGAAACAGTGACCACAGAACAGCGCTAAATTCAGATTGCTCTCCCTTTGGAGAACGAGTTATCACAGAACAGCACTCAATTCAGACTGCTCTCCCTTTGGGGAACGAGTTAGCACAGAACGGCGCTAAATTCAGATTGCTCTCCCCTGGAAGCATTGGTTATCACAAAGGGCACTGAATTCAGATTGCTCTCCCTGAAAAGCAGCAGTTACCAGACTAGGGCGCGCTACATTCAGACAGCTTTCCCTTGGGAAAATGAGTTACCACAGTTCAGCGCTACGATCCAGACTGTCCACTTTTTTTTCTGCATATGTTTTTCCTAACCCATAAAGACTGCACTCCCTTTCTGGCGAAGTCGTTGACACTGGCATGAAATCCGTTTGTCCTTCAGCCAACACACGCCAAGACACACACCTGAAAAACTGACCGGTTCCCGGTGTGTGTACCCTGCAAACAGCCCTGCAAAGAGACCATGGTCCTCTCAGCGACTTTAAAGTGATCGTGCAGACAGTGTACAGAAAAGCTGTATTCCGAGGAGACCTTGATGTTGACGTTTTACTGACGGCACGATGCCGGATAGTGAAGGCTCACAGGGTGTAGGTGGAGGGCTAATGGAGTCCTTGAAAGAGGCTTAGAAAATCTCTGTTCTCTCTCTGTACGCTCTTCGACTACTACTCCGAGGATCACCGTCGGTGCGATTTTACATATGGACCATTTTTCGTTGCAACATTCAAGTAGCCACATTAGGTTTTCGGGTAAGATGTCTAAAGACAACACCACTGCGCGTGTGATTTCTTTCTGTCTCATCCACCATCCTTATGATAACTCTTTCCTGAAAGGTGGAGTGGGATTCAACGTGCGCGTGTGCCAGAGCTAGACTTTATATGCATGCGTTCACGCATGTGGTTTCAGAAGACAGTGTCACTGGAAGAAAATGGAGGTTAATGGAGTCGGCACAGACTCCAGCTCCAAACAGATCTTTTTCCAGCCTGGTTGTCTTCGATGAGAATTAAAAACTCCCGACCATGGAACAAGAGTCTGATGATGCCTGTACCCACCAGGCCAACCACGCTCCTGGTTGATGTTTTGAGCGAAGAATTTTCTCCTTTGGTGGCCGTGGATTGGGTGCGGCGGACAGTGAAGGGGATACGGGAGCCTTCGCTAGCAATTCACATTGCAGCAGAAAGCTGTGGACACACCTAAGCAGAGAAAGATAAGCAGCGTGGGTCGCCTTTTTTCCTACAAACTCCCCCAGCCTACCACCTGCTCCCCTCCCACTTGCCTCCTTCACACAGGTTGTCTGAGTTTTCTCTTTATCCCTGTGTCCACGCCTTTCTCACTGCAAAGTAATCTGCCATCACAGACCCCAGTGCTCCTCATTCTCTGCCACTATCATCAGGATCACCAGTACCCACCTCTATCACCTGTATCCACTGCTATCACCAGTATCCACCTCTATCACCTGTATCCACTGCTATCACCAGCATCCACACCTATCATCACTCTCCACCCCTATCATCAGTCTCTACTACTATCATCAGTCTCCATACCTATCATCAGTCTCCACCCCTATCATCAGTCTCTATCCACCCCTATCATCAGTCTCAACGCCTTTCGTCAGTCTCTATCCGCCCCTATCGTCAGTCTCTATCCACCCTTATCATCAGTCTCCACCCCTATCATCAGTCTCCATCCACCCCTATCATCACTCTCCACCCCTATCATCAGTCTCCACCCTATCATTAGTCTCTATCCACCCTTATCATCAGTTTTCTATCCACTCCTATCATCAGTCTCTATCCACCACTATCATCAGTCTCCACCCCTATCGTCAGTCTCTATCCGCCCCTATCATCAGTCTCCATCCCTATCATCAGTCTCTACCCACCCCTATCACCAGTCTCCACCCCTATCATCAGTCTCTCCACCCCTATCATCGGTCTCCACCCCTATCATCAGTCTCCCACCCCTATCATCAGTCTCCCATCCCTATCATCAGTCTCCACCCCTATCATCAGTCTCCACCCTATCATCAGTGCCCACCCCTATCATCAGTCTCCACCCCTATCATCAGTCTCTACCCCTATCATCAGTCTCCACCCCTATAACCAGTTCTACCCTATCATCAGTGTCCACCCCCCCTATCATCAGTCTCCACCCCTATCATCAGTGTCCACCCCTATCCAGTCTCCACCCCTATCACCAGTTCTACCCCTATCATCAGTGTCCACCCCCCCTATCATCAGTCTCCACCCCTATCATCAGTCTCCATCAACCCCTATCATCAGTCTCCATCCACCCCTATAATCAGTCCCTATCCACCCCTATCATCAGTTCATCC
>JADBJO010000191.1:177500-190000 GCA_016801955.1 Conus betulinus | reverse complement strand
CCGACCAGGGAGCGCGGGGTATGGAGGGCGTCACGGGGGGTGGTGACCGAGCGAGCCGTGATGTTGGACACTTCGCTGGGGGTGGGGGTGTGCGTCTGCAAGGTCTGCAGCGGCAGGTACATGCTGGGCTCCGGGGTCTTCGTCCCGCTCATGACGGCCATGTTGGAAGAGTGCAGGACCAGGTTGTTGGGGGAGTGGTGCTTCTTGCTGGAGGGCACCTGTTTGGGAGAGTGGCCATAATTCTGACCCTGCCCACTGCTGCTCCAGTGGCTGATGTTGCTGTTGTTGTTGCTGCTGTTGTTGATGTTCGTTTTGCGAGGACTGAGAGGTATAACCTGTGGTCCGTAGCCCTTGTCGTTGCCTTCTGAAAGGGAAACACCGCCAACGCTTCACTGACTTTGCCTAACTTTCCCTTTTGCGATATTTTCTAAATGGCGGCAGTCACACACCAAATAATCTGGTTTATGGTGAACTGGGGAGATATACCATAAATTTTGATTCGTACGTAAGCCATATCAGGTACTTGCTAACACTAATAAGGATGCGAATTCATACATTACTATTTAAAGCTTTACAGTTCGGTGTTTAATCTTAACATTAATGACGAAAGACTTGGACTGCAGTTGTACGAAAATGCTTATGTTCTTACGGTTTTGCTTTGGTCTGGGGGAAATAGGTCTTGAAAATATTATAGATTTTGTTAATGTTTTAAACAAAATAATCACAGACTGTATGTGGCAAGACAGCATAATTATATATCTACTCCAATGACAGGTTTTTTAAATATAGGTAAAGCATTTGAGATAACAAGTTTGTTAAACCATTGGAACCGATTTAGATATAGGAGAGGAAAACAAAACTGGTACGATGATACGCCCTTTGTACCATAGAACTAAGGAAGATACAACTCTCGTCACACTTTGCTGTCCTGTTCTTCGAGATTAGAGGACAAAGATTACTCACCCTGAATATTACAACATCTCACGCCAGTTCAGACCCAATTTCTTATGTCGTGTTGAAATAAGTGTGTTTTATGTCATATTGCATTGTTCATTTACACAGCTTGAAAACGGTTACGCACTACTATAGCCTAAGAGATACTTGTTGCTATTGTACAGCAAATGTCCATGAATGTTTATGATAACTGGCTGGTTATTCCATGGACAGGTACTTTCATACCTCCACAACAGCCACAAGCAAAACAGTGACTCCTCTATGCATACAGATACCCAGAAAGAAATCCAGCTATGAGACACAGGATGATTGGGAAGGGAAGTGGGGGAGGGGAGATCGCTACAAATTGAGTTTCTAGTTTATCGGTGACCACCTGCTGTTCTGCTGTCAAAGCAAAACAAGCACCATGAACAGCGTGTAGCCTGGGTTAACAGGCCTTCAACTGTCAATGAATAGCGTGTAGACATGTTAATAGGTCATCAACTGTCAATGGATAGCGTGTAACCTTGGTTAATAGGCCATCAACTGTCAATGAATAGCGTGTAACCTTGGTTAACAGGCCATCAACTGTCAATGAACAGCGTGTAGCCTTGGTTAACAGGCCATCAACTGTCAATGAACAGCGTGTAGCCTTGGTTAACAGGCCATCAACTGTCAATGGACAGCGTGTAACCCTGGTTAACAGTCCTTCAACTGTCAATGGATAGCGTGTAGCCTTGGTTAATAGGCCTTCAACAATCAATGGATAGCGTGTAGCCCTGGTTAACAGGCCATTAACTGTCAATGGATAGTGTATAGCCCTGGTTAACAGGCCTTCAACTGTCAATGGATAGCGTGTAGCCTTGGTTAACGGTCTTCAACAATCAATGGATAGCGTGTAGCCTTGGTTAACAGGCCATCAACTATCAATGGATAGCGTGTAGCCTTGGTTAACGGTCCTTCAACAATCAATGGATAACGTGTAGCCTTGGCTAACAGGCCATCAACTGTCAATGGATAACGTGTAGCCCTGATAAACTGTCCTTCAACAATCAATGGATAACGTGTAGCCCTGGTTAACAGGCCATCAACTATCAATGGATAGCGTGTAGCCTTGGTTAACAGGCCATCAACTATCAATGGATAGCGTGTAGCCTTGGTTAACGGTCCTTCAACAATCAATGGATAACGTGTAGCCTTGGCTAACAGGCCATCAACTGTCAATGGATAACGTGTAGCCCTGATAAACTGTCCTTCAACAATCAATGGATAACGTGTAGCCCTGGTTAACAGGCCATCAACTATCAATGGATAGCGTGTAGCCTTGGTTAACAGGCCATCAACTATCAATGGATAGCGTGTAGCCTTGGTTAACATGCCATCAACTATCAATGGACAGCGTGTTGCCTTGGTTAACAGGCCTTCAACAATAAATGGATAACGTGTAGCCTTGGTTAACAGGCCATCAACTGTCAATGGATAACGTGTAGCCTTGGTTAAAAGGCCATCAGCTGTCAATGGATAGCGTGTAGCCTTGGTTAAACAGACCATCAACTGTCAATGGATAGCGTGTAGCCTTGGTTTAACAGGCCATCAACTGTCAATGGATAGCGTGTAGCCCTGGTTAACAGGCTATCAACAGAGAGAAGGCAATATGAACACTTCATTAACAGGCTGTCAACAGTCAATGGCTGGTGCATATGTGCATGCTGTCAACAGTCTATGTAACGCATACGCTTCGTGCAGCATTCTCACAGGTGTATATGAAGTCTTCATCAAGAGGCTGTCAACACTCCGCAGTGACCCATTACACTGCCTGCATGTCTGTTTGAAGTCTTTATTGAATAACTGCAAACAGCCTTTAACGACTCACGATCCAGTACAGACTCCAATCTCAGAGCAACTTGTCTTCAAAGAGCCTCTGACTGACAAGACGTTAATCTCACTGTCAGCGTCCTCACAGTAACACATCATACTACCCGTAGATACAAACCCCGCCCTTTACGCCTGGAAGATGTGGCGACTGCAGGCTAACCTACGGTGGTTCCCCCTTCCTCGCAGCCACACACGAGCCCAACCAGCCAGCACCGCTGACACCCACCCCACCTGTCTTCAGGCTGTGCATTCCAGACGTGGTGCCCAGACCCATCATGCGCAGACTCTTCGACCCCGGGCCGCCGCCGCCGTTAGCATGCAGGGGCTTGGCTTCCAACCCTCCCCCTTGTAAGACAGGCGCGGGGAGGGCTGCGGGGAGGGGCTGGGGCGTCCTCCGTTGAGGAGCCAGCGGGAGTTAGAAATGGCAGGCAGTCCCTCCTCCTGCTCTTTGCCGTGAAGCGGGGTGCTGAAGGCCGGGGAGGAGGAGAGATGGGGGTACCAGGCTGGATGCATAAGGAGGGGACGTTGCTGTTGCGTGGGTGGTGACTACCCGTGGAAGTGGTGGGGCGGGGAGGCCCTTGGGACTGGTGTGGTGATGTCCATTCATGGTTCTGCAAGGAGGGAGACGTTGCTGTTGCGTGGGTGGTGAGGGTGGAAGTGGTGGGGCGGGGAGTGTGCGTGTTTAGTGATGTCCGCGCCCTTGTGACTGGTGTGGTGATGTCATTCATCCTTCTGCAAAACACACAGAGAGACATCATTTGTCATTCTCCTGCAAAACACAGAGAGGGACATTATGTGTCGCCCTTCTGCAAAACACACAGGGACATGATGTGTCATCCTCCTGCAAAACATACAGACACATCATGTGTCATCCATTTGCAAAACACACAGAGAGACATGATGTGGCATCCCTCTGCAAAACATACAGAGAGACATCATGTGTCATCCTTTTGCAAAACATACAGAGAGACATGATGTGTCATCCTTCTGCAAAACATACAGACATCATGTGTCATCCTTTTGCAAAACATACAGAGAGACATCTTGTGTCATCCTTCTGCAAAACACACGGAGACATGATGTGTCATCCTTCTGCAAAACACACGGAGACATGATGTGTCATCCTTCTGCAAAGCACACAGAGACATGATGTGTCATCCTTCTGCAAAACACACGGAGACATGATGTGTCAAACCTTCTGCAAAACTCACAGAGACATGATGTGTCATCCTTCTGCAAAACTCACAGAGAGACATTATGTGTCATCCTTCTGCAAAACACAGAGAGACATGATGCGTCATCCTTCTGCAAAAAACACACAGGGACATCATGTGTCATTCTTTTGCAAAAACACACAGAGACATCATGTGTCATCCTTCTGCAATACATAGAGAGAGACATCATGTGTCATCCTTCTGCAAAGCATAAAGACACATGATGTCCTTTTCGTGTGAAACAGAGAAAAAAGGATCTGCCCTTGAATAACGTCCAGAAAGATGTGACGCGATTCTTCTGAAAAACAGTAGGAAATAATAACATATTTGTGCAAAACACGCAGAAAAATTATATCATCTTAACGCACAAGACAAAAAGAAACACAGAGAGATACAATGTTATCTTGCTATACAACACGAACAGAAAGTGTATCATTCTGCTATTCAACACAAACAGAAATGATGTCATGCTGCGACAAACGCAAAAAGAAATTGTCATCCTGCTATACAACGCAAAATGAAACGACGTCATTCTGTTACAAAACACACAGGCAAATGATGTCATCCTGTAATGTAAAAAAAAAAAAAAGAGAAATGGTATCATCCCTGCTGTGCAACACACAAAGAAATGGTGTCATCCTCCTAAACATTCACAGAAAAATGACGTCATCTGACTGAACAACACAGAGAGTAACGATGTCATTCTGCTTTACAAAGCAATGGAAAATAAATAACTTTATAATTTGAGGATTGGTGATAAAGACCGAAACCAAAAAAAAGGGGGGGGGGGGGGGGGGGGGGTCCAAAAGAGAAAACAAAAACAATGCACAACGTTTCGACTCTTAGAGTCTTTTCAAGTGACATGAAACGACAGTACACGCAAATTTTGCTGTGTTAATGACGTTAAGAACGGGGAGACGCAGATAAAACAACAAGACGTCACAATAAATTTTTGACGTGACAAGAACTCAAAACACACACACACACACACACACACACACACACACTCAAATAAAATAAAATAAAATAAAATAAAGGAGGCTAGGTAGACACAGGCTAAGAAAGGTGAGTGAATGGAAATCAGAGGAAATCTGATTTGAAAGTAGACGGTTGTTGTTGGGAGGGAGGGGGCAAAGAGGGAGGGGGAGGAGGGAGAAGGGGAGGGAAAAAAAAAAAAAAAAAACTTTCACACACACACACACACACACACACGCTCACATGTGCTGGCTCCCCACCCTCCCGGCATCACCCACCCCCACACACCTACCATAATAGAGAGAGGGGGGGGGGGGGGGGGGGGGGGGGGAGTGGGGGGGGGGAAGAACGTTACATCTCATAAAGATATGCATGCCTTAGGGTGTCTAGGCATATATATGATATAAACATATACAACCGCAAACAATTTTTTCAACCTCAAAAATCTTTTTGAAAAACAACACAAGGGTAGGGTAGTGCTGAAGACCACAAACAAGCTATGTACCCTATCCTATCTGCCGGCATGTTGAAAAAAAAAAAAAAAAAAAAAGAGAGGAGGATCTCCAACGGTCATTCAGGCAGTATAGCTACAATGGCGACTCCTCCACCTCAGTCCTTGATGTTCAGTCCATGGGGAGTGAGCGTCCCTAGCCTAGAGATCAGAGATGATTCAAGGAATTTACGGTGTATGGCATCAGAGTGGTTTTGGTGAACAGCAGAGACTGACATATGAAACACGTTATGTCCAGGGGCTATTGAAATGTGTACCTACGGGGGTGTCCTTATTCAGGTTGACAGCCTGGAGGTGTTCCCTGAATCTGTCATCCAGGGTACGGTAGGTCTCACCACAGTAGAGTTTGGAACAGAGGCTGCATGAAAGAATGTACACAAGGTTGGAAGATCGGCAAGTGAAGGGGGATCTGATGGTGAAACGTTTGCCTGATGGGCCCCTGAAGGTGTTAGTGGTTGTATTTAAAAAGGGGCAGGTTTTGCATCGGGGTTTTGCAGCAGTATCAATCAAAATGGAAAATATCAATCAAAATGGAAAATAAAACCATTTTACCGTAGACAGAAATTTTGTCATCGTTCTATATGATACAGAGACAAATGATTTCATCCCACTGTACAATGCATATAGAATAATGTCATGCTGCTGTAGAACACAGAGAGAAATCATGTCATCCTATTGTACAAAACGAAGAGAAATTGTGTAATTTTAACACTTTTTTATGTAACACTAACAAATGATGTCATTCTGTCATGCAAAACACCGCCAAATGACGTCATTCTAACCAGAAGCAGGTGGCTACTTCCTTTTAAAAACAGAAATATCACCATGCTTTACAACACAGACAGAAATGACGTCATTCCTCTGAAAAAAAAAATCATAGGATGTCATCTTGTCTTACGACAAGAGAATTTTTTTTTATCGTGCGAAAAGCACACAGAGAAAAATTATACCACAATTGCGTACATCACAGAGAGATATCATGCGAGTCTGTAGTGCTTCCACGATACTTTTGTGCGTCTTCTGAAATACAAGGAGAGCACAGAGCACACACACACACACACACACACACACACACACCATCCCACCTCCGTATTCGCATATGCACAGAGAGAAACACACTCACACCTTTTATTCGACCTCCCCGCCCCCCACCCCTCTCATCCGCACACAAATACACGCAAGCATACAGACACATACATGCACACACTCGAAATCGAGTTGAAATCAGTTAAGTGTTTCTATTGGCACAATGGTGACTGGTAATGAATTCCAAACATTTAGAAGAGTAGTAGCCGGGGGGGGGGGGGGGGGGGGGGGGGGGGGGGGGGGGATAAAATCTGCGCACATTAGCGCACGATTTACAAGTTTCAGAGATAATCATCTAGTTACAAGTGTATTTCATGTAAACAAGTTATTTTCAGTTTGACATGAGAATAATCACTCAGATTTTGATTATGTCACCTCTTGCACTCTGATATATTCGAAGCTTGCTGGGATCTTAAATGTCTGCCATAATCCTAGCTACGGAAGCCAGTTAGTCCTTGATAAATTTTCCATACATATTTTCATCAGTAATTCAACACACACCTCTACAATTCAACTTATTCACGTCTATGATTTGCTTGATACATTTTCCCTATTTTCCACAAGAGTACAACACAAATTCCAAAGAAGCTGAGAAAGAGGCGGGAATTTCTCCGTTTTATTTGTTTCATTTTCAGTCTGAAGACGTCGGTGCCATTCCTTTCAGAAGAACTGGGTTGTGTCCTGTCTCTGCAACAGAGCAGAGCTAGTTGGCACAGAAATGCAAAAGCGGTAAAGCGGTGGAAGTTTCACCCTATTTACCTTTTTGATCTGAACCGATGGACGGAGAACAAACCTGCATACATGGATCCACTAAAATCTGACTTTTGACAGGAGACTCGCTGTTTGCAGTACAAGAGCACTTCTGCACAGGCGTTTCGTGGAGAAATTTTTCAACGGGCCTCTTTTTAGACGGACGCCCTTGCCATCGGTGAAACAAACAATTTCTGATAGGCTTTAAGAACTCCGACGGCAGGGTTTTTTTAAAATATATTTTTTTTTTTTTACAATCGTTTTCGTTTTGTTCGTTTGTTTGCTTGCTTATTTGTTTGTTTAACTAATACGATGCTAGGCCATTCAATTAAAAAAAAAAAACACACACACCTAAAATCTCACCCCTCTCTGAGTTCCAGGCACTACGGCACGAATGAACGAGGCCCCAAACACAAGACCAACTCGGTGTGGGTTCGCGTCATGCTGTCACCACAGTGTTCCTCTCCCACGAGTCACTTCCTCTGTCATTCGTTTAGAGCTGGGCCATCCAAAGTCGACAACATCCGCGCATTCTTGAGCAGAAAAGCACTGTTGCCATGGACACGCCAGCTGGCCAATCAATAGGCTAGCGATGATCAATATAAATGCAACCGACAAAATAGGAAGTGCTCTCTGAACACAGAATTTCTGGGGTTTGGGATAACTATGGTAGCTGCACACCTTCTGTAGCCTGCATTGAATTGGGACTCGGAGTGGATAAGGTTGGAAACAAGTACTGCTTTGTAAGGTCATACAATGTCACGTGATGAGTCGTGATATGGAGTGATGTGGTAGGTAGAGGTAAGAAGTGATGAGGTGATGACGGGGTGAGAGAGAGAGAGAGAGAGAGAGAGAGAGAGAGAGAGAGAGAGAGAGAGACGCATTCTTTTCAATCAGGAAGTAAAGTGAAACGCCTCATGTTTAAAGCTGAACTAGTATGATCAGCTGTACGATCAGTCCTATTACAGCACAAAACGTCACATGCTGTAATCAGTCTGAAGAATCAGCAATGTTATAGCACAAAACGTTCGTCACATGCTGTAATCAATCTAGAGAATCAGCAATGTTACAGCACAAAACGTCACATGCTGTCATCACTCTAGAGAATCAGCAATGTTACAGCACAAAACGTCACATGCTGTCATCAGTGTGAAGAATCAGCAATGTTACAGCACAAAACGTCACATGCTGTAATCAATCTAGAGAATCAGCAATGTTACAGCACAAAACGTCACATGCTGTCATCAGTCTGAAGAATCAGCAATGTTACAGCACAAAACGCCACATGACGCAATTAGTCTAGAGAATCAGCAATGTTACAGCACAAAAAGTCACACACTCTAACCAAAATCTAGAGAATCAACCATGTCACGCCACTAAGCATCACATATTGTAATCAGCCTAAAGGACCAGCCATGTTACAGCACAAAAAGTCACACACTGTGATGGGCCCAAAGAGCCAACCATTTTACATCACCACGTGTCACATGTGATGGTCAGCCTAAAAAGGGCCGCCTTGTTTCACACCACAGTACGTCGCACAACGTCGCACATTGTAATTAGCCTACAAAACCATCCCGATGACATCACAAAGCCTCATCAATGTTGTGAAAGCTTGGATGTTGTGAAACAAATACAGCGGGTAAAACGATTAACTTGTGGGTCGTTGATGTTTCTCTTGTTGTTGTTTCAAATATTATTTCCAGTACCTGCTGATCTTGTTTTGTCATGGTGTGGTGTGGTGTGTGGTCTACATGTGACCGTGTGGCATTTTGCACACACACATCATATGCACATGCACAATAATAGGACTAATCATTACCTATAATTTCATAGGTATAATAGAGAATGGACATAGACAGACAGACAGGATACACATACACAGATACATGTATACATACATACACACATTCAGACAGAAGAAAGACAGACCAGTAGGTAGATAGATAGACAGACAGACAAACGGAAATAGATAGATAGATAGATAGATAGATAGATAGATAGATAGATAGATAGATAGACAGACAGACAGACAGATAGATAGATAGTTAGATAGACGGATGGATAGATAGATAGATGTGCGCGAGCGCGCGTGTGTGTGTGTGTATGTGTGTGTGCGTGTGTGTATTGCATTTACGTATGTATTATGTGAAAGTATAGGCAGACAGATAGGACCTCGTATTTTATCAGGCTGCAGTTTTGATGTGCGTTTGACCTTCCTTCTGCAGATGAGATGCATCAGGGCCCATGTCTTTTTTTGTGTGTGTGTGTGTTTTGCACCCCTTGCGCTTTGTGGAGCGGTGTCTGCTCTCTAGGTCCCCAACTAGCATGCGTGCCATTTCCATCTCCCCACAGGCTCGCCGTCACAACTGAGGGAGTTGCCTGTTGTTGAAGAAACGCGCTCCCTTTCAAGGCATCGTCATCACACAACATCCCAAGCAGTCCTGAAACCTAGTGCAGCCACCACTGCACCCCTCTTTAACACTGATCTGCAACACTTTAGTCAAGACAGGGCGGCTCCCAAAGGACCGGCCAACAGCAGACATACCATCTGTGTTATGGAAAGGCAACCGAAACAGAGCTCTACGATGTCGGGCAGGAAACAGCATCATCTTCAGTGAGACTGTGGTAGGTCTTTGATACGGTGGCCTGCAGGACGCGGCGCTAGAATGTGGACCACTGCGGCGTGAGATGCACTGTATCTACACCGAGATCTCACGCTGTCACGACGGTGAGGGAATGAATGTTAAAAAAGAAATGTTATTATTTCTGCAAGACAATATACAAACTGATTACAGAACAAAACACGGGATGGAATGGTTCTTGAGGGTGATCGAAGCAATAGAGACAGTGAGAAGTCAAATCAGGAGTCCCCTTGGGTACAAAACAGGCAGTTCTTTTGACGCATCAATGGTCTACCGGTCTCTTCGAAGTCAACGGTACGCCTCTCTGCACACCATTGCTTGCTCTACCAAAATCACTTCGCTGTCCAAAAAGACCTGAAGTACCTTGAGTAATGGGTTCCTGAATGCTACGTTCTTTGCATTAGGTGCGAATTCCACTTCCTCAACAAGCTGGGAAACATGCTACAGATTTCTGCGGACCTGAAGTGGCCAGCTTACATCGCTGACGTCTGCAAATGGGACTGGATCAGGTTGGGGCTTTCTGCTGCGAAATCTCCGAAACTCCTGCTAGGAATGCCGTCGGGCTGCGTACATCGCTCACAGCAGATCTACCCGTGAGTATGCTGCAGTGGAGTGAGACCAGTCCTTCAAGCAAGACAAGGAGATTATTCAATATATGCTGCAGTGGTGTGTGACCTGTCCTTCAAGCATACAAGGCAAGGAGAAGATTAAATGTTTCCAAGATCTGACGAAAGGCTTGTAGCGAAATACCGTGAGTTTAGGGACCCAAGTTACACTGGTAGGATGCCTGGCTTCTTCAGTTTATCAACTCTGGTTTACGTTGTTATAGGAGTACGGCACTCTGGGAGACAGAATCCATCCCTCTCTTTCCGTTGCCTTAACCTTCCCTGAATTGAATCAGGTTCCCATTTACCGTTAGGCGGACATGAAGAGTTTCCAGGTAAAAACCTGACCCTTCGAGTGGATAGAACTCAGCCGTCAGTTCTACAACCAAACGCTCTGATCATGCCACTATCAGCCCCTCTTCCTGTGCTGTTATACCAGACAGCTTAAGGTTCTCACAACCGTCATTTCTGCAGCCCAACGACCTAACCATTCCGCTACCAGCCCCTCTTCCTGTGCTGTTATACCAGACAGCTAACGGTACCACTCGTGTCGAAGAGTTTACAGAATTTCACGAATTATGCAGCCTGACAATTACAATTATTTAATGAAAAACACAGTGATGAACAACCCAGACTAACTTTAAACACACAGTCTATGATTCAGTTTTTTTTTTCCGTTAAAAATCCATGTCGTCTTCAATACAACCAAAGTCAGTCTTCTCTTCAATGACTTCAGGTCAGAAAATGGCATCATTTCCGGGTGTGTACCGCCATTATTTCCTCCCCATGCAGCGTGGATAGCAACGTCTTCTAATTGGCCGTGAAACGAAACCAATTCGTTCAAATTGAGGAATGTTTGTCCTGTGATTGGTGCGTAAATTAAGAGGAATTCTTATATTCTGTCCGATGGAGGAATGTTCATCAACTGACTGAAGAACACTGTTCATTCTCTGATTGGTGCACACAATGAGAGGTATTTTGTTCTCCTTTCAAATGGAGGAAAATGTTTGTCCTCTAACTGGCGTATGAAATGAGAGGGCTTCTCATTCTCCCTTCAAATGGAGGACATGTTTGTCTTCTAATTGGCGCATACGAGAGGAATTCTCATTCTCCTTCAAATGGAGGAAATTTTTGTCCTCTAAATCCTCATTCTCCTTCAAATGGAGGAAATGGTTGTCCTCTAATTGGCGTATGAAACGAGAGGGCTTCTCATTCTCCTTCAAATGGAGGAAATGTTCGTCCTGTAACTGGCGTATGAAATGAGGGGAATTCTCATTCTCCTGCAAATGGAAGAAATGTTTGTCCTGTAACTGCCGTATGAAATGAGAGGGCTTCTCATTCTCCTTCAAATGGAGGGAATGTTTGTCCTCTGAATCCTCATTCTCCTTCAAATGGAGGAAATGTTTGTCCTCTAAATTCTCATTCTCCTTCACATGGAGGAAATGTTCGTCGTCTGATCAGTGCACAAAATGAGCGAAATTCTCTCTCACGCTCAGCCGGTGGAGGAGGATTGTTCGATCGCTCCAGCACGGCGTGAAGTGAGTGGATGTGGTCAGCCAAGCGGGTCAACAGATGCGCTTGGCCACTAAGCCGACGGAGGACGGACCATGACAGAATCGGTGTGTGACAAAGGTTGTGGAGACGATCATTCCGTGCCAGTGACCCTGCGTCTCTTCGAGGTAATGCCTGGGGACTGCGTGTCAAGGCGCTTGCTTTTTTCCACCCCGGGATTGCGTGGGCCGCGGCCAACAAGCAGTATTTATGATAATCATTCTGAACTACTCACCCACGAATGATAACCATTAGTGTCTAGACACCCACAAATCATAGACTGTCCTAACAGCCCCGTGTTACGCTAGCTTACGAGGTAAGCTGTTATTACACTCTTTTTGTTGCTGGTATTACC
>JADBJO010000191.1:157500-162500 GCA_016801955.1 Conus betulinus | reverse complement strand
ACACACACACACACACACACACACGCACGCGCGCGCGCGCGTTCTATCTCACCCGTTCCTTTTTTCGCTGTTCTTCCATTTTTCGTTGAAACTTTTTTTTTTTTTTTTTTTTAATCTCCCTTTCCAGTCGACAGCTGTTTTCTGTTTACGTCGCCTCTTCACTTGTCTTTCTACTTGCAAACGTTCATCAACTTTCGAATGGTGAGCAACTCTACTAGTGGGATCATATATTTAACTCACGTTCACGTATACATATCCTGAATTCTTAAATATTCATCAACTTTCGAATTATGAAACACTCAGCTGAATCATAGTGAGTCTATCTGGGCCTGAGGTACATTCACGTATACATCTCCTGATTTCAGTTCGGCTAAACTAAGTTGCACTAAGGAAATGCAATGTGTAACATTGTTTAAGTTCCTCTCTCTCTCTGGTACCACTGTCGATTTAAAAAAAAAAAACTCTCGTTCTAAAGACAACTTACGGTCATGTCTTCGTTGAAATGTTGACTACTAATGCTGTCTACACTCACAGTAGAGTTTTTTTCGAAGACATCTAAATCTACTTAGAACAAGAACCTCTCGTCTTGGTCCAAAAAATACGTTCCTACTACTTAGCTCTTGAAAGGACTGGCCTAATTGATTGACGCAAACGCTTCTTCATCAACACCTATCCGCTCCCCCACCACCACCCAGTCTTTTCCCTCCCATCCCATACACACACTCAACCCAACACTTACCTGCAATAAACAAACTATTATTGTTTTCTGCATCCACATCAAACATAAACTGATTTCGCATTGCTGCAGGCAAGGTAAGCAGACGACACGACTGCGTCTGTTTAAAAAAAAAAAAAAGAAAAAAAAAAAGGGGGGGGGGGGGGGGGGGGGGGAGACGATCGTGACGTCACAGGACGGAAGAATTGTGGGTAGACCTATACATGGCGCGTGAGTGGTATTTGTCGCTAGCACACACACACACACACACAAAATTGGGCCATAGGCGAATGAAATGCGTGTGTTCGGGCCCTTTCAAACTCGGGGAAATAGATCAAAGAGATTCATACGTGGTAATGTATTCTCTCCGGAGATTTTTAGATGGCTGGACTTGAGATTTATCAACAGACCCACATTCGTTTGCTTGCTCATGCATGTCCAATACATTTTGTTTTTGTTTTGTTTTGTTGTTATTTCGTTTTTTTACTTGTTCACTGCGATTCACATGTATTTCTCTTACCTTTATTTTATGTTTAAACATTACTGTATGTCTATCAGTTCTCTCTCTCTCTCTCTCTCTCTCTCTCTCTCTCTCTCTCTCTCTCTCTTGACAATTGACATACTGTATCTTAGATAACTCTCTCTCTCTCTCTCTCTCTCTCTCTCTCTCTCTCTCTCTCTTCTCTCTTCTCTAATTGACCTTCTGTAAAACTTAGGTACCCCCCCCCCCTCTCTCTCTCTCTCTCTCTTTCGCTATCAAATGGAGGATCTGTATTGCAAATTACATCTAGACACTCATTACAAACGCAAAAATTCAACTCCCTGTGTGTATGAATCTACATCCTCTGTATGTGTGTGCGTGCGTGTACGCGTGCGTGCTTAAATGCGTGCGCACGTGTGTGTGTGTGTGTGTGTGTGTGTGTGTGTGTGTGTGTGTGTGCGCGCGCACTATTTCATGTTGTCGTTATACTTATTATCTTCTTTTGACTGATTACATATTTCGAGTTTTGTAATCTCTCTCTCTCTCTCTCTCTCCTCTCTCTCTCTCTCTCTCTCTCTCTCTCTCTCTATACACACACACGCGCGCGCGCGCGCACACACACACACACACACACACACACACACACACACACACACACCCTCTGCAGACTATCAGGCAAGCGTTCAGTTGCGAGCCAAGCTATGAACAACAGCCTACTAAGCGGTGACCAAGCAATCTAAATACAGCTCCCAACTACAACACCCGCGATATAAATACAGCGCCGGTTGCCTAAAACCTGGCTTAGCTTGTGGATTTGTCAGTATTGGGCTCTAGTCCCCTCCTTGTTGACGTCCCACAGTTCAGTCGAACATAAAATTAACGTGGTTTTTCTCGTGAAATCTGTTATAATACCTTCTCTGTTCACATCTGACATTCCCATACAACATAAAAATAACCTTGCTTATTCTGTGAAATTTATCAGCGTCCTAATTATGTTCTTCCTTCTTCGCGTTCCATATTCTAAACCAACACAAAATTAACATCGCTTATATTGCACAATGCATCACTATGCACACCTCCTCATTGTTCACTTTCGACATTTTAAACCAATATGAAATCAACGCGGTTTATCATACGAAATCTATTACTTTGTATGCCTCTTCATGGTCATGTCGAACAATAGCCTATTCATCGACATAGGTGTCAACCCAGTTTTCCTCATTGTACAACTTCCCACATCGAAAAGTACTTTTTCCCTTATTCCGAGCCCAGAAACCTTATACATCACGGAAAACGCAAAAACATAAACAAGAATTGCTGTGAATACAATGTACTACTCAGTACCAGGCAGAACTTCTTGAAACAAATGGCAGTTTAAGACAGTTTATGAATAACAATAACACTTACCCATCCAACAGAACCTCCTCTTCCATTCCAGCAGAATGCATCACTTGAGACAGTTTGTAGATCAAATCACACACCCCTATAGGAAAACACTGACAATGATGCAGAAATAAAAACTGTTTATAAACAAATTGTTTACACACTCTTCCACTTTACCAACATCATGAGTCCATCAAAGTCACAAACCAATTTGTTCTATGCACTTTCCACTCCTACCAACATCATTAGTGCATTGAAGTCAGGAGTACATCATTACTTACTGTGATCCCCAAAGTTTCTTTTCCCAATCTTTTCAGTTTCCCAATAACACACAGCCATTGTTCCACTGTCACTTGCAGATGACAGTTACTGATGTTCATCGCTGTACTGCTTGGTGGCAGACTTTGCTAAGTGCAACAAGGGGGCTGAAGGGTTGAACTCAAAACATGACCGATCATCTACTTAGTTCGCTCCTGTTTCAGTGCTGAGTCCGTGTCGTCTGCTATGAAAATTTGTTCACCTGGGAATTTGTTTGCCCGTATAAATCAGTTTACGCTTATTGAAGGGGGCTTGCTTGAAGGGGGCTTCTCTTCTGAGGACTCTCTGCTGCCACGCTCTCCACGAGTTTCTTTCTACTACCAGTTTTACGCGTATTGAAACTTGTACACGGCCGTACAGACCCGAAATCGTAGGTTTCCCGTACAGCAGTACAACACCTATGCATCCGATGTAAAACTAAAATGGTTTATCGTGTGAGATTTACCAACGCTACGTTTACCTCCTTTTTATTCATGTCCGACAATTCAATCCAGCATGAAATTAACATGGCTTACCTCGTGAAATTTATCACCTGTGTTTTGCCGCCTCCTTCTCCCTTCACCTTCAACAATATCGGTCAAACCTAAAATTATCGAGGGTGATTTTGTGAAATTTATCACCATGGCATGTGTACCGCCTCCTTGTTGGTCACATCGGAATATTCTCATCAAACATGGATTGAGCGTGGCTTCCCTTGAATCAATGCAACACTATCTATATCTCCCTGACATCCGGTTATCAAAAAAAAAAAAAAAAAAAAAAAAAAAAAAAGGTAGAAAAAAAAAAAAAAATAAAAGAATGAACATGGTCTACAGCATGAAATTGTCGTTTGTTATCTCTCCACCGTGTTGAAGTCCAACTACGTCATCCAACAAATAATCAACATGTTAAAAGACGAACAAACTAACAAACAACAAACCTTGGAGGTGGATTGGATCGGGATCTTTTGAAGACTTGCACAATAAACATTTCAATAGTAGCACTTCTTCAGCTAATTCATTATTAGTGACTATTATTGTTTTGATGATTTGATAGCAGTGACTGATGATCCAGGTGTTTGAAAGCAAACTGGCTTGAAAAGCGGACTGGTTTTTTGGACGAGGACAGAGGGTGGGGTGGGAGGAACAGGACATTTTTCTTTTTTAAGGAAACAGTTGATTATTCCGGAGAACGCTGTCTTCCCGTGGAAACGGTCCATCATCATGGGAAAATGGTCTTTCCCATGATAATGTAAATCATCAAGGAAAGTTATCTTCTGGCGAAAACGGTGAATCTTAATGGAAAATATTTTCTTGTGTTTTAACAGTAGGCTGTCATGGGAAAAGTTTACCTCCCTTGTTAAAGGTAAATCTTTGTGGGGGAAAAAAGTTTTGTTCCCGTGACACAGTAAATCATCATGTGGGAAAAGTTATCTTACAGAAATAGCAGTAAATCGTCACGGGGGAAAAATACGATTTTTTTCTGTGATAACAGTAAATCATCATGAAAAAAATGTCTTCTTGGGATAACGGTAAATCATCATAGAAACATTTATCTTTCCCATGATAATATTAAGTCATCATGGGAAAAAAAATTATCTTTCTCGTAATTAATTTCCCGTGATAACAGTAAATCATCATTGGAAAAGTTACCACCCTGTGAAAACAGGGAATTATACAGGGGTAAAATTCACATGAGAAAAGTCAACTGTCAAGGGAAAAGTTATCTTCCTGTGAATACAGTCAGTTATCATTGGGAAATTTATTTTACAATTAAAACAGTTTAATTATCAAGGAAAAGTTATTTTCCCCATAAGCATGATTCATTAACGTAGGGGTGGGGGGGGGGGGTGGGGAGGAGTGAGTGACTAGTTCCTTATGATTTTACTATGTGAGAATAGTTATTTTATATGGAAATAGTCATTTTTTTTTTCATGAGAACAATACATTATCCGGTGGAGGAGAGGAGGAGGGGGGGGGGGGGGGGGGGGGGGGGGGGGGGAGGGGGAGCGATTTTCTCGTGAAAACGGTGAATCATAACAAACAAAGTATTTTCCTGTAAGAAACAGTAATTATCAAGGGACAAGATATTTTCCCATGAGAGCAATTAATTATCAACGTATAT
>JADBJO010000191.1:135000-142500 GCA_016801955.1 Conus betulinus | reverse complement strand
GGGTGGGGTGGGGGGGTTATCACTAGGGGAGCATTGCGTTTGCGGCACAAGATCGTGTTTACGTTTGCGCCAATGCAGCAAAACAAACAAGACAAACGAACAAAAACAAACGTTTGCACCTTCTCGGCATGTGAGACTGTTTGAACAAGTAGTGCACATATTGCTCGTTGTCAGTTCGCCATTTCAGTCTTCGTCCTTGAACTCACGCATCATGAATAAAACATAATATCCAGCAGGTACCCTGAGCAATAATGATTTTTGTTATCGATTATTTATCAGCATCCTCTTTGTTCACATTTACAAACCATCTAAACAGTAACACTTGTACAACGTTTAAATCGACGAGGAACTCGAGAGAGTGTTGCGCTTTTTTTTTTTTTTTTTTTTTTTCGTTTCTTTGTCGTTGTTGTTGTTGTTGTGTGAGTCTTTCTTCCTTCGGATTGTCAAGAACACAAATTTTTCACGAATTCCACAGTTTCTACCCCCAGCCTTACACAGACGAAGTAAATGGAAAAAAAAAAAAAAAGATAAAGAAACAAATCTCTACTCCGTAATCAATCATGACAATCTTCGAATTTTTGTTGTTGTTGTTTGTTTGTTTGTGCACTTCGGGGGAAAAAATCGACAACAACAAAGAAAAGAAGAGAGAGAGAGAGAGAGAGAAAGAGAGAGAGAGAGAGAGAGGGAGAGGGGGACGGGGGGGGAAATTAGGGAGGGGGGGGGGGGGGGGGGGGGGGGAGAGAGGGGGGGGGGGGGGGAAGAAATTAATCAAGAGCAGACCAGTACACTTGCTGCAAGTTGAGATCAACTCAGCACGCAGTCGCTCCAAATCAGCTCTGAGATTTCACTGGCGTTTCGAAAACGAGGAATTCTGCAAACGTCGGCCTAACAGGAGCCGCAAATGTTCAGCTCCACTCACTGCTTGGTCACGGTGGAGGCCTTCCGAAGAGGGTCAAAGTTCACGCTGGCTCCTTGACTAAACGTTCAATTGTTACGTTGGCGACAACTAACCCCCTCTCTTTCTAAATTAAACGTTCACTGTCATCAGTAGGGAGTTCATTGGTGATGTCCGGTGTGCGCTGGATCAGAACAGGCACCACCGAACACCCACCGCACTGATTCCCTGGGTGTGTTGCGTCTCCGCTGGCAGGTTGCCTCACAGGTAGGTTGCCTTATGGTTACCTAGGCCTTAACCAGGCCATCTTTTAACCATGTAAATATCATGTGCGACCCCTGTTTGCCAAATTTTGCTCCAGGGGCCAACAGGCTGAGTCGCATTCTCTCTCTCTCTCTCTCTCTCTCTCTCTTTTAACATGCGCGCTTGTGACGTACTCATTTTTCAGTGCACCAACTTTTAAGGAAGAAGAAGAGGACGTGATATTGACTGCCCCGTGCGGGCAGACCGCCGTCATTGGGTACGAGCATACACACTACATATCTATGTATATCCCCACACTACATATCTATGTATATCCCCACACTACATATCTATGTATATCCCCCCACACTACATATCTATGGTACGAGCAAAGATAGTACGCGTAGGCATAGCCTACTATGTTTGGCATGAGGAACCAGAATGACCTCCGTGAGTGTGATGCCACTAGATATCACGGAAAATCAGACAGCGTCTAGAAGTCAGTACCACGTTACATGGAAAACACTTTCTCGTGGACAAATCTACGTGTGATCAGAAAGACACAGAATGAACAATACTGGCATGCACATTCTCAGAGACAGACAGGCAGACAGAGAGGGGGGCGGAAAAAATGCGGGGGGGGGGGGGGGGGGACAGAGGAGGAAAGGAGGAAGACTATCACACAAGAATAGACTACAAGGGGAGAACACTGTTTTTGTTTTTTTTTTTTTTTGTTTCAGGGTCAGCCACTGATTATTGCCCTTTGTCTACGCCATCATTATATGGAACACGAGACAAACACAACAAACAATATATATATATATATATATATATATATATGTTGTGTGTGTGTGTGTGTGTGTTGTTTTTATATATATATATTGTTTTTTTCTTTTTCATATAAAGATTATACTGTCTCGCTTTGACTGTCACTGTATAATTGATATTTCATTTACTGTTGTATGACACAGAATTTGTGAAGTGTGGTATGGTACCTCCAAGGGTGGTACAGGACTGCTCTAAAGGCAGGCGAGAACAGCGCTTTTCTGAGTCCTCCCCAGCACCTTCGGGTGTTTCTTTTTCTTCTGTATGACACTGAATTTGTGAAGTGTGGTATGATGCTGTGCATTATTACATTGTATAGTGTGTTGTCCTGTACTGCACTGTACTGTATACTGTACAGTGTGGTATAGCACTGTGTGTATTTTATTGTGGTGTTCTTTGGAACATGGGTGACATTCTACTGCATTACATGCTACTATATTGCAAAGTATCATGTGTAGTGGTATACTGTGGTGAATAGTATTCTGTTCTGCTGTAACTTTGTTGTATGCATCTCTTATTTTGTTGAGTTACATTCTCTTGTGTTTTGTAGTGTTACACCCTGTTGTGAAGCTTATGAATTGTGTTGTATGGATGTTTGCTGAATGTTCTTTTCTTGTGTTGCTTTATATGTTATTGTGTGGTCTGATATTGTATGGTGCTGTACGGTATTGTATTGTGTGGTATGATATACAATGTTGTTAAGCATGCACTATGTAGTATGATTTTGTATGTTGTCATAAAGTATGTATTTATGGTATATTTCATGGTGTTGTAAAGTATTACATTTTGTGGTATAATCTTATATGGTTTTGTAAATTATTGCATTTTGTGGTATAATCTTCTATGGATTTGTAAATTATTGCATGTTGTGGCATATTGTATGGTGTTGTAAAATATGGTGCAAAATATGCATTGTTTGGTATATATTTTATGGTGATGTAAAGTGTCACATTATGTGGTATGATACCGTATGGTGTTGTAAAGTATGCATTTTGTAATACGATGGTGTATGGTGTCATACAGTGTTGCGCTTTGTGGTATGATGTTGTGTAGTGCTGTAAAAGTATGCATTTTATGATATGATACTGTATGGTATTGTAAAGTACTGCATTTTGTGGTGCAACATTCTATGGTGTTGTAAACTATGCAGCTTATAGAATAATGCTATATGTTGTTGTAAAGCAGGCACAGTGTGGTACGATATCAATGGGGATGCATAGTACTGCATTCTGTTGCGATATTGCAAGGTGTTGTAAGTGCTGCCCAGTCGTCTCCAAGCGTGAAAGATTTAAAACTCTACAGGCAAAAGTCCAGTCCGACCTTCGAATGATGCAGGAACAGTGGTGACAAGATAAAGCGGCCGAAGTCCAGCATTACGCGGATACCCACAATTCCAAGAAATTCTATAGCGCTCCGAGGACAGTCTTTAGCCCCTCTATATCGGGCTGCTCCCCGTTGTTGTCCTCGGACGGTTCGACCCTGATCAAAGACCAGAGGGCTTGAACAAGCGATGGCAAGAGCACTTCAGTAACCTGCTTAATCGACCCTCATCGGTCGACGCAGACGCACTGAACCAGATTCCCCAGCAGCCAATGCAAGACTCGCTCACAGAACCCCCGACCATAGACGAAATTAAGAAGGGCGATCTGTCAGACGAACTCAGGCAGAGTGCGTCGGGAAAGGACGGCATTCCTGCTGAGATTTACAAGGCGGCAGGCTCCAACGCCCTCGAAGCCTTTCATGATGTCCTGCTGAGTATCTGGGAAGAGGAGGAGATGCCTGATGATTTCCGTGATGCCCGATTGTCTCCCTCTTCAAGAACAAGGGAAGCAAATCTGACTGTGGGAATTACAGGGGCATCTCTCTCCTCTCTATTGCAGGGAAGATCTTTGTCAGAGTTATACTCAACAGACTTATATAGTATCGGAGCAGAACCTCCCGGAGGCACAATGCAGCTTCAGGCCTGGCAGAAATACTACTGATATGATCTTTGCCATCCGACAACTTCAAGAGAAGTGTGCATTGAACAAAACATGCCCCTATTCCCTGTTTTCATTGATCTGACCAAGGCTTTTGACACGGTCAATTCAGAGAGGCCCTCTGGACAGTCCTAGAGCGCATCAGATGCCCGCCAAAGTTTATATCGATGATCAGGCTTTTTCACGACGGCATGACTGGCCAGGTCCTCTCTGGCGGGAATGTGACGGAAGCCTTTGCAATCACCAATGGTGTGAAACAGGGCTGTGTTCTAGCTCCAGTCCTATTTAATGTGTTCTTCACCTGTATGCTGTCCTATGCCGTCCGCAACCTGGAGAAAGGGGTCTACATTCGCTACCGTTTGGATGGCTCCCTCTTCGACCTGTGTCGTCTCACTGCCAAGACAAAGAGCATGCAAACCCTCCTCCAAGAAGTCCTCTTTGCTGATGACTGCGCCCTTGTGGCCTATGCAGAATCTGACCTGCAGATGATGCTAGATCGCTTCTGTGAGGCCACAAAGCTCTTCGGCCTGCCTGTCAGTCTCGGCAAGACGGAGGTGCTTCACCAACCTGCACCAAACACCCACCCACCTGCACCCAGCATTATCATTGACGACACACCACTTGCCAATGTCGAACATTTCAAGTACCTGGGAAGCACCATCTCCTGTGATGGCTCCCTGGATAAGAAATCGTCTCTAGAATTGGCATGGCTAGCCAGGCAATGGGCAGACTCCGCACCCGAGTGCTCAACCAACACAGTATCCGACTATCAACAAAACTGAAGGTCTACAATGCGGTGGTACTCCCCTCCCTTCTCTAGTAACATGGACACTGTATCGCAGACACGTCAAAAAATTGGAATACTTTCACATGGGAGCTCTCCATTCCATACTCGGAATCAGCTGGCAGGACTACATCACCAACCTGGAGGTCCTGGAACGTGCCAACTCCACCAGCATTGAGTCCATGCTCATCAAGGCTCAACTTCGATGGGTGGGGCATGTCATCCGTATGGAGGAGTTTAGGATGCCAAGACGCCTGATGTATGGTGAGCTACAGCTCGGCAAGAGAAACCAAGGCCGCCCAAAGCTGCGATACAAAGACACTGTGAAAGCAAACATCCAGTGGTGTCACGTCAAGCCGAGAGAACTGGAGGAGCGTGCTATGGACAGACCAAAATGGAGAGTCTCAGTCAACAAAGCTGCTGCAAACTATGAAGAAGCACGACACCAGAAGCTCACTGATGCCAGAGAAAAGCGACACTGGGCTGCATCAGCAGTGATCACAACAACGGACTTCCAATGCCCCCACTGTTCAAGACTCTGCGCCTCCAGGCTAGGACTGCAGAGCCACCTTCGCGTGCATCGATGAGCTGCAGAAGGTAAATGTCATCATCGGATCCGATAGACAACCAACATGTAAAGTGACAGATTGTGTCCAAGGATGTGTGTCATGATGAGGGAGAGAAAGAGAGAACAGAGAAAGAGGAAAAAAAGACAGAGAACAAGACAGAGATTTTATGACCCCAGTTTAGTCCAGGAATAATTATGTGAATAATGAAACATGGCAATCAATTTTATTCTGTTTTCTTTCCTTACACACTTTAAAAGACAATGGAAAGATATCCCGGTAACAAAAATAAATGCTTTACATCATTATTTCTTGCTTAGGCCATGTTCACAGAACATTCTATTATTGAATTATGTTTGCTAACTGGTCACTGCACTACCCATGGTTACTTTTAGAAACCTGTTTTTACTTGAAGAAGAAGAGGATATTGGGGGAGGGGGACAAGTTGATTTTTTTTTTGTTTTTTTAATCAGCTTATCCCCAGGTCAACTGAAAATATCTAAGAACTTCAAGCCCTCAATGGGAAAGAAAGGAGAGGACGGGACTGACAGGATGAGGAAGATGGGACAGCAACGAAGCGAGGAAGATGGGACAGAAAAAAAGATGGAACAGAAAGGGAAAACAAGGAAGAGGGGACAGAAAAGAGCAAGTGGTGACAGAAAAGAAGGTGGGATAGAAAGGAAGGCAGGACAGAACGGAAGACAGACAGAATTAAACTTGAAACGAAAAGAAAGACATTACAGAATAGAAGATATTAAAGAAAGAAAGATCAGACAGAAAGAACACAGCTTACAAAAAAAGGAAGATAAGTCAGAAAGAAAAAAAAAAGGAAGGCAGGACAGAAACAAAGATAGCAGAAGATGGAAAAATGGAACAGAAGGTAAGAGAAGACAGACTCGGAAACAGGAAAGAAAGGTAGATAGGACAGAAAAAAAGAAGACAGACAGAAAAAGGAGAGTGAGGGAGAAAGGAAAACAGAAAGACACAGGCAGGACAGAATGGAAAATGGAATGGAAAGGAAGAAGAAGCAGAAAAGAATGCAAGACAAAAAGGAAAGCAGGAGGGAAAGAAACTTAGACATAACAGAAAGGAAGATGGGAGAGAAAGGACAGGAAGGAAGATTGGACAAAAAGACAGATAGGACCAAAAGAAGATGGGACAGAAAGGAAGACGAGTAGAAAGGAAGACAGGACAGAAAGAAAGACAAGGCAAAATGGAGGACAGCACAGGACGGAAGATGGACAGAGAAGAAAACAGAACAGAAAAAAAAAGATGGGACAGAAAGGAAAAGAGGAAGATAGGGCAGAAGGAAAACAGAGCAGAAAAGGAAATGGGACAAAATGAAGATGGGACAAATAGGAAGACTTGACAGGAAGGAAAAGTGAGAGGTGGGACGGAAAGGAAGACCGCATAGAAAGCAAGAAGGGGTAGAAAGATAACAGGACAAGATAGATGACAGGACAGAAAAGAAAGTAGGACAGGAAAACAGGACAGATAAAAGACGGGACAGGCAAAAAGAAAAAAAAAAGAAAAAAAAAAGTACACTAACACACACAAGGCAAACCCACCTGTAGTAGCAACATATTTTATTTGTATCAATTCTCACAATGTTGTGATCACTTACAAACAAGTCCAGGACCACGCAATTATGAATGAAACCTCTGGGTCTTTCTAACCATTACCAACTGAACAGTACCAACACACTCATAATTTCATGGTAACATTCACACAGAACATGATTTTTTAATTAAAAAAAAAAACGTATATCACAGTTGATATGGACGGAACAAGGAGAAAACACCATGAGAACTGTACAACATGCAGCTCAAACAGAATCCATGTAGAGTGGTGCCCAGTTCGGAGGTCCATTTGACAAGCACAGAAGTAAAAGTCTACAACGTTCTGGAAACAAGAGCGGATATAGTAGTAGCAGCATAGCTAACAGCCTCCTGAGGTTAGAGGTCAAAGAGTACAGGGAGTATAAGGGGGGAGGGGATGGGGGGGGGGGGGGGGGGGGCGGCATGGAAGAAGTTGATGTTGGAGGGGGGGGGGGGGGGGGGGGGGGGAGCAGGAGCAGGGCTAACATCTGACATTTGCCAACTAGTCAGTGGTCCCTAAAAATCGTGTTGGGCAAATTCGGTGTATGATTCCAGTCTCCCTGGTGGCAACCAGAAAATTTTCCTTGAGCCGTAGAGATTCTGTGCATTG
>JADBJO010000191.1:92500-130000 GCA_016801955.1 Conus betulinus | reverse complement strand
CACAGACAGACTGACTGACAGAGACAGAGAGAGAGAGAGAGAGAGAGAGAGAGAGAGAGAGAGATAGTGCGAAAGAACCAGACAGACAGACAGGCAGAGAAGCAGAGAGACACAAACTAAGTGGATCTTGTTGCAAAGTGAGATGACTGCAGGCGGAAAATCTAAACAAATCTTAAATAAATGTTAGTGAACCGCCCAGAGAAACATGAACAAACAAGCACAAGACAAAACACGACACGTTTCAACCTCTTCGGTCTTCTTCAGGTAAGATACAAACAAATAGGACAACAAAAATTCACTTAGCTTTGATTACTTCAGAGTCAGCACAAGGTAGGCGCTGAATGAGAGAGAGAGAGAGAGATATATATATAGAGAGAGAGAGAGAGAGAGAGGGGAGAGGGGGGGGGGGGGGTTTAACACAATGAATTTTTGTGAAGTCAGTAAAACGACTTAGTATATTCTCTGCATTAAATGACCAAACTAAGCATGACACTGACAAGTAATCGATCTAGATGACCAACAGATCACTGACTGTCACAGCGATTTGACCAGTGATTGTCTACAGTCGTACACTGTCAAACTTAACTGAAAGTGAAACTGAAAAATGAAATATATGAATGGTTTACCCATCAATCATATTCTCCGGGGGATGATCATCATCACTTGATGTTGAAAGATGATTTGTGCGCCTCCACTGGCGAGAGCAACGTCAAACATTTTGTACCAGTATGAGTTCAGTGTCGTCAGGTTAAACAATGTGTTCGCTGGTTGAGGAATGCAGGGAACGCAAGCTAACGGGGTAAATTTCAATAGTCTTTTTACTGTCATTCTCCACAAAAAAAAAAAAAAATCAAATTACTTCAAGTGGTTGCTGGGACACAAACGGTGAAAAAGTAACCGACGAATGATTTTTCCTCTTGATTTTCTTATTAACATGAGAGTGCATTCACGTTCACTTTTAGTGAACAAATAAAAGATAGAATTTCTATAGCTAGTGTTGATTTTGACATTTAGACATTTATATTAGGGGTGTGCTTTTCCGGTACAGTGTTTATTCATGCATTGTAGAAGGGAAACCGAAATAGAAACGAAAAAAAAAAATGTTGATGAAACCGAAATATTCTTCCACTAGGGAATGCATTAACCTAATCCTATGGAATACATTAACCAATGGAATGCATTAACATATACAGGTCTTTATCCAGATCCTAATCTGATCTAGCCCATATCCTGCACTGAATCCAGCCTTATCCTTACTGAGGGAAACTTTATACAGAAAAAAGTGCATCGACAAAAATGTGCTAGCAGAGAGGTTGTTTTCTCCTTTCTCCATAAAAAAAGAACGGACGTCAACATTTAGATTCGATCCACAGTTACTAATAAGATCCCAAACCTAATATAATTGTCTCATGCACACAAAATTACACGTAATATCTCTCAGTACATCAGTCACCATTCACAGCACACTTCTGCTTTAAAAATATGTGACAAAAACTTCAAGACAGCTCCGATGTTGTCTTGTTCGTTCTTCGTTTTCATTGTCTTGAATGTTGTTTGTCTTTCCTGAACAAGATCAAAGAGGCCAACACGCGTTATATTTTGTCATGTAATTTGTCTCTTTCGTTCGGCGAAATGGTGATTTTTGTTTCAAGTTTGTTACAATTTCTGCCTGCAGTCACGTCACTTTGAAACTAATGTTTCATTTGTTTTATGTGCAAGTTATCGACGTGATCACCCACTTTGTTTGTTTGTATGTTTGTCTGTCTGTTTCTCGGTCGGTCTGTTTGTTTCTTTCTTTTCTCGTATCGTCTGCTTGGCTTTTCGCACCCAAGTCACTGTGCCTAAACAGCAGTAGGGAACGCAAGGAGTCCACAAGTCATGCGTATTTCCACTATCATTGTTGACATCTAGCATTTAACTAATTTCTTCTTCTTCTTCTCTTCTTCTTCTTCTTCTTCCCGTCAATCTTCTTCTCCATTGCGGCCTGTTCTCAGCTTCTTGCAGGAATTCTGGCATTCCATCACGTTCTCCGACTAGCTCTTTCTCTGCCTGCCTCTGCGCCTTTCTCCTTCAAGCGTGCCTTGCAGGATTGTCTTTGCCAGCGAGTGGTGTGTTGCAACGTAGCCAAACCACAGCAGCTTTCTCCTCTTAAGTGTAGCCATGAGGGGCTCCTGTGGTCCTGCCAGTGCGGCCACCTGCTCTTGAATTGAGTCATTGGTTTTGTGCTCTGTCCAGGAGATGTGGAGCAGTCTTCTGTATGCCTTCACTAAACCCAAATCCAAAGCCTTTCTTTTTTTCCATTTTTTTTTTTTTCTTTTCTTCTTTCTTTTCTTACTTTCTTTCTTTCTTTTTTTTTTTTTTTTTTTTTTGCACAGAAGCAGGGCGACTTCTCTCTATTCAAACGGACACAACTCCAATGTTCAGTGATGTGCAAGCCATCGACATGAACCCGGTTCTCTGTCATCTGCGAGTCTTTTCTCTCCCAGATTCTTGCGCTCCAAAAATAGTGTGGAAACGCAGGAGGAGTCCTCAAGTCATGCATATTTCCACTATCCTTGTTGATATCTAGCATTGAACTAATGTATAAAATCCAAATCCAAGGTAAAAGCCTTTTTTATTTTTACATTATGAATAATTCTTTCCACAGAAGCAGGGCGGTTTCCATCAGCTCCAACCACGTGTTTACTTTGAACCCTTCCGGAACTACGTATTCCGACCTTTACATGGAAACATTTCGAAGTAGGCTAAAGCTTTATGACTGCACATCAAAATCAGAAATGCTCATCCAAACTTTTTTTTCAGTCCACATGATTAGGTATTGTGAGGCACAGCTAACCTTAAGGTAAAATAAAATTAAACTAGGATGTCACTTCCCAGAGAATACTCCCAACAGACATTTCATTCCTTCCAAATTGTCCGCCGCAGAGCAATGACAGTTTTCCCCGCGTCTTTACGGAGGTTTGCTACAGAATAAGCTCTGTTACCCATTCTCCTCTGTCCTTGACATTGGTGTGGTCCCTGTTGAGTCGAAGACAGCCAACCCTGTTTTCATAAAGGGAGAGTGCTGTAGGGCTATGGACTATTATCCCATCTCCTTGACAAGTGTTCTACAACGCAAAGTCATTGATCACATCCATATCAGTCAGAACGAGAATGAACTACTGCGAGCAGCACAATATCATCTCTGCCCACGGCAACATGGTGTTCATCGATTTCATTCATGCGAGACCAAGCTTCTGCGCTTTATTGAGTAAGCCTCTGAGGTTTGAATCGATAGTTTCAGGAAGACTTGCCTATCTTGGATTTTTTCAAGGCTATTGACAAGGTCAGCCACAGTCTCAAGCTTATCCAGTATGGTATCTGTGGCAAGATCAATGGATGGACTGAAAATTTCCTGAGTGAGAGAAAACAGTCAGTGTTGTGAACGATGCAAGATCCGAGTTTTCCTCAACTGAATCAGGAGCTTATCAGGGCTCTGTTCTGGGACCTACTCTGTTCTTGCTATACATTAACAACTTACTGGCCGGATTAATGTGTACTGCCATTGTCTTTGCCATTGACACAGAGACATTTTCTGTGATAAGATCAAGACGATCTCCCTGAGGACCTTAACAGGCTTGCCACCTTAGAATAGTGTTGGAAATGTCATTTTAACTTGAGATGTATTGAGTGTCTATATGACACGACATGTGTAACAAATCTGCACCATTACTCAAAGCCTAGGCTCAGGTTCCTCAGTGTTAGCCTCAGCAAGGATCTAAATTCAGAACCCCATATATGACAGCATTGCCAACAAGATAAACGAAATCACAGGCTTCATCAGAAGAAACATCAAGGTTTCAAACAAAAGTCCTTGAAACAGTTCTCTACAAGGCCCTGGTACGCCCTTTTCTGGAATGTGCTCGTTGGTGTGGGATATCTTCCAGGGACGATATGAACGCCTTTGAAAAAGCACAGCATTGAGCAGCTTGCTGGATCCCTTGCTGATTATGACAGATCTGCAATATGAAAGAGATCCTGCAGACTGCAGACACAGGACTGGCAAACCTGGCCACAAGGAGACAAAGACTGACTGCCGTCTACAAGTTCCACATGGTTTACAGACATCAGGTAGAAGCATCTCCCCACTTCCAGACAAGAACCCGTCAGTTCCATCCATCATGATCCTAAGACATTCCATGCACAAGGACTATTTACTGGTGAAAGAGTTTTCCCCTGGGACAACTCCAGAATGGAACAACCTACCTGTAGACACAGTTAGCATGCCATCCTAACAAGCCCTTCAGTCCAGGGTGGCCTGCCTCCAGTAAACTTCTGTAATACAGGGTAGGGGTGGCGGTAGGTCATGAATATGTCCCTTTTCTTCTTTTTTGACCCCGTTCTTTTTTTTTCTTTTTTACTTTCTTTTCCTTTTTTTTTTATTTTCATTTTTTTAGCAACTTGTGTGCCAGGGCACTGCACTACGCTGTGCCTGCCAGTCTTGCAAAAGCTGTCCGAAGGAGCTGAAAAGCATTCTGACTGTCGGTGTAGCCGCACAGACAGCGGCACTTTCCATTTTCAGTAGTATCCTTCTCTCATTATTTATTATCTATTTATTTATTCATTCATGGACTTATTTTGTTTGCTTGTTCGTTAAAGAACATTTACACCTTCCCCCTCAACTCGGTGCAGCGGCAGATTCGTCAGAATAGTGACGCTGGCTGCCTACTAATATTAAGGTATAACTTGAGAAGAGTTGTGTCATTCAGATGTTCGACATTTCTTGCAGCAGTGTTGAATTCACTCAATCAGGATGTAGATCAGAGACCAGGCAGGTCGGGGAAGGCTTCTGTCCTACGCTGTCTGTCGTTTTTTTTTATGGAAGTCTCTTTGTCATTATCTCGCGGTAAGATATCTAGGAACTCTCGCGGTTAACAAACACCGCAAGCTGGGGCAGAGTGGTACAAATGATGTACCTCAGGAGTTAAGTGACTCAAAGTGAAAATAAAACTTATGCGTTCCTGTTGCATACACAGGATGATAAAGGAACACAGACATTTTTTGTTTCCTAATTTTCTACCATGTCGGATTCTGTTCACGTACAATGCGTAAAGGCCTATAACAAATTAGTATCAGTTTTTGTTTGTGTGTTTTATTTCAGTATATAGACATATTTGTTCATCTTGGTGTGCTCGAGAGTCAAGTGCTTCAAAATAACCAGGTGAGGCCTTTTTCCATTTGTTATGTATGGTTTGCTTTTTCTTTTTTAAGAAAAGATATATAATTACTATCTGCTACCAAACTGAACTCAAATCCATGCTGCAGAAAGGAATGGTGGCACTAATGATAAACAAATGAGACATACTGATGCTTGCTACCTCTGGGCTGAGGCGTTTGAAGATAATGATGATCATCATCAATATGATCTTGATGACGAGCATGACATCTCCATACCCATAGTAACATCGACAAGATTGAGACAGTCTAAGTAGAGCTGCAGGATTTGTAGCCAATGGGCACACCATATCAGGTGTTTTGAGGCCGCATTTGCATCCAACTCGAGGTCAGCATGGCACGGCATGGCACGACATAGCTCGTCTGCTGCTTTGCGTTTACACGGCAGTAGGTGAAATCAGGTGACTGCGGGCTTGTCACCATATGTTATCTCTGGAATTCAAGACATTAGCTGCCAGAAGTAAACATATGGTGGCTGTCGGACAGAGAGATTATCTGTTACAAAGGCGGCAGCGAAGATACTGATGGTTTGGTCACCGGGTGCAGCAGAATGAGCCAGAAGGCGATATTTGTCTCAACATTTATTTACTTTTGTATGCAAGTGGCTGACGTGTGTCATCATCATAGCTGCATATGATTCACCGAAGCATGTGGTGCTTTTTTTTTTTTTTTTGGTATGCACTGACTTGCTCTTTTTTCTTGTGCTATGCTCATAACAAGAGTCATTGGCAAGGATCTTTCCAATGTGCACAAATATGAAAAGATTTCTTGTGCACTAGTCTGGCTTCTTCTGATTGGCCTCATTTTACTGCGTTTATTTAGCAGAGCTGTACAATTTCAGAATTTCGTCCTTTGGAAACGGTGGTGGTTCTTCCTTTTCATCAATTTTTTTTTTGTTTTTTTTACCCCATCAGACACCTGGTCATGTAATGGTGCTGCCCATCAAACAAGACTTGAACTAAGTATGTATGTATATGTGCTTGCTCGAGAGAGACAGAGAGAGAGAAAAAAAAAAAGGGGGAGATGGACAGAGAGAGGAGAGAGAGAGATTGATTGACTGATTTCCAATACACAAGGATGAAGATTTCAGCCCAGAGCCTAGTCTTACAATCTGTCCTTGTCATGCAAACATTTTTCAACACATATATCATTCATACTGACAACATAGCAACACTGTAATATAATTCTACAATTATAAGCAAACTATTCATAAAAGTGATAATGACATGGTGGGTGGTGAAATAGACAGAACAGTCAGAGTGCAGTTGATTTGGGTTTTAGGAATCAGTGTACACCAATGACTTCCAAAGAATATATGCTAGACATTTGAAATATGCCCAATTTTGTAGTTAACTTATGGGTGTTATGTCGCTTTAGTTTTTCATTTTCCAGATGTGGTAAAGTGGACTTACGGCATACTCATAGGCAGGCGCCCAATCGAAACCAAGGATTTTCAATTCGATCTTATATGCACATGATGTTCAATCTTATCTTTGTGCCTGCCACTTTGCATAGACCTTTCATGCAGCTGTCAGTGAGAACCCATCAGCAAGCAACCCCGAACACACCCACACACACACACACACACACACACTCTGCTTTTTACATGTTCATCGTCAATAGATCTAACAAGCAACACTACAACATCATCCTAATAACATAAAACTGATGCAAATCTAATGACCAACTCTACAACATCATCCTAACTGCATGACATTGAAGCAAAAATAATGCTATAACAACAAACTATCGATAAACTCAGTATAATAATCTTATTCTAACAAACAACTATTAAAAGAAATTTAATCAAGTTTCTGATGAATTGCTTTCCTTCGTTCCTAAAACAAAATGTAAACAAGTAAACCATCTTAGCAACTAAACCTTAGCAACTGTTACGAAACAAAATTAATATTCCCAAATAATTCATTTTTTTTTTTTTCCGATTGATATATGTATTATTTATATATTCAAACTAAAAAACAACTTAAATCTTTGCTTGCTGCGATGTAACTTATATTTACCTATCTTCCATGGAAACATATTCTATTTCAGATCTACAATCTGATCTGTGATTGGAGAGCGTTTGACGTCATTCGTTTCTTTTCTTTAAGAATAGAGTGATCTCTCTTGTAATGATGGCTGAAAAATCGAAAGTTTTCTTCACTTCTCCACACAGACATTTGAAATATCGCCGCTCAGAAATAAAACTGCTGCAAGTCTAAAAATCAAATTTGACTGTAAATGAAAAAAAAAAACTGATTATCATCCCCACAATATATGCAGTGAGCTGAGTTATGATACAAGTATTTTGATTACAGAATGTGTATTTTTAGGATAATGTGAATGGGACTTGGCTATGTTATGCCCCTTGGCCTGCTCTTATAGTATATAAAAAAAAATCTCAAAAATGCACACACAAAAAAATCCAAGTTACAGCAGTTGTATTTCCAGGCAGTGATATGGTGATACACGATATATAAAAAGCGTGCATGATAGTACTTAGTTAAACTCACATTATCAAAGTAGCTCTTTTGAGTTTCATCTTTTCATTTCTCCTTCCCCCCCTGTCCACCCCTTCCCCCCCCCCCCCCCCCAACCCCAATTTCATGTACTGGGTTTTGTGATGTCAAATGTGCCTACACTTCCATTGAGCATGTTTCAGCTACAAACACATCTCTGACCACCCATTGATGATGTTTCTAAACAAGCGCCATCAAGGGACATTTCCACATTTCCAGGGTTACTTGCAGGCCCACAAGGACACCTAAGTCCTTCATCGTGGGGCCCACAAGACAGGTGCCATCGCCTCTTCAGCTCTCAGCACTCGGTGTCTTTGAAACAGATTCTGGAGGCAGCCTTGAAAAAATCCCTTCAGCAGGTTTTCTGCCGTAGGGATCTACTCATGACCAGGGATGGCGGTATCAGGAGAGTGTTTTTCATTGCGGGGAACACAGCCATTGCTTCCGAGGGTATTCTGTTTGGTTCATCAGAGCAGACACTGTCCTCTTGTTCCTTTGAACTGGGCATAGGTACAACTTTGTACAGTGAGTGATATGAAGATGAGGAGTATGTATACAATCCATGTCCGTCACAACATTTGGTTAAATTTTTCAGAATGTCAGCTGAGAGGGAGAGAGGAGAGAGAGAGGGAGGGAAGAGATGGGAGTGAGGTGGAGGAAACACAGGGTTGGGGAATAGCATGATACTTTCATAGGTTGGTGTGTGCTATGGCACAACACTGTGGCTGTGCTCTATGTATGACACTGGAAAGGAAGACTGCTTATCACTTCATCTCTCCCTTCTGAAGGTCAGAAAACTAACCCAGGAGATGGTTCTGTGGCAGATTTTGTAATGCCTTCCCAACCCTCCTCCCACTGACTGTCCAGCTAATCAGCAGTATGGGGGAGGAGGGGAGAGAGAGGGGAGAGTGGTTGATTGGCAGGTGACAGCTGGATCAGAATCAGGCTGTAACCTCAGTTGGATTCATTCGCTTGTTTTTCTTTTTTTTTTTTTTTTTTTCTTATTGTGACTATTACTGAAGTTACAGGTGATAACACTAACGGTGCAAATAGGGCACGAAGCTGTGTTATTTGTTTCAAAACGGAGTGACCTCAGGCAGGAAAATACGCAAAATTTAGAAAGAGAGTGGGTTAGTTACCATCAAGGAACAGGCAAGGTACAGGACAAAACACAATGTATTTTGACCTCTTGGGTCTTTTTCAGGCAAAAACAGAAAACATTTAGGACAGGGAAAATGAATGTTGATGAAAACCAACAGCCATCCCAACTGCCATTGTGATTTTGTGCTGAATATGAGAAGATAAGTTGTTTCTTGTTCTTCATTTTCACTGTCCAAAATGTTATTTGTTTTTGCCTGAAGAAGACCCAAGAGGTCGAAATGCACTGTGTTTTGTCCTGTACTTTGTTTGCCTGTGTCCTTGGCGGTAACTAACTCCCTCTCTTTCTAAATTTTGTGTTATTTGAGTAGTCTGTTTCAAATTGTGTGTTTAGGAGTAGGTGATTGTGCATTATGGGCACAGAGTTTGCACATTGCATTTATCTGTGGACAGAATGAATGTTTGGGTTCACAGAGTGCACTTGTTGACCTGACGTGACCTTGGTGTCGCAGTGCCCCAGTGGACAGGCCCTCACTGGACATGCTGCAGCTGAGGACAAAGAAGTAGCGGTGGTGTGGACAGGGCTCTGAACACTGTCTGCTCTGCCCCGACAACACAGCAGCAGCCCTCGGCGTAGACACAGCGCAAGGTCATCCCAGAGCAAAGCAGACGACTGGTGGTCATACACTATGGCCCAGAATACACTTCACAGAGTATGTGCAATTATTTTTGTCAGTTACATTTTATCTTAAAAGTTGGCTGACAAATCTAAATCAAAACAAGACCAAACCAATGTTTTGTGTGCTGAGATAATGGCTCAGAATACACCTCACAGAGTATGGGTAGTTAAAGTTTGTGTCAATTATATTTTATCTTAAAAGTGTGCCAACAAATCTAAATCAAAACATGTCCAAACCAATGTTTTGTGTGCTGAGATAAAGGGAGAGGTGATTCCCTCAACCACCAGTAATGCACAGCAAAGTGTTAAAACCTCAGACCAGATCTCACATCGGGTCATTTGCATGCCTAAAATGCTACACACTCTGGTCCCAAAATGACCGACCAAGACCGATCATCATTGATTCAGGGGTAGATGGTGTCATGATGATAGATGGCACACTTTTCCCCCCATTTTGCCTTGTCTGCCAACCTTTAGAGAGTCCTAAGTTATGTTAAGAATACCCCCACCTCCTCCACCCGCAGCGTGTGCCCATCCCACTCCCACCCCCTCTGCCCATGCCTCCCACATTCCCCCACTCCCACCGTAACCCTCTCCCCAAGTTCCCTACCATATGGTGAGAGTAGGACTGATCTATGGGTGGTGTCTGTGTCAGGTTACTTACCATGGCGGGCCAGTACAACCAGGCCATGATCACTGTTGATGTGATGAAAGTAGACTGTTGGTAGGGACAGTGAATAGAGGGATTAATTTTACCGTCATAGTATTGGCCTCTTTATGATACTCTCTTCTTTGCATGGGAAAAAATATTGTTTGCTCAGTTATTGTCTTGATGATAGAGGAGTTGTTTACCTTCTCTCTTTCTCCATGACTGTGTGTGTGTGTCTTAGACGGAGGAGTTGTTTACCTTCTCTTTCCCCCATGACTCTGAGGTTAGTGTCTTAATGACAGAGGAGTTGTTTTACCTTCTCTTTCCCCAAGACTCTGTGTTTGTGTTAGTGTCTTAATGACAGAGGAGTTGTTTACCTTCTCTTTCCCCATGGCTCTGTGTTAGTGTGTGCGTGTGTGTGTGTGTGTGTGTGTGTGTGTGTGTGTGTGTGTGTGTGTGTGTGTGTGTGTGTGTTGTGTGGTGGGGGGTGAATGTCTGTATGGGTGGGGTGTGTGTTTATGTGTGTGTGTCTGTGTCTGGTATGTGTATGTGTGTGTGTATGTATGCATGTGTGTGTCTGTGTTTTTTTTTCTCTGTTTATGTAAACTCGCTTAAGCACACACACACACACATAAACACACACACACACACACACACACACACACACACACACACACACACACACACTACTTGCACTTGCACATGTACACGCTTGTATAAATACAAACAACATGGATGCAGTGGTGATGGTCATTATGATTGTGTTATTTCATCAGAGTTCATTATGTTTCAGTCCTCTTTCCACGTGGAGTACGGAGACACGCTCCTCTTCCCCTCCTGGGTTATCCACACTAAAAAAGGTGAGACTGGAGTTGTCTCCCTTCATGAGTTCTACAGTCTTTGGATTCTCTACCCTCCTGCCCTCCTGTCTTGTTTAGGAGAGGTGATACCCATGCAGGGTGAACTACCCAAAGAAAGATGCAGTGGCACTTCTCTTTCCTCCTGAGTTATCTGCCTGGAAAGTAAAAATCCCATGCCCCCTACTTGGTTAAATTAAAAAAAAAAAAAAAGAGAGAGACTGCAGTTTTCTCCCCCTTCCTGAGTCATCTACTCTTAGAACGAAGAGACCACACTTCTCTCATTTCTTTTTTTCTTTTTCCTTTCTTCTTTTTTTATTTATTTTTTTTTTTTTTGGAGGGGGGGGGGGGGATCAAATGTATAATGGAGAAGAGAAGAGGAATTTACTTAAAAGAATTTCTATCTCTTTATTGTTTTATTTGCATGTGAGTTTGTTTTGTGTGGTATGTGAGTGAGTGTGTGTTTGTGTGTATTTCTGTAAATTAAGATACAGATGTCAGGAAATTCAAAATGGGGGATGAAGGTAACACAAGATGCTTTGTTGAGCTACCAGGGAGAATACTAGACTATGTTTGAAAAAAAATGTGGAGACAAAGTTTTTAGCAGTAATTAAACTTGTGGTGTGTAACCATTGGGAAAAATGTGGAGACAAAGTTTTGAGCAGTAATTAAACTTGTGGTGTGTAACCATTGTGTAATGTTGGTGTGCTATGACCAAAGAATGACAACTTTTGATAACTCTACTGCAAAAATCGCATCTGGCTTTGTCTGTGTCTTTGGTGACATGCTGGTAAGTTGGAACTATACCAGGGACTACAGGGCCTGAAATGTACATTTAGAAAAACAGGAAATGGCTAGAGAGAACCCTGAATTTGTGCTAAAGTATGCTGATGAATCAGGTTTGAAAGTAATTTGCTTTGAGAGAAACAGGTTTCCCTCTAATGTATGCCATGTGATGGTAGATGAAAGTAAAACCCCCCTCCCCCCCCCTCCCCCCCTTCCTCCCCCCCCCCCCCTCCCCCCCCCCCCCCCCAACACACACACACCTATCCTCAACCCCCACTTGTACAAAAAATTTGGAATGTGTGTATACGCTGTGTAAGAAAATATGTTTTAGTTGAAAAGTACACCTGTAGCAGTTTTAGGGTACACAGATCTGTACATGAAAGAAAATCTTAAATGAGGTAGGGAATAGTAAATTAAATAACAAACAAATAGGGCAACTCATCCTCCAAACAGCCGCTGCTTTTAAGACACCAAATTGCTGAGCAGAAATGCCAACACCGAGCACACTGAACAAGCAAGAAAAGGGGATGATGTCTTCTTGTTTGTTCTGTGCATTCTGTGTTGGTGTTTCTTCTAGACGATGTGGTGTTGAAAACAACTTTCATTCCTTTGGAGATGTAGGTGTGAAATTGATTTCAACTATGGAGAAAGAGTTGATCTACTTCTTTGTTCGATCTGTATATCAGAGCTGTTTACCATACAAGTTTGCCGTATTTTGTACATGTGTTTGGTGAAAATACAACGATATAAGACACAATGAAAAGAAATACATTAAAAGAAATCTGGAGACAAAGTTCTTGAGGGTAAGGAAACTGTGGTGGAGGCTTTAACCAAAGAGCAACAACTCTTGCTTACTTCTGCGCATGGAATTGCGCCTTGCAGTACCAGTTTCTTCGACAACATGCCCTGTAACGTCGCATAAACAGCAAGAGAGCATGAGCATGAATCCAGGTTTGAAAGTAATTTGAATTAGAAGGGACCTGTTTTACAGTAGTCGGTGCAAGATCACGTGGTTACTACTGGCAAGAAGTGTCTGCAGTGTGATAGCAGGTGAAAACAAAACGAAGGAACCCTCCCATATCTCCCCGCTTTTACAGAAATTGGAAATTTTATTCACACTCTTTGTAGAAAATGCTTGTTTTTGTTGAAAAGTACACTAACAGCAGTTTTAGAGTAAACAGGTCTGGTATGTGTGTGTAAGGACAGAAGCCTTCCTATTGGGTGTGTGTGTGTGTGTGTGTGTGTGTGTGTGTGTGTGTGTGTGTGTGTGCACACGCTTGTGTGCACACGCGCTTGTGTGTGTGCAATGACAGAAGCCTTCCTGTGTGTAATCTACTTCTTCGTTTGGATGTGTGCGTATGTAACGACAGAAGCATTGCTGTGTATAATATACCTGTTGGTGGGATGTATGTTCATGTGTGCGTGTGTGTGTCTGTGTGAGTGATGACAGAAGCTTCCCTGTGTGCAATTTACTTCTTTGTTGGATGTGTGTAATGACAGAAGCATTGTGTGTGTAATATACCTGTTGGCGGGATGTGTGTGTGTGTGTGTGTGTGTGTGTGTGTGTGTGTGTGTGTGTGTGTGTGTGTGTATCTCTGTGTGTGATGGCAGAAGCCTTCCTTTGGTCCCTGGCGCTGGTGGTGATGGGAGTCCTGTACCAGGGCCTCAAGTACATCCGGGTCAGGGAAGGTCGGCGCTGTCCTAACATGAACTGCAGGTCTGCCGCTGTCTCTCTCACTCTGCATCAGGAGAGTGGGGGGGGGGGGGGGGAGGGGGAAGGATAAAGAGGGGGGGGGGGGGGGGGAGAGACCCCTCTACCAGGGCCTCAAATACTTGTGTTAGAGAGAAAGTCGGTACTCTCCTAACTTGAACTGCCGGTCTGCCCTGTCTCTGTCTGCATCAGGAAGGGGGGAGGGGGGGAGATACAAGGGGGGGGGGGGGGGACTCTTACCAGGCCCTCAGATACTTGTGTGTGAGAGAAAGTTGGTACTCTCTTAACGTTAACTGCAGGTCTGCGGCTTTGTCTGTCTGCATCTGAAGAGTTGAAGGGGGGTGGGGTGGGGGGAGGGGACTTCTCTACCAGGGCCTCAAATACTAGTGTGTGAGAGAAAGTCAGTACTCTCCTAATGTGAACTGGCGGTCTGTGTTGTGTGCTGGGAGGATTGGAAGGGGGAGAGGTGAAGGGATGGATGGTTCCTTCTCTACCAGGACAAGGCATAAGTTGCAAGGGAAGATTGGTGCTGTCTGGATGTGCTCTCAGTGTGTCTATAAGGAGAGAGGGAGTGGGGCTAGGGATGGGATTCCTTGAACAATGTCTCAAAGACATTTGAGGAAAGGTCACCAAAGTGGACTTCAAATGTGTGTGTGTGTGGGGGTGGGTGGGTGGTGGTGTGTGTGTGTGTGTGTGTGTGTGTGTGTGTGTGTGTGTGTACGCACATTACTTGGATGACACTTAGAGCACTGATATTAAACACTGAGTTCATGATGGATATATCAGTCTACTAAATGCATGTTTATTCTTGATCAAAAAATGTTTAATGCAACAACAGAAACTGGCCATGGCAGTAATACTGGTCAATGATAACAACAGAAAGAATCCTCATAACAAAGAGGATAATAACAGAAATGTGCTGGTAGCAAAAACAATAAAACACACTAAAAAACAAAAAAAAACAAACATACATCATAACACAATCATTTATTTTTTTGCTGCATGGTTTATATTACCAATTATAAATTCCATTAACAAAGTGTGTCACTAGAGACATCAGTTATTCATCTCTCTCTCTTTTTTTTTTTCTGTCATTTCTTTCCTACTTGCAATTATTCATCTTTCTTTTGTTTCCTTCCTAATTGCAGACGATACATTCTGAACAAAGGTCACGTCATCCAGACAGTATTGTACGTGGTGCAGTTTGTAGGGGTTACCTCCTCATGCTTGCTGTTATGACCTACAACGTCTGGCTCCTGGTAGGCGGAGTGGTGGGCCTTGGCCTGGGCTACTTCTTCTTCGGCTGGCTGGAGGAGGAGAACTTTGTGGCTCCGCTCCTGCAGCCCACCAGCAACTGCGGACTGGCGGTCAACCTCGACTGCGGCTTTCACAGCCGCAAGCAAGAGTTGCAACCCCTGAGCATGGCAGATGGAGGAGGAATCGCCGGGGATGGTACCATAGCTTGTCAGTGTGACGAGAGCAAGATGTAAATCAGCGGTGCCCTGCGATTGAAAATAAATATATAAAATGATGAGATATAGTTACCTAGATCGGTTGTGGGTTTCTTCTTCAATTCCTTATGTCAGCTAACATGACAAGCAGGTGTTGGCAAATGTCTTTTGGCTGATGTTGTTTGGTTTTGTTTTATGGTGAAAATATGGATTGGAGTTTTGGGTTTTTTTTTTTTTTCCAGGATTATATTTATTTTTGGATTAATGTGAAGGAAAAAAAAATGGTATGTGTTGTTGTTGCTGTCAACGGTGCATGTCACAGAACATGTAGGAAACAGTGTAAGTTGAGGTGTCTCTGTAAGACTCATTTTAGTTGGTCAGCTTTGACCAACCAGGACTGGTCATAGTTGGCAAACAAAAATAACACTTTCAAAGCTAGCCGTGACTCGCAGCCTCCTTGTCTGTCAGGGAGGGAAGAACTGTGGCAGGGTCGGCAAGAAGCAGGTGTGAGAGATGAGTGGACATTGTTCTGATCAGTGGGAAATTGTTCTGAAATTGTTCTGATGAGTGGAGATTGTTCTGATGAATAGAAATTGTTTTGATGAATAGAAATTGTTCAAACATATCACATATGTCGGTGGTGCACTCAGGCAGGTTCCTTGAGGATCTGTCCATCCAGTCTGCTGACTTTGAAGAGTTGGTCAGTTCACACTGTTCAACCCCTGGGTAACTAAGATTCACCAGAGGTGGTCTGCCCTTGGAATGACTTGAATGACAGGGAGGCTGTCCACCCCTGGATTGCAGGATTACAGGGACATGGTTCACCTTTGGATAGCTGGTACATTGGATGTTTTGTTTTTTTTTTTTTCACATCTGGGTAATTAGGATGACAGGGAGTTACTTCACCCATGGGTATCCAGAATTTGCAGGGCATTATCCATACCTTCAAAGCTTTGTGTCATTAACAAAGAAACGGCGTACTGTTTTGAATTACTGTGAATAGTAGAAGGATGGAGTCTGTAGTGGAGGAGGGTGCAAGACTGTGATTTGCTGTATTCTCGATTCAGTGAGCAAGCTATATGCTGTTTACCTGTTGTTTTTCAAACCATGGAAAGTTAGATTCAGATCAGATGTGGTACCAGACTTCTTTTTGGTTTCTTTTTTTGTCTATCCAAATTTTTTAAGTGTTTTCATAACATAAAAACAAGCTGTTTAGGGTAACTTGAGAGAAAGGGAAGTGTGCAGGTCTACATGACAGCCTGGGGGGCAGACGGGAGGGAGGTGGGGGGGCTACAGCTCATGGTTTATAGCCCAGCTGACCACAAAAGCCATAGCAGTTCTGAAATGAACATGAGAGATTGTGAAAATGGATGTTGCAGGACTGTCTCTCCGTGGTGGAACAGGAAATGGTCATTGTTCACCTCTTTTGGGTGAAGAATGCAAAACAGGGATTTGGCGCTTTGGGGTTATTCTAGAGTGGCACCTTCTTTGACACATCATGTGAAGAGCTGAAAGTACCTGTGACTTTCATCAGTTTGGAACAGTGATGCACCAGCTGGGCTTTCCTTTCTCTGTCTGTCTGTGTATGTGACACAGTTGGTTGGGCTTTTGTTGGTGTGTTTTTCCTCCCAAATCAGTTTTGTTTTATTCTTGTCACTGTGAGCTATGGATGTTGTCTATTTTTTTTTTCTAGAAGGCAAAAAACTAAAGATTTGAAAAAAAAGATTTTTCTTCTTGTCACAATCCAGCTAAATTTGTTACTTCTACTTAAAAGGCATGAATATTTCAAATATATGAACTATTTTTAGAACAATGTATTTTCAGTGATTTTTGTGCTGACCCTCAGATCGGCAGTCAGGGAGGGGTGGGTGGGGGGGATGGGGAGAGTCAACTGCAGTATGGAGTTAGGCATCACTGCTTTGTATGTGCCTGAAGAATCTGAGAGGATTGTGGTCATTGAAAGAATCGGTGAGGACTGGTGGTCATTGACAGAATCTGTTAGGATTTGTGGTCATTGACAGAATCTGTGACGATTGGTGGTCATTGAAGGAATCTGTGAGGATTTGTGGCCATTGAAAGAATCTGTGGGATTTTGTGGCCATTGAAAGAATCTGTGAGGATTTGTGGTCATTGAAAGAATCTATGAGGATTTGTGGCCATTGAAAGAATCTGTGAGGATTTGTGGCCATTGAAAGAATCTGTGAGGATTTGTGGCCATTGAAAGAATCTGTGAATGCTGAAGTCTATTGTAAGAAAAAGAGTGTGTAAAAATTTGCGCTTTGTCATAAAAAGATTGTGTGAGGGATTGTTGTTAACAGAAAGAATCTACAAAAGTTGTCACACTAGAAGCGTTTGTGAGGATTTGTCATAGCACAAGATTATGTGAGACATGTTGGAGGAGAGCCTTGAAGGTTTGTAGAAAGAAAAAAAAAAAAACTGTGTGCGTTTGTCATAACAAAGAGAATCTGAGAGTTTATGATAGCAGAATGAAGTAACACTTTTAGGTTTGTCATAGCAAAAGGTGTATGTGAGAGTTTATCCTAACAAAAAGAAAGATCCTGCTTGGGTTATCCAAACGAAAAGAAATAATCCATTGGGCTTTATCCTAACAGAAAGAAATAATCCGTAGGGGGTTATCCTAACAAAAAGAAATAATCCGTAGGGGTTATCCTAACAAAAAGAAATAATCCGTAGGGGTTATCCTAACAAGAAAATAATCCATTGGGGTTTATCCTAACCAAAAAAAAAAAAAGATCCGTTGGGGTTTATCCTAACAAAAAGAAGTAATCCATTGGGGTTTATCCTAACAAAAGAAATAAAGCATAGGGTTTTATCCTAACAAAAAGAAATAATTCATAGGGGTTTAGCCTAACAAAACGAAATAATCCCTTGGGGTTTATCCTAACAAAAAAAAAATAATCCATATGGGGTTATCCACACAAAAAGAAATAATTCATAGGGGTTTATCCTAACAAAAAGAAATAATCCATAGGGGTTTATCCTAACAAAATGAGATAAGACATAGGGGTATGATAACAAAAAGAGTCCATGAGGGTTTTAACCTATCAGAAAAAAAATCTGAAGATTCATGTGACAGAGGGAATCACAGATGATTTGTTTGTGCTGGTTGTAACACTACAGAAATAATCTGTCTGCTTTTACTTGAATGATCTGTGAGGTTTTGTTGTATCGGAAAGAATCTGTGTTTGTTGTAATTGTAAGAATCTGTCAGGGTTTGTCAGTGCAGAACGAATCTTTAAGGGTTTTCATCATACACACACACAAAAGTTGCGAATTTTGCGGTGACTAAAGCATCTTCCTGCTTTCATCATAACCATATGAATCATAGGTTTATCATATTACATAAGAAAAAATCTTTGTGGGTTAGTCACACAAGAATCTTTAAGGATTTGTTAGAACTGAAGAAAATCTGAGGGGATCTATCACGCAGCAAATAATCTGTTAGCCTTTATTGTACCTGAAAGAATCTGTTGGGGGTCATGGGTCATGGACAAGAAAGAATATATGAGGATTTATCTTTGTACCAAATGAATTAGGAAAAATCTGTGAGAATTTGTTGTAACCATAACAGTCTGTAAGGGTTTGCTATAACCAAAATAACCTGTAAGGGTTTGCTGTAACCAAAATAATCTGTAAGGGTTATAACCAAAATACCTGTAAGGGTTTGCTGTAACCAAAATAATCTGTAAGGGTTTGTTGTAACCAAAATAATCTGTAAGGGTTTGCTATAACCAAAATAATCTGTAAGGGTTTGCTGTAACCAAAATAATCTGTAAGGGTTATAACCAAAATAATCTGTAAGGGTTTGCTATAACCAAAATAATCTGTAAGGGTTTGCTATAACCAAAATAATCTGTAAGGATTTGCTGTAACGAAAATAACCGTAAGGGTTTGCTGTAACGAAAATAAGCGGTAAGGGTTTGCTGTAACCAGAATAATCTGTAAGGGTTTGTTGTAACCAAAATAATCTATAAGGGTTTGGTGTGACCAAAATAATCTGTAAGGGTTTGTTGTGACCAACAATCTGAGTGTTTTTTTTTTTTTTTTTTAATAACCAAACAACTTTTTTTAGGTTTTTTTTCAGTAACCGAAATAATCTGGGCATTTGCTGTTATAACCAAAACAATTTTTTTAGTGTTTGCTTTAACTAGAACTGTCTGTAAAGATTTGTTGTAACCAGAATAATCTGTGAGGGTTTGTTGTAGTAGTAACTTTAAAAAATCTGTGAGGGTTAGCTGTAACCAAAGCAGTCTGTGACAGTTTGTTGTAACCAAAGGAATCTGTGAGAGTTTGTCCTACCAAAAGAATGTGTGAGTTTGTCCTAACCTAAAGAATCTGAGAGGACATCCTAACCAAAAGAATCTCACTTACACTCTGCCTTTATTTTGTGCCATTTGTTGTCAGGGATGTTGGAAATGAAATTCTTGCCATTTTTGTTGATTGCTGGCAGTTCCATTTTGTTGTGTATCTTTTTTTTCAAATAAGAGTTTGTTACGTATCCATTTATGTTGCTACATAATCGTTGTGAACTTTTTATTTCCATCATTTTCACTCGCCAGAATTCATAACAATCCTTTTTTCATTTTTGATGAGTTTTTTTTTTCATTTTATCCAACTTTTGAATAGTAGTTTACCTGTCTCACCATATTGTACCACACAATAGTGAAGTGGAGTAAGTATTGTTTGCACCACACAGTCACATGGAACAGATTTATTGACTTAAAAACTGTATCTAGTTAGTTGCCAGTTATAGGAAATCAGGAGTAAAATCTGGAACAATTGTGTGTGTCTTACAATCATTTTTTTTTTCAAAATCTTACATTGATCTTTTTGCAAATAGAGTCAACAAGAGACTCCCAGCATATATATGCCTGTCTGGTGGAGAACCCAGAGTAGGCGACAGATGCCTTATCTTGACTGGACAGACTTCAGTGCAACTATGTTCCTTCTGTTCCTGATTCTCCACAGATTGATGAGGAATTGATTCATTTATCCATCAGCTTTAAATCGTGCGCAGTGTGGGTCTTAAAACTTAGCAGATGTGGTGTGGCAAATATGAACTAGTCTGCATGCAGTTACGCCACCTTGATGAAACTGAAACTGGTGAGGAGGGCCAGTGCTGATGATGAATCTTATGTTGAGGACTCCACTGTGGCCAGCACAGGCTGGGGTCATTGACCACCGGGAACTTGGTCACATCCAGCTGCTGCAACTGCCCCTGCAGAATCATCCTCTGTGGCAGCCCAACTGGGGGGGGGGTTCACATCTTCGCCCTGTGTTCTCAATCTGGACGTTTGGTCCTTGGTGGCCTCAGCTGCTGCGACTAGTGATTCCAATAGCATGGCACTGGTATCAAGCCTTACACTTTCTTGTCAACAATGCCTCAGCAGATCTTGAACATCTGACAACCTCCTCACAGAGGGCCTTTATAGAATGTTTCCTGGGCCACAGTGGCTGTCATGGTGCATCAAACAGTCCATTCACACACACCCCCCACTCCAACCTGAGTGTATACACTAGGAAAACTTCCTGATGCACCTTTCACTCTTCAGGTTCCTCTCTGCCAGTCTCCTCAACCATTCAGCCATCTGTTTCATGCTGTTAGGCAGCTGCATGGCTCTTCTTTTCAGATCACTTTCCTCCTCTGGGAAGTGGCTCACCAGACAGGTCCTTCAGGATACCTGAATGTCAGGAGGATCCCTTCCTTTGATCTTATCTGTGTCCAAGATCGCCCAAGGAAGTCCTCACTCTGTTGACCATCTTGACAGCTCCAGCAAGTCTGCCTTTTTTGTTGCCCTTGCTACCAGTCATTGTGTTAGCGATGTAAACAACCTCGCTGGTTGACCCTAACACGTGATCCTTCTTTTGGTGCCTGTCACCCTCCTTGTGCTTTTCACCAGAACTTCTTGCCAAGAAGGGTGATCTGGACCCCTATCATCTGAACCCCCGTCCACACTGTCTCTCAGATCCTGGGAAAAAGGAAAGACCAGCAGGGCAACACTGCAGCCAGGAGAGGTCCAAACGCACGTGCTTCACCTAACATGGATTTCTCATCCCCCTTTTACCAGGACACCTCAGCTGGTGGCATGGTAGGGTGTATCTGGCAGACCATCCCCGAGCTCTGCAGACATATCCACAGAAACATGTTGGCCCTAAGTCAGGGGTTCACAAGATCCACCAGTGATACAGATACAGGAGACAGCCCTCTGGTGCTCAGAGTGTCCAGTTGTCAACTTTGATCTCAGAGCCTTCCACATCAACAGGGCTGATGGTACCAGGTGCCAGGGGAAATACCTTCATCATGGGTAACACAGACATTGCTGCCCCCAAAGCTCCCTCTGCTCTGAACCGTGTGTATACCTTCCGCCTCTTTGAATGCTGCGTGAGTTTGACGTGATACAGTATATGATGCCAGATCTGAGTGTTTAGTATCACACTCCCTGGATGGAAGATCAAACTGAGCATGTCAAACACTCATTCCTGCTCATCCTTGGGGCGTTCCTATGAACCACACGTGAGTTGAATTGCATTCGCCACATGGTGAAGGAAACCAAAGCAGCTGCACGCTGCAGACCAGATGTGCGAGATGGAAAGCATAGTTAAGTTTGACTCACCAAGTGTAGCTAGCCAGACCGGGGGAATGGTGATAAACCCCACACTTTGATAAAGCTTCACTGCCTACTTGTGTTGATGTTCTAGTTAGTGGTATCTGGAGCATCTTTGCCTCCAGAAACTTTCTTTTGTACTTATTTGTATGAAAGATAGAAATTGTTTACAAACCAGATCCCTGGTATTTTGCATGCATTTTTTCTTTTATTGTATTCCATTCTTTTGTGATGTGAATATATTTCAGTTGAACATTTTTCACTCCAAGACAGACTTTTTTTCTTTTTTTTTTTTCTTTAAAGTTTAGTCTGAGTCTTAAAATAGGTTAGAATTACGTAATGTGTGCAACAAGTTTGTACAAGATTTGCTGTCTCATAAAAGAGTGAACAGGTTTCATCAGTTACTTGACCAAAACTTCTGTATCTGTTCATTTCTTTTTACATCTTTTGTAGCCTGATTTTCCCTGATCTTACATGCAAGAATTACTCATATGTAGCAAATAGATACGATAATATTGGATGGTCATGGTGGCTAATGTATTGTTGCGATGTCAGTGTCTGTTTTATTTCTCCACTGTCATTTATTTTTTATTGATGAATTGTTGTGCTGTTTTTTTTTTGGCAATATCTGTTTTGCTTCTCATTGGCTGATTAATTTTTTCATTTGTTACTCATTTTGATATTTTCTTTCTGCACTGAATCAAGTTTCATGTAAGTGTTTACCTGGATGAGACTATTCAAATTGATTTGACCTGTTTTGTAGATGTGTGACTAACGGGCAACAATTTAATCCACTTAGTGTGTGTGTCCATACTACATGACAAGATGATGAAAAGACTATTGGAGAAGAGAAACATTTGTTGGAGGAAGCAATCTTGTTTTCATTTCTGACCTACTGATATATTTGTTGAATATTCCTTACCAGTTTTGAATTGTGTCATGTTTGATGCTTTTCTGTGACATTTCACTTCTGTTACACTAGGTTTTGTGCTCTTTCCTCAGGTTTTGTGCTCTTTCCCCCTTTTTTTGTTTTAAATACATTTTTGTGTTCTTGTCTCATGAGTTATGAGTGAAGAGAGATTAGCAATATGTGTAGGATCGGTGTTCAGTATGTGATGTTCTGTATTGATCACAGGTCTGGTCTTCATTGTGACAATCCACTCATGTTCAGACAATCTCCTCTTCCCAAGGAGAACTTTCCATGCATTTATGGTATACTCTCCAAATAAAGAAACAGCACTGGTTTTCATTGGTTATATTTGTTTTAAAAAATCACAGAAAATACATCTTCGGTCAAATTCCTCATATGTCTTGATCATCATTGAATGAAGAAGCGCAAGTCTGTGGCTGTGTGTACTGTCTTGATGATCATTGAATGAAGAAGGCCAAGTCTGTGACTGGCTGTACTGTCTTTTGAATGAAGAAGTGTGTGGTTGTCTGTACTGTCATGATGATCATGGAATGAAGAAGTGCAAGTCTGCGGCTGTCTGTACTGTCTTGATGATCATTGAATGAAGGGATCCAAGTCTGTGGCTGTCTGTACTGTAGTGGTATGCCAAGGGTGCCTCTTGCTTTTTTTTTCTCCATTTTCTTCATTCTTACTGTGATGAGTCGGTGTCAGAGTTGTCAGTCATGGCAATGATCTGGGAAGTGACACTGGACAAAAGGAGCGGTGCCTACCGATGTGGGGAGAGCAGGGTGTGTGTGTTTTGCATTCGGGTTGGCTTCACAGCTGAACAGTTTTTCTTGTCATTGGAGGCTTAGTGGGTGGTGTCTGGCATATGCTAGTCAGAACAGGTACCAAAGAAGGCCATAGAAATGATTCAGCAGCCGTGCAGTGTAGTCTCTGGCGGGATGCCTCACAGTGATTTGATGTTGGTTGCTTCCTGTGGAATGGGGCACTGTGGCAGCAAAAAGACAGACCTGGATGTTGCTGTGAATGGAGGGACTGGAAGTAAGCAGTGGGGAATGGTATGGTACTGGGGTGCACAGACAAGACACAGTGCAAAAAGAAAGGAAAAAAAAGAGAAAAATTTGAATACAAATACATTCAACAGGTGCCTGTCGTGAGTGCAGAGCGGACCCTTAGAACTTATTAGAGGAATTCACCAGTTTGACAGGATGTGCTTGGTTCATTGTATCACAGTGAACATCACTGCCTTTCCTTTCTTTAAACAGTGCAGACTCGGAAAGGGCTGACAGGGTTGGTTCGTTGTAGCTGATGGCGTGATGTCAAGTTGTTTGTGTGCTTTGCGGTTGTTGTTGCTTGTTTGAGTTGTGGTGGTTTTTGCTTGTTTGATTTATGGTTATTGTTGATATTGTTGTTTTTTTGTAGTTGTAAACTGTCAAATGCATGAAGATTCAATGCCCATTTTGCGTCAAATTTGAGATAATAAGTGATTGCTCGTTCTTCGTTTTCATTGCCCTGAATGTTGTTTATCTTGCCTGAGGTTGAAAGTGTCATGTTTTGTCTTAATTTGTAATTTGTTTGTCCCTGGTGACTGGCGGATTTACTTTAGATTCCTTTTAAAATTTGTTTCAGTTTCCACCTGCAGTCACTTTGAAACTAACCGGTTTTGCTGCATCAAAAATGCAAACTCTTTGTAATATCAAATAGGCAAGATTTGAATTGATGGAGAAAGAATGATCTGCAAATTTTGCTTGAGTTGAAGGACACATCTGTGTCTGTGTCAGGGAAGGGGGGGGGGGGGGGGGGGGGGGAGAGGGGAGTACTCCATGCGTTTTGGTTGGTTATGTTACATCAGAAATTCAAGCTGTTTTTGCTGTTTTTATTAAAATTATGCATAGGCAAGATTTGGGTTGATGGAGAAAGGGAGAGATCTGCAAGTTTTGAAGGAGTTGAGGCCAGGTGTCTGTTTTGCAACTGTGGCTGGTGTGACAGTGATGGACAGGTTGAAGTTGAGACTCCTTATGCTGGGCATTCAGACATTGGACTTGTAGCCAATGTCGACCTTCAGTCTGTCCGGACATGTTCCCAAAACAAGAGATTTCAACCAAACATTCTTTTGCCTAGTCAGTTTCATGTCCGTGGAGGTGTTTTCTAACAACTGGAGTGTGTCTTTGATTGGAACAATCTCCTGATCTCCTCATTCTCTTTTTGGTTATTCCAGCGCAAGGGCATTGCAAACGTCACCTGAGAATTTAGTCAGGGACAGTCATTACTTCGGTTTGGTGATGTAATTACATTGTATCCTTCATAGGTTAGACACATAGCACAACATAACTTCATAAAGGTACTCTTCTTTTTTTAAATTTTCATGAACAGAATATGTAAAATGAGGGTTACGGTATAATAGTTTTCCTTTTCATGCAACATATAATCAGGTTACTTTGTTTTCATGTTTTATTTGCTTGTGCTTGCACTGCTTTTGTTCATATATTCTGGCATTTTTCCCCCTTGAAGATTGAATAATCATATATTCTGGCATTTTTTCCCCCTTGAAGATTGAATAATCATATATTCTGGCATTTTTTCCCCCTTGAAGATTGAATAATCTTACCTTTACAACAGTTTTGGTTTGTTCGTTTTGTTAGTTTTACAAGTAGTGCAATTATATTTGTCAAATGACAATCTTTACTGAGACATTTCCATCATATACAGTCAGTCGACATGTTGCATCCATGTTTATGTGCACTTACAGTAGACATTGATATCAGTGTTGACGTGTACTGTCTGTGGATGTTCTAGATCAGTCTTTACATGTACTGACAGTTGACGGGCTACATCGATGTTTATATGCTCTGGCGCTACTCGTACTACATCTGTTGTACGTGTTCTGTCAGGCATTTTACATCTTTGTTTATGTCAACTGCAGTAAATGTAGTATGCCTCATGTTTACATGTGTTGTCAGCAGACCGCTGTTTATTTGCACTCTCCTTGCCAGTAAACGACATAACTTGACATATGAATACTGCCGACATTTACTTCTGCATTTGCACTCTTCAGTCTGTAAGTAAAGCATGTGCAAGAAGAATTACAAATAGTTTCTGAAGTCATTCCTTTCTTATTTTTCTCTGTCTTTAAAAGAAGTTTTAAAAAGTATTTTTCTGCCTTTAAAAGGAAAAAAAAAAGAGAGAAAAGAAAGAAAATGATATACATACAGCTAAGTACATGAGTTATAACTGATTGAACACTTGTAGATGCCTTTCCTTAGACATTGTTTAACCTTCTCTCCTCTCCTCTCTCTCTCTCTCTCTCTCTCTCTCTCTCTCTCTCTCTCTCTCTCTCTCTGTGTCTCTTGCTGCAGTAATTTTTTTAAATCCTCTATCTCCATGCTGCAGACCTAGTGAAACCATCTCTTTCCTTTTGAAGAAATCATTTTTCCCCCCTCTCTTCATGCTGCCGACATTGTGCAGTCCTCTTTCTCTCTCTGTGCTTGACTGGAACAGCGTGTAACCCTCTCCTGTTTTCTCTGTTTTGTGTCATGAAATGCTAGTCTGCCAGTTTATCATTCCTGCTCCTAGTTTTTTTTTTAATCCAGGAACCCTAGTCCACATAATTCTCTAGATGACTGTGATAGAGGCGCTGGAGACAGCTGTGTGTCTCACACAATATGAATCACAAATGATAGATCTGACATGCTGTTGCACATCTTTGCTGGAAATGTGACGAGAAAAAGTGTGGCTAGATTCCTGTTGCTGCTTTTGCACTTGATGAAAATAGGCCATAACTAGAATATCAATGAATGAACCATCATTTAGAACATAGATATTCCTGAAATCCTGAATGTAGTGAACTAATCCAGAATTTCCCAATTTTATTTAAAAATGTGGGATTAGGGGGAGAAGGGGGTCATTTTTGATTAGGGATGATACAGTATTTCAGAATAAAGCCCCAATAATGGTATGTGGACGTGGGTATAGAAATAAATTTTTTTTAAATCCCATATTTGTCAGCAGGGGGGGGGGGGGGGGGGGGGGGGGGGGGGGGGGTATACTTTCAGACAAAAGCCAAACTGCCTCCTCTTCGGTCCTACCCACCCCCTGGTTTCTGCAATTTTGACTCCAAAGACTGGCAGCCTAAATTTTGATGGTTATGAGACTGGATTGTTTTGAACAGAAATGGACTGCACAGTCACTGTCCTCCTAGCCATCAGCAGACTCTCCGCCATAAGCTTGAAGTGCAGGAAGTAACAATAGCAAACTGGCAACTTGTTTTTCTGGTATAAAATGACAGTTTTCTTTTAATTCACTCTTGCTTCAATTCTTAACTGAAAGTATAACTGCCCTCCCACCTCCTCCACATGCCCACAGCCCCTCTATGTTACTGTAAAGAACCATGTGAATATAATGTACTATGTAGGAATATCTACTGTTTGGGGTTTACCGCTTGACATTCTTAGGACTGTAAGTTTACATTTATGTAGCACATACAAAGATGCTGCTATTCCTTCTTCCTGATCACAAAGTGGTTTCTTTTTTTTTTGCTTTTGCATGAAAAGATATAAACAAATAATGTTATGATGGATGAGAGACTTGCCAAGTCTTGACTCTTATTGATTGACTGATCTGTTTCAACAATAAACTGTCTATGGAGCTGTTTACTTCTGTTTGTGCATGTACGATCCCCCCCCCCCCCCCCCGCCCCCCTCCACCCCCCTCTCTCTCTCTGTCATGTACACACACACACACACACACACACACACACACACACACACACACACACACACACACACACACACACATACACACACACTGTGTGTGTGTGTGTGTGTGTGTGTGTGTGTGTGTGTGTGTGTGTGTGTGTGTGTGTGTGTGTGTGTGTGAAAAATTATAGTTTTTCTCTCTCTGTCACTCTCTCTCTCTGTCTCACTAATGATGATGATAATAATGCTGTCATGGATAAGATACTTGATAAGTCTTCTTGTCACTGTTATATTGATATCACTGCAGTATTATTTTGTTCTTTAGAGACACTCTACAGGCCGACCTTCCTTACCTCCCTCTCCCTTCCCCTGGATCCTCCCACTCCCCCTCCTCTTCCCCCCGCCCTCCCCACCGACCGTCACACACATGCACACTTCCCACCCGCCACCCTGCCTGCCTCTTTCAGCCCCTCCCAACCCGCACCCTGCCTCCTAAAAGATATCTGGACTTGTTTTGAGCTTGCAGTCAATCATTGTAAAGTTAATATTTGAAACAAAATTATATTTGTATAAATTTCTCTCCCACATTGACAGTTTGAAAAGAAAGAATTTAACACAGAAACAAAACGTACTCCAAGCAAACCGAAAACAAGCAATAATGTTGCCCGAAGAAAACGAAATCTTCTTCCAGTCCACCCTTTTCCTTGAACGAATCTAACTGGGAATTCTATACCGACCAGCTCATATTCTATCCCAATTTGGTTAATTCTTGTTCGGACATGTTGCATGTGTGATTAAATTGATATATTATTATAAAGAATACGTACACTTCCGGTAACGTATGGTCAATACAATGTTACAGCTGTCAACAGGAAATAGAAAAAAAAAACAAACGGGGATTAAAGTTTTTGCAAGTCACAACTTGTTCAAAACAAGTATGCCCGTCTTGAATCTATCCGAAACCAGAAACGGTATGCATTCCTCGGCGGGACCTGACAACACGAAGCTTCATTGGTATCGACTGCTAGGCCAAGTAGCCCACTACACAGTAAAAGAAGCGACACTCGCGACCATAGCTGCTGGATGTTTAAACAAAAAGTGTTGCTGGGTAGAACGGGACGCGAACTTATCTTCCGACCGATAGCCCTGTCTGGAAGTTGATTGGAAGGTGAGTTTATTAAGTCTATCTCTTCTTTTGTCGACCTTTTCTGTAATTAGCATGACGGAACTGGAAGTGCTCGAGAGGACAAAAACTTCGAAGTGAGAACGAAGAAATTCTGCTTTCTATGTCTTCGCATCGTGTGTGCGTGTACGCACGCGCGCGTGCTTTGTGTGTGTATGTGTGTGTGTGTGAGAGAGAGAGAGAGAGAGGGGGGGGGGGGGGGGGGGGGGGGGGGGGGGGCGGAGGGAGAGGGAGGAGGGAGGACAAAAACTTCGAAGCGAGAACGAAGAAACTCTTCTTGCTATGTCCTCTTTACCGTGTGTGTGTGTGAGAGAGAGAGAGAGAGAGAGAGAGAGAGAGAGAGAGAGAGAGCTTGTATGTACAGATAGTGGCAGGAGTATACGTATGTGTGTGTGCGTGCGTGCGTGCGTGTAAAGGGAAGTGGGAGGAAGAGGTGTGAGTGTGAGTGTGAATATAGAACTAACGTTTCAGTAATGTCGGATGCCCCCACACACCTACGGTGATAACGGGTAGAGAGAGAGAGAGAGTGAGAGTGCGCGTGCATGTGTGTACAGATAGTGGCTGAAGTGTGAGTGCGTGTGTGTGTGTGTGTGTGTGCGCGCGCGCGCGCGAGTGTGTGTGTACAGATAGTGGCAGAATTGTGTGTGTGTGTGTGTGTGTGTGTGTGTGTAAAGGGACGTGGGAGGGAGAGGGTGAGTGTAAATATAGAATTATAGTTTCAATGCTACGGTGATACGCGGGTTGACAGACATGGCCACCAACACGACTGCAGGTCAGGAACATCACAGTTTGAAGGTTAGATGCCAGCATGATTAAAAGAATCTCGTCATTTAGCTGGGAATTTGATGCTGACTAACCAACTGAGCGACCATATGGCACTAAATGGGAGACAATTATTTACCTGTATTATTTGTATACTCAAGGCTGATTCACATGTATTTATTTTCAGTAAAGACTGTCAATAAACAAAGGACAGTTTCGTGAGTTATACCTTTGGGTATTTAGAGATATGCAAATAATTCACAGTTTATAATCTCTAGGCTGCTTGTTTACAAACAATAATCAATGCCATAATAAATCTAAATAAAGCATCGCAGATTTATGAACAGAGTATTCTTTACATGAAAATATTGATAAATCATTTTAAACTACAAATATGTTTATTACATTCAGGGCTACTTGGGGAGATTACTTTAAAGTCGAGCGATGAAACAGTCAATAAGAGCTCGACATTTTTAATACATGAAAATAATGCTGATGTCGTACGCAGACTACGTGTGTGGAGAAACTGTTTGGCCCTATTCTTTTCACAAGTAAACATGTGCATTATTTGCCTTAACTAGTGACCAGTTTCTATTTTAAAGAAAAAACAAAAGAACGAATTAGGAGATATTGAATTTAGGCCTACTATTGGTAAAACTTGACGACAGGATTTAATTTCACTGCTCAAAAGGTAAGAAATCGAGAATTTATTCTGGCAGTGCTTCAAAGAGCAAACAACAACAACAACAACAACAACAACAAAAAATCTTTTTAAAGGGTGTGCCATAATGACATATTCTAATAGTATTGTTGCAAAATACGTGGATGCTCGGTATTAATCATTGAGAAGGAGATATTGCGAACCTTTTCGTTGTTCATGTAATATGGTTGGGATATTAAAAGCTATCAATAATTAGTTTATGGTCGTGCTATCTAATGTGATCTGTAAACTATGAAATAGAGATGAATGCATCGATTGTGTTCTTAGGAGCGCCACTTTTCAGGTTCATTCCGAAATCCAGCTTTAAAAGATCTGAAATGCGCCTCCAGCGAAGTTTTGTGCTGTTTCATTCAGCCCTGGGGAAAATTCCTAACGGCTGTTTTGGTTCAAGTGGCGGGGGATGGAGAGGGAGACGGGGTGTGGGGGTGGGGGGAAGTTGGGGGGCGATTTACCAACTTAGGCTGGTCCACACACACACACACAAGCGCGAGCGCGCGCGCACGCACGCACGCTCGTACGCACGCACACGCACACACACACACACATATATATATATATATATATATATATATATATATATATATATATATATATATATATATATGTGTGTGTGTGTGTGTGTGTGTGTGTGTGTGTAGGTCGTACTCAGGGCATCAACTGACGCGCGCGCGCACGTGTGTGTTTGTAAATGTGTGCGTGTGCTTGCATGCGTGCGCGTGTTTGCGTGCGTGCGCGTGTACTTGCGTGCGCGCGCGCGCGCGTGTGTGTGTGTGTGCGTGTGTGCGTGTGCGTGCGTGCATGCGTGCGTGTATGTGTACATGTACGTCCGTGCGTGCGTGTGTGTGAGAGCTTGAAAAAAATGGCAATGAATGCACACATGCTTGTGATCACCTTGGACGATCTTTTCTGTCTGGACCACCTGGCCGTTAGACTGTAACACAAGACTGGCACGTTATACATTTGCAACGAGAGAAGAAAAAAAAAGTGAAAATCAACTTTTTAGAACAAAGACAGGCGAGTGAGTCACAATGATAAACTAACGAGCAGAGAAAAAAAAAAGAAAGAAAAAAAGTGAAATGGCAGTTAAGGAAAGAATTAATTTTTAAAAAGAAAATCAAAAAACTAGATATTGATAAGGAAAGATTTTGAAAAATTGCTAGTTTTAAAAAGAAATGGTATGGGTTCCACAAGACAATCCAGACAAACAGATTACAAGAGAAAACACGATGCATTTCGACCTGTTAGGTCTTCTTCAGTCAAAACCAAAAAACATTCAGGACAATGAAAACGAAGAACGAGCAATCATTAAAACTGCTGTTAAAGAGAATGACAAACGAAGGAAATCGTTACAACGAAATATACTGAAAGCGGGGGATGGTGGTTACAAATTATACTGACACGGCATCCAGCGTCCCTCCAGAGACGTCTAGAAAGTCTCTCTGTAAAAACATTATGATAATTCTTTAAGCATGCAAAATTTCTGCCATTTCATTTTTTTTTTTTTTTTTTTTTTTGGGGGGGGGGGGGGGGGGGGGGGGGGGTCGCCGTTTGTATGGGTTTTTTTTTTTTTTGTTTGTTTGTTTTGTTTTTTTTTTGTTTTGTGTGTCCGAAACGGATATTCCCGGGAAAAGCCGCGGGGAGGGAAGCGTGGTTCGTTGAATTCTCGTTCTGTTTTTTTCCGTCTCCCGTAACTCCGTAGGCAGTAAAAGGGGCACCACCCTGAAAAACCGTTCACCAGTTTCCTCCAGTTCTGTCGGTTGTGTGTCAAAGCCTGGGTCTCAGCAAAGGTTTTTTTGTTTTCTTTTCCTTTTTACTCTACAACGCTGTTAGTTTTTTTTCCCCCTTTTTTCTTTTTTCTTTCTTTTTCTTTTTTCTTTTTTTTTTTTTTTTTTTTTTTTTTTGGGGGGGGGGGGGGGGGGGGATCTCCTCTTCCGTGTCCCTTCTTCAACAAGTTTGGTTCAATGATTTAAACTCATCACCCTGTGTTAATCTCTCATAACACACACACGCACGCACACAATGCATACACACACACACACACACACACACACACACACACACACACACACACACACACACACACACACATACACGCTGACACACTTTTATCACATGCACTTTATAAACACTTTTTTTTTCTTTGAAAAGAACTGTTATGATTTCCGACTGCAGTCGCCTCAGTGTTTTAACCTGCTCCGATTTGTCAGTGTTGTTCTGTAGATGAGGGCCCTGTACTGCTGTCAAATAGTCAACGTTAGGTATGGCGGTGATACGGTATGCCGTTATTTTGTCGTTGTCGTCGTCGTCGTTGTTCTTGTTGTTGTTGCTATGATTGTTTGCGGGCGGGTGCATGAATTATACAATGTTAAGAAGCCTAGTGTGGTACTCGCTGGTTTTCGTTGTCATGGCTGCCATTTGAGGTCGTTGGTTAGGCCTACTGTCACTTCGAGGTGTGGTCTGTAGGTGACTTCTCCTAGGTCCTGGAGAAGCTCTCTGCAAGTCGGTATGTCAAGTCAGACTTCTGTCGAGGCTGATCACGTCATTTCACTTCTCCTAGGTCCTGGGGAATCTCACTGCAAGCTGGTATCAAAAGTCAGACTTCTGTCGAGGCTGGTCACGTGATTTCACTTCTCCTAGGTCCTGGAGAATCTCTCTACAAGCCGGTGTCTCAAGTCAGACTTCTGCCGAGGCTGATCCTGTACCTTCACCAGGTTGTAGGGCATACGCCGATCATGGTGACTTCATGTGATTTCACCAGGTTGAAAGGGCATACGCCGATCATGGTGACTTCATGCGACTTCACCAGGTTGTAGGGCATACGCCAGTCATAGTGACTTCATGTGACTTCACCAGTTGTAGGGCATGCGCCAGTCATGGCCCCAGCACCCAAGCGTTCTGAGGTCATCCCGGACGGTGGCCCAGCAGAGCAGCCCAATCCTGATCTTCCGGCCTTAAATTCAGATCACCAGAGCGGGGCCAGGCATCAGCCCTGGTAGAAGTCTGTGGGGGAGCCACGGACAGGGAAACAAGAGCGGTAAGCAAGGGGAGCAACCGTCTGTGGGTGGGGTCTACACCCTGGGGACGGTGTGAGGAGGGACAGGCATGACAGACAAGACAGTTTCCCTCCCTACTTCAGCCTGGACTATAAATAATATATGGAGCTGGACGTGACCCGCACGGCGTGACGAAGGACATAACCCCCAGAAGTCACTCAGTATCTAAGGGGGGGGGGGGGGGGGGGGGGGGGGGAAGGGGGGGGGGATAGGGGGGAGTTGGGGGGGGGGGGGGAGAGAGGCTGACGTGTCGGTGTCACGACGATCCATCGATCCCGGAGCTCTCGCCGACTGTCACGTAGACATGAGGACCTGTCGTGAGTGGCGACATGAAGAACGACCTTTGCTATCTCCCCTTAGCCGTCTGTCACGCCGCTGAAAAAGGAGCGTGCGGGGAAAGGGTGGGGTGGGGGGTGTGGGCATGAGGTGTCCTTTAACGAGCCATCGCCACTTGCCTTCAGATACCTGACAAAGATGGAGAGAGAGAGAGAGAGAGGGGGGGGGGGGGGCGGAGTTGGGGAACGGAGAGGTGGGGGGGGGGGGAGGGGGGGCAGGAGGGGGGAGGGCAGAGGTTGGATGGAGATAGGTGTTGCAGGTCAGTGAGCATCTGATGATGAGGTTCAGGTACTTTTATTTATGACCAGTTTGTTCGTGTGGCTTGCGTCTGGCCTTTTGGTGTAGGGGAAGGAAGACCGTGGGAGTGGTGGTGGTGGGGGGGGGGGGGGGGGGGGGGAGGAAGGAAGGGAAGGGGAGGTTAGAGGGGGGATGGGGGTGGTGAAAAAAATATGGTTTGCTCATATAATGCGATCATCACTGAAACAATCATCCTCTATTGATTCTCTCTCTCTCTCTCTCTCTCTCTCTCTCTCTCTCTCTCTCTCTCTCTCTCTCTCTCTCTCTCTCTCTCTCTCTCTCTCTCTCAAAACATCATAAAGACAGTTCACGTTGCTGTGATGCTTCACGCAGTTGCTCTCAGAAGAAACTGTGCAGCATCCCATCATAGCATTACAGCCGACCAGCACCTTTCGGGTTGTTTTATGTTTGGTTTTTAAACCAGGAAAGCGTTATCAAAATGTTGCTTTTATCCGCATCATCATCGCTCTATCTGCATCATCACCATCATCATCATTGCACCATTATTATCGTCAACAATGTCATCATCATCATTGTCGCCATCATCATCATCATCATCATCATCATCATCATCATCATCATCATCATCACTGTCGCCATCATCATTGTCGCCATCTTCATCATCATCATCATCATCATCATCACTATCATCTTCATCGCACCATTATCATCATTATCAATGTCATCATCATCATCATCATCATCATCATCATCATCAACACCGCCATCGTCACCATCACCATCATCATCATCATCGTCGTCATCATCATCGTCATCGTCATCATCATCATCGTCGTCGTTGTCGTCGTCGTCATCTTCATCATTATTATCGTCAACATCATCGTTCCATAATCGAGAATCTTAGGGTGTCGTGACTGATGTTTGAATTGTGGGGGTCCCCACCGCCTTGTGTCCTCAGTCACGTTCAACTGGTAGAAGCACTGTAGCCAGTCACGTTCAACAGGTAGAAGAATCACTGTAGCCAGTCACGTTCAACAGGTAGAAGCACTGTAGTCAGTCACGTTCAACAGGTAGAAGCACTGTAGCCAGTCACGTTCAACAGGTAGAAGAATCACTGTAGCCAGTCACGTTCAACAGGTAGAAGCACTGTAGTCAGTCACGTTCAACAGGTAGAAGCACTGTAGCCAGTCACGTTCAACAGGTAGAAGAATCACTGTAGCCAGTCACGTTCAACAGGTAGAAGCACTGTAGTCAGTCACGTTCAACAGGTAGAATCACTGTAGCCAGTCACGTTCAACAGGTAGAAGCACTGTAGCCAGTCACGTTCAACTGGTAGAAGAAGCACTGTAGCCAGTCACGTTCAACAGGTAGTAGAAGCACTGTAGTCAGTCACGTTCAACAGGTAGAAGCACTGTAGTCAGTCACGTTCAACAGGTAGAAGCACTGTAGCCAGTCACGTTCAACAGGTAGAAGCACTGTAGTCAGTCACGTTCAACAGGTAGAAAGCACTGTAGCACGTTCAACAGGTAGACAGTAGAAGCACTGTAGTTAGTCACGTTCAACAGGTAGAAGAAGCACTGTAGCCAGTCACGTTCAACAGGTAGAAGAAGCACTGTAGCCAGTCACGTTAAACAGGTAGAAGAAGCACTGTAGCCAGTCACGTTCAACAGGTAGAAGAGCACTGTAGTTAGTCACGTTCAACAGGTAGAAGAAGCACTGTAGCCAGTCACGTTCAACTGGTAGAAGCACTGTAGCCAGTCACGTTCAACTGGTAGAAGCACTGTAGCCAGTCACGTTCAACTGGTAGAAGCACTGTAGTCAGTCACGTTCAACAGGTAGAAGCACTGTAGCCAGTCACGTTCAACAGGTAGAAGAAGCACTGTAGCCAGTCACGTTCAACAGGTAGAAGCACTGTAGCCAGTCACGTTCAACAGGTAGAAGCACTGTAGCCAGTCACGTTCAACAGGTAGAAGCACTGTAGCCAGTCACGTTCAACTGGTAGAAGCACTGTAGCCAGTCACGTTCAACAGGTAGAAGCACTGTAGCCAGTCACGTTCAACAGGTAGAAGCACTGTAGCCAGTCACGTTCAACTGGTAGAAGCACTGTAGCCAGTCACGTTCAACAGCACTGTAGAAGCACTGTAGAAGCCTGTAGCCAGTCACGTTCAACAGGTAGAAGCACTGTAGCCAGTCACGTTCAACAGGTAGAAGCACTGTAGCCAGTCACGTTCAACAGGTAGAAGCACTGTAGCCAGTCACGATCAACAGGTAGAAGCACTGTAGCCAGTCACGATCAACAGGTAGAAGCACTGTAGCCAGTCACGTTCAACAGGTAGAAGCACTGTAGCCAGTCACGTTCAACAGGTAGAAGAAGCACTGTAGCCAGTCACGTTCAACAGGTAGAAGCACTGTAGCCAGTCACGTTCAACAGGTAGAAGCACTGTAGCCAGTCACGTTCAACAGGTAGAAGCACTGTAGCCAGTCACGTTCAACTGGTAGAAGCACTGTAGCCAATCCAGGGGGTCGGTTGCACGTAGAGATTTTTCGCGGACTCCAAGTTTGCTAAAAGTTAGGAATTTGCTTAGGGTGAAGGAATCCTGTTGCGTGGGCTTGCTAAACAGGAAAGGATGCTTAACATCATGCTTAAAGTTAGGACAGCTCCTCCCCACGCGGAAGCTGCGAACTTAGCTAGGACAGAGCAAACCGCTGTAAAGAAAAATGGCGAGCCGCGTTGTGTATGGTATATGCAACCGGCCCCAGTTCTTCACGTTGTGGAGATCTCTTAGGCCTGCCTCCGGCAAATCCGCCTCCCACTGTATCCCACAGAAAGGTGTTGTGCATGTAGTCATGGCGAGACACGTACTCGTCCCTGGCAGGCCTACAGCATTCACTCATTAGCCGTGAAGAGAGGTTCTTGTCAGCCACTCTGTGTGTTGACCTGCCGACATGTTGACATGCTTGCTTATCTTCTCTATCTTCTTCAGTGTCCACCTCTGGCATTCATAGCAATGGGTCAGCCATCACCGTTGTAACTTGTGGCGTCGTATCTTCAGGTCTGCAGATGGTTTGAAGAGCTGTCCTGGCCGACACTGGGCGGGGCAGACCTCACTTTGAAACTCTTTTGTTGACCTGCGCTCTTTGCCCAGAACGACCCCGAGACATTTAAAACGAACCTCTTCTTGCGGTCCCTGTCCATTGAGCCTGATGGTGAGTGTTGGGGAGAAATGTTGGCCGAGATATAGCTTTCTTCTGAGCTGATGTCCGTAGGAACTTGATGCTGTCTCCAGTATAGTGGTGAGTACCTAGTGTAGGGCTTTGCTGCTTTCTGATAGGTCGATGTCAGTGATTCTGGTTGGTGATAATGCTTTGTTTTATGTCAGTCCTATTTTCAGCGTTTGTCTTTGGTTTTGAGTTTCAGTCTTGCTTAACTTGTATTTTTTTTTTTTTTTTTTTTTTTTATATATTGTTCAGTTTTGAACTTGTTTTCAGTCCTGTAAAATCATGTTTTATTCAGCGAAACTCTGGCGGCAGAGAAATCTGGGAGTGCTGAAGTCTAGAAGGGTTTCCAGCATTTTTATTCTCCAAACAGAGTTGTTGAAGAAAGGGGGGGAGAGAATCATTCGCGCACTCCCACTCCCATGGTTGCTTAGAAGAAGTACCCCCGAGGTGTTAGTTAGGAGAGCAGCGCCAGTTCTATCCGTATACAGTGCTGCTGTGACGTGGATGTGATTGTTGCCACAGTTACAGTGTCTCCAGACCTGCCATCCATGCCAGACACGATCAAAGCCCTGTTGAAGTCATGTAGGTGGAGGTCGACATCACGTTCATTTGGAGGCTGCTTCTCAGTCAGCAGTCTGATGTTGAAGATCTGATCAGATGTGCTTCTTTTCCAACTGAACCCCGCCATTCCGCGCTCTTTGTACTCTCGCCCACATGCATCCCCCCATCCTCCTCCATCCCTCTCTCTTTTTCACACACACACACACACAC
>JADBJO010000191.1:72500-90000 GCA_016801955.1 Conus betulinus | reverse complement strand
GGAAAACGAGAATTGTGTTGAGGAAAATGGCGATAAAGGGAACTGACGTTATCGTTTTTCTCCCTGACAGTCGCGCGCGCACTTGTACCAATGGCATTTTAACGTAGACTGCCGGCTTGATATAGTGGAAACCGTTGACACGTAGCATCCCACTGCTTTTAGTGTTGTTCTTAAAGATGATCATTGTTTTACCCCGGGGAAATAGGGAAAAGAATTGTGATTCTAATGGATAACAATAATGATAAATGTGTTCATCGGGAAAACAAAATTTAAAAAAGAGTTGTGCTTCTCAAGGAAAGCAGTCATTATTGTAAGGAAAGCCGTTCTAACCTTGAGGTACACCAGCATAACACTCTTTCGCTGAACGATAACACCTGTGTTCATAGGAGAAAACAGCCACTGTATATTAAGATAAGATCAGATAAAGTTCTTTATTTGGAGGATAACAGATAAGCACTGATGCGCCTTTTAACATTCAATCCTTGCCCCGAGTAGATGCTACAATATGCAGTGAAATGAAATGATGTATGAAGAATAAACAAACAGAAACGGTCATGCAATCATAATGGAATACAAAATAAAGAAAAGAGAAAAAGAAGGGAAAAATGTGGGGGAAGAAGAGGAGTAGGGGGGGGGGGGGGGGGGGGGGCATATTGGACAACAATTAGCATGTATAAAGCAGACAATAAAAATGAATATGACAACGTTCACACAAAATTTGGAAGAGAGAGAGAGAGAGAGAGAGAGAGAGAGAGAGAGAGAGACACACACACACACACACACACACACACACACACACACACACACACACACACACACACACACACACAGAGGGGGGGATTAATAGTGTATCTGTACAGCTTTTCAAATGTCGGAAGGGGGGGGGGGGGGGGGGGGGGGGGGGGACTTAAAGCGTGAAAAAACGGCCACTCAACAGAAAGATATTGGATAAAAGTGAAACGTTCTGTATTTCGTCCATTCGCTTGAAAGAAAAAAGAAGACAAAAAGAAAAATACGGCCACCAAAACATTTTTAGTCCCAGCAAGAAACTACCTATAATAAGAGTTGTTCGTTTAAATTATATTCAAGATCAAAAAGGCTGTCCCTGTCTTGAGTAAACGTTATTTTGTGTCTGTTCATTTCTGCAGTTGTTGTTGCTGTGTATATATGTCAGGTACAGGGTACATAGGAAGGTTCAGAGCAATCTTTGAGGGGGATATCTTTTTATTTGTTCTGTGTGCTCTGTGTGCTCAGTTCTGCTAGGCGATTCGGTGTTGTAAGGGACGTTCGTTTGGTGGTGTCATGGGCACGTAACTGTTTCATCATCGGAGCAAGAGTTACCGTACTTGTTCATCATTCACTGTTTACTGTTCCCAGCCTCATTTAAGATTCCATTTCATACCAGTCAAACCGAGGTTACCTGTATCTGTTAGTGTCCATCAGTGCGTGTTCGTTTAACTGTCCACAAGAACATCGAAAATGCTTTGCCAGTCTTGAGGAAATGTTAATTCATTTTTGTTCATTCCTCCAGTTGCTGTTGCTGTGTAAATGTGTCAGGTACGTAGTATATAGGCAAGCTTGTAACATCATTGTCATCTGGGTTGTAACATCATTGTCATCTGGGATGTCTCCATGTTTGTTCTGTGTGCTCTGTGTTGGCGTTTCTGCTAGGCGAATCGATGTCGTAAGCGGCATTCGTTTGGAGTTATGGGCGTGTAATTATTTCATCATGGGAGCAAGAGTTACCTTACTTGTTCCTTATTTACCCTGCCTCGGTTAAAATTTCATTTCATACCAAATCATAATTTGCACATCGAAAAGTCAGAACTTTTGAATTAAATTGTACAAAACCCTACTGATTATCCCTTTTCGTTAACCATAACTTTTTTTTCTGTCGAATTTCCCATGTCTTGGCTTCAAGTATGAGCTTAATAACTCATCAAGTCCACTCATGTGAGGGGAGCGATCATGTAATGTCCCTCCTCCTACCCTCACCCCTTTTTCAGTAAAGAGATTAACTACACTCTACCCCTCTCCTCCCCCCTCCCTGCATTCTGCCCCCCCCCCCCCCCTCCCTCCATGATTCTATCTTTCCACCTCTATCGCAGCACCCCTCCCCCATCCCACCCATGACAACAAACACCACATTACACCCCTCCCCCCCCCCCCCCCCCCCCCCACTTCACCCACCGCGTGGTGGAAATTGGCTGGTAAGACACCATGATCCTGCCCAGGCCGGCTGCATTGAGAGCTGTGAGCTTACCCCGATCCCATTCAACAACAGCCTGTGCAGAGCCCTGTACACCAGGCAGGCATTATGGAGCCCCATGTCCTCTTGCGTTTCATGCTGTAATAATCACATACACGCACGCACGCACGCACGCACACACACACACACACACACACACACACACACTTTCCAGGTATTTGATAGGTTGGTAAACCCACTTTGCAGGCTTTGAAAACGCAGAGAGAGAGAGAGAGAGAGAGAGAGAGAGAGAGAGAGAGAGAGAGAGAGAGAGAGAGAGAGAGAGAAGGAAAATAAATGGACGAAATTAAAGTAAGACAGAAAGAGAGGAACAAATAATCAAAGACGGAAGGAATACAGGGCAAGCAAAAAAAGTCAAAAAGTCAGTTGAGTGAGATGATTCATGTTGTTGTCATATCCTTCACAGAAAATGGCCGACCTTTGAAAACGAGTGTCTGCACCGGAGCTAACGTTGTGTGTGTGTGTGTGTGTGTGTGTGTGTGTGTGTGTGCGTGCGTGCGTGTGTGTGTGTGTGTGTGTGTGTGTGCGAGGAGTGGTGGGATGGTGGAAGGAATTGGGGTAGGGAGCCGTCATTGGAAACTTGGTATTTTAGAAGAGCTACCACCAGCGACATTTTTCGTCAAAGGAACGCTTTTTGAGTTTTGTCTTCACAGGGAAGATGATGAAACGGATACCTATAGCGACTTTTAGGATTGTGTCTTCTCTACGAACATGACAGACCGAATGACTACAGTATCTTGTGGAGTTTCATTTCACATGAATGACTGGTCAGCTGACTTTGTGCTGTTGTGCAAAGAAGGCAGAAGGGAGATGGAGTGAGTGAGTGTGAGTGTGTGTGTGTGTGTGTGTGTGTGTGTGTGTGTGTGTAGATGAGTTCTTCGAGTCTGTTTTGAATGAGACAAGTTGGCCCTTATCTGTGTGTGTGTGTGTGTGTGTGTGTGTGTGTGTGTGTGTGTGTGTGTGTGCCCTGCGCGCGCTGTGTGTGTGTGTGTGTGTGTGTGTGTGTGTGTGTGTGTGTTCTTCAATATTTTCACATTTATATCGTTTGCTCTCCCCCCCCCCCCCCCCCCCCACTCTTCGCTCCTTACCCCCCCCCCCCCCTCTCTCTCTCTCTTTAAAAATACGTGCTATCAACTTTGGTTGATGAACCGTGATTGCTGTCTCTCCGTCTCTGTATCTGTCTCTCTCTGTCTCCGTCTCTCTGTCTGTCTATCTGCCTATCTGTCTGTCTTCTCTGTCTTTGTCTCCCGCTCCGTCTGTCTGTCTGTCTCTCTCTCTCTCTCTCAGTCTCTTTATTTTGTGTCTCCACTAACCCCCCCCCCCCCCTCTCTCTCTCTCTCTCTCTCTCTCGTCGTTCTCCATCTTTCCCTCGCTCCCACATTCTTTTCCCTCTAGTTACATAATGCATTGTTATTCTAAATTGCTATATATTCATTGTTGTATACGAGTTGATATGCAGTTCTATGTAATGTTTTCTTTCATATATTTAGATACCTTTCGTTGTTTGAGGGCTGGATGAAAAAAAAACCACTAAGCTTATTCCTTTCCCTCAATAAACAACATTTCATTCGTTCGTTCGAGATCTCTCTCTCTCTCTCTCTCTCTCTGTCTGTCTGTCTGTCTCTGTGTGTGTGTGTGTGTGTGTGTGTGTAAGTGTGGAGAAGGGGACTAGGGCAGCCAGCAATCGAGAGTTACGAAGTATGTCATGTTTCACGGGTGACGGTTGGGTGGTAGGTTGGTGCCCACTTCATCCCCTTCCATCCCTCTTCCCGTTCTCTCCAGTCCCATCCCGCCCCTAATCTCTTGAAAAGGGGGGGGGGGGGGGGGGGGGGGGGGGGGGGCAGCACTGAGTGACCCGTTGGCAAGTTGACGTGTGGCTGCATCAGTGCGGCTGCTCCAGCAGTACCTGACAATGCACACGAACCAACACTGTTCTGGGCTCCGTCCATCACTGACCTACGCGGCCATAGCAGGCTGGCAGAGATGGTCTGGACGATTGGTAGTGAACACCTCTGTAAGCACAGGCAATGCGCCGAGAGTCTTTTTCTCCATTCTGGAATAGGTTTGGGGAAGGGGGTCAGGGATTTTCGTTCTCTTTTTTTTCTTTTTTTCTTTTTCTTTCTTTTCTTCTCCTTTTTTTTTTTTTTTTTTTCAACCTTTTCTTTCTCTGAACAGTTCCGTTGGGACGAGGTCGTGGCGGGACGTGGAATGGAACGATCTTGACATGGTTCTGCGGGTCGGCATGGCTGCAAAAGAGTTGATATGCCGTGATTTGTGGGCAGCTTTGTTCGGCTGTTCAGAGGAGGGAGGGAGGGAGGGTCTGAAGTGTGGGCGGGTTACTGAAGTCTGTCTGGTTCCTGTGGGTCTGAGGACGTCAGACGCAGGGGGGTGACTGACTTGTCGCCCTCCGTGGGCTGCCCAGCACAGAATGAGTCACAGGACGTCAGGGGGGTGACTGACATGTCGCCCTCCGTGGGCTGCCCAGCACAGAATGAGTCACAGGACGTCAGGGGCACTGTGGGTGACTGACTTGTCGCCCTCCGTGGGCTGCCCAGCACAGAATGAGTCACAGGACGTCAGGGGCACTGTGGTGACTGACTTGTCGCCCTCCGTGGGCTGCCCAGCACAGAATGAGTCACAGGACGTCAGGGGCACTGTGGTGACTGACATGTCACCCTCCGTGGGCAGCCCAGCATAGAACGATGCGAACAGGACAGGGACACTGACAGCCGTTGCGTACTTCTGTACGACACGTAATGCAGTGTTGATTCTTCCTTTCTTTGTTTTCCTAAGAATCTGTAGTTTTAAGAAGGCTTGCGCATGAGCGCTCTCTGTGCTGTGTGTGTGTGTGTGTGTGTGTGTGTGTGTGTGTGTGTGTGTGTGTGTGTACACGCTCTCTCTCTCTCTCTCTCTCTCTCTCTCTCTCTCTCTCTCTCTCTCTCTGTCTCTTCTCTGTGACTGTGTGTGTGTGTGTGTGTGTGTGTGTGTGTGTGTACACGCTCTCTCTCTCTCTCTCTGTGTCTCTTTCCCTGTGACTCTCTCTCTCTCTCTCTCTCTCTCTCTCTCTCTCTCTCTCTGTGTGTGTGTGTGTGTGTGTGTGTGTGTGTGTGTGTGTGTAGCGCAATAAAAACAGATCCATCAGAAACCTCGGCCCAGATAAAACATGTAGGTGTGCTCTAGCTGCTTACTATCCGTGCCCAAAGACCTGCCGTTTTGTGCTGTGCTTCAATATAGTGATTATAACCGTGCACCAGTCACTCACAAAATGTGTTCAGAACAGTGTGCGGTGAATGAGTACATAGCTCTGCATTTGTCATTCCTGAAACGTGCTAAGAGGCCTGAGGAGGCTGACCTCCATAGTTCATTTCTTTCATTGGCGTTAACTCTCGGTGCATTGCCGGTCTCCATTCTTCAAACACACAAGCTTGAGCCAGGGAAACAATGACTTTGAAACACACGCAGGTGGGAACACAGGCAGGCACAGACATGGGTAAACACAGAGATATGGGCACATCCAAGTCAGAGGAAATTTAATGACTGAATTCCGTGCCACGATAAAACCATCATAAAGTTGTCACGACATCGTAATCTAGAACAGAACATTATAAGCTTACGTGGAATCCAAATCTTGTGAAAATTACTCAGGGCAAAATGATTTATGAAGTCATTTGTTTGACTCAACAAATATTTATCATCTAAACACACACGCACGTGAGTTTGGGGTCTGGGGATATGGGGAGAGGTGGAGGGGAGGGGGGGGTGATAAAATAGGTAGAGGGACAAAACAGCGGGGTACAAGTGGGATACATTGACACTACTACACAGAGGGAGGAGAATACATAGATCTAACCTTATGCGCGCGTACATGTGCGCGAGCGCAAGTAGGTGTTTCCGCCGTTAAAAGCTCTATTAAACTTCATGAAATGGTCTGTTAATTAGGTAGGTCTCCCCCCCCCCCCCCCCCCCCCCCCCCCCCCCGTTTTGAAACAGGCTGACTGTCCAAGGAAAGAAGAAGCTGAAAGTCACGAAATGACGGAAGGGCAAGGGGTGTGGGGTGGGGGGTGGGGGGGGGGGGGACTAGGTGGAAGGGAGAGGGAAAGTAGCGAGATTAATGTCCGATTAGCCTGAAGCTCTCAAGGACAAAGGTTTCTTCTTTCCCAGACCGGGCAAGTGGTGGGTGTGATGGGGGTGAGGGGCGAGGGACGAGGGGCAGTGGAGTGGATGGACTTAAGGGTACTCACCATCTTGTGTAATACTGTGACACAGCCCAGTCCGCCACCTCTACCTCACACTGGTCTCGCATGGTCGGCCAGGCGTGACATCATCCAACAGACACAAAGGCCGCGTGCAAGTAAGTAGCAAGCTCATTCGTCACAGTCTCTCTGGCGACGCCAGCCAAGTGGAACCGCTCCAGACAGAAAATGACAAGCCGTGCGAAAGATACAGCCCTCGTCTGACGCGGTCATTTTTAACACTGGTTCGTAGTCGTCTGCTCACAGTAAAGACCCGTTAGCTTGGGAAATAAGTTTTGATGACAGGAGGGGGATTTGGTGATTTCAGAGGCTTTTTTGTTTCCACCAAAGGAGTACAACAATCGAAGTGAAATAGTGTGTGGATGTTTATTTTGGGCTGATTTGTGCCGAAGTTGATATGGACTTAATACTAAAACCGACTAAAACACAGTCTATCGGCTCAAGTAACTGAGGCGCACGTGGCAGATTTTTTTTCGGTTTTTCCTCGGACAGTTCGATGACTGTTCGTGATGCTGTCATGCGGATTCCAAAAAGCTGAGTTTGTGATGACACCATCTCTTCCATGAGAAGCTGAAACAGGTGAATCGTGGTAGTGTTAGCAATTTTCTTTCTTCTTCTTCTTCTTCTTTTTTTTCTTCTTCTTTCTTTTTTTTAAAGAGTGACTCGCCGTCTTTTCCTAGCGCATCTTTCGTGATATCTTGTGGACGGCTCAACTTTGGGCTGATTGATTATTCTTCAGGTGGCCAACCACGCTGTAAACGTCAAACGCCCAAAGTGACAACCAGTTTGTTTTATATAGATCTATAACGTAAAAGTGTTAATTATATCATATGCGAGATTTTGTGGCTGTGTAGGTGCTTGTTCTACTAGGGAGACCCTGTTTCACAGATGATTTGTTAGGTTTTCACACAAGAGCGGTTACACCTTTACCGAGTAGCTGTTAGGACCTGACAGTAGAATTGTGGAGGCTTCCCAGAATAGTGGACACGGCTGATAGTGTTAGATCTTTTCAGAAGAGCTGTAGGACTGACAAAGAGTGTTTGCTTGTTTTCTATTCTGTTTTCTTCGTGGGCCAAGCAAGCTTGGAATTCTTGAGATTTCACTTATAATCGTAAGTATATGAATCAGTAGCCTCTGTGCTCTCTCTCTCTCTCTCTCTCTCTCTCTCTCTCTGCTTGTTTGTTGGTTAGTTGTTGTTTTTCTGTTTGACGACCCAATAATATGTTTATGATAGTCTGCTTGTCATTGTAGAATTAGATTACAGCGTTGCTATGTTGAATTGTCAGTATGAATGATATGTGTTGAAATAATGTATGCATGACAAGGACAGATTGTAAGACTAGGCTTGGGCCTAAAATCTTCATCCTTGCGTATCAAAGATCAATATCTCTCTCTCTCTCTCTCTCTCTCTCTCTCTCTCTCTCTCTCTCTCTAATGCTTATATAATGATGCCATTCGAATGTGTGTGGGGACGGAGGACGACAGTGGAAGGGAAGGGTGTCATCCATGTTGCCTTATTTCTTTTATTTATTTATTTATTTTTTTACTTACTCTATTCAAGTCATGTTCTGTCTGCTGTAAATCACGGGGTAGTCATGCGACCCCCCCATGCCACGCCCTCTCTCTCTCTCTCTCTCTCTCTCTCTCTCTCTCTCTCTCTGTTTGCCTGTCTCTCACTTTCTCTCCTCCCTCCCCCTTTCCTCTCTCTCTCCTTCCTCTCTCTCTCTCTCTCTCTGTCTGACTCTCTCTCTGTCTCTCACTCTCTCTCTCTGCTCTCTCTCTCTCTCTTTCGTCCCCCCCCCCCCCCCCCCCTCCCAGTCTCTTTCTCTTAGTCTCTCTCTGTGTGCTTGTGTTCGCGTGTGTGCGGGCGTATATGTGTGTGCGTTTGTGGGTGTGTATATGTGTGTGTGTGTGTGTGTGTGTGTGTGTGTGTGTGTGCGAGAGCGCGCGCTCACGCGTTTTTAGGTGCGTGCGGGCGAGCGCGCACACACGCGCGTGCGCGGGCGTGTGTGTGTGTGTGTGTGTGTGTGTGTGTGTGTGTGTGTGTTAGATGCGTGCTGAAACAATAAATATTCTGTGCAATGAGTGCAAGTAAATACGTATAGTTGAATCCATGGTTGGGAGAAACAAGCGCAGTCTCCTTCTCTCTCTATCTCTGTCTCTCTCTCTGTCTCTCTCTCTCTCTCCCCCCCTCTCTCTCTCTCTCTCCCTGTCTGTCTCTGTCTGTCTGTCTCTCCCTCTCTTACCCCTTCTTCCTCTTTTTCCCTCCCCCTCTCTCTCTCGCGCTCCCTGCCTCCCCACCCCCCCTCCTCCCTCTCTCTCTGTCTTTCTCTCTCTGTACATATGAATGTGAAGAATCCTGATAAGAAGTTCTGGACACCGCCTAAACTGCCAAGGGTACACTGGATGAACAGCGAAATGAAACACGTAAATAGAAACTGAAGGGGGAACAAAGTGAAAATGAAAACATCGTCCTATTTTCTTCCTTATCGAATTATTTCGTACCCTTTCCCTTGCCCTGCCACGAGGCGAAAGGGTGTGTACAGCCATATTTCTTTACCTCCCGTTCTCCCCCCCCCCCCCCCCCCCCCCCCTCCATTCTTCCTCTCTTCTCTTACTCCCTTCCTCTCCTTTACCTTCCCCTCCCCCCATATATATATATATATATATATATATATATATATATATATATATATATTAAAATACTGCTACGACAAAAAATATACCATTTTCCAACCTGCAGTTCTACTTAAAAAGATTAATAGAACAAACTGAAAAATTCGTACGAAACATGAGATGGAAAGCATTTTTCTTCCTGAATCCGAAATGCAAAAAAAGAGGAGGACAAAAACACATATGACTTCAAATCATGGCGATCTCCACCAGCCATAGATGAAATGAAATCTTTTGAGGATAAAATGAAAGAATGATAGCCAACATAGAATTCAAAAAATCAAACAACGATTTCCAAACATCATTAAAAAATGAAATAAAACAAATACAAAATGAAAAAAAATATCGTGAAGGCTGACAAAACCAGTAATTACTACAAAATGGAACCAAACGAGTACTCACAACTTCTTGATAAAAACATTCAGAAAAACTACAAAAAAGCTGATAAAACCATACACAACAACATCCGAAAAAAAAAAAAAAGAACTCGTACACCACATGGATCTAGGTGACAGGGTGGAAACAACTGCAATAAAAGAAGCCTTCATAACCCTTAAAGACCATAAACCCAATTTCCACAACAACCCAACATGTAGACTAATAAACCCATCTAAATCTGAACTGGGCAAAATAAGTAAGAAAATCTTAGAAAAAGCCATAAAAAAACATAAAATCAAACACTGAATACAACCTCTGGAAGAACACATATGAAGTTATCCAATGGTTCAAAAACCTTAACAAACAGAAGAACACAGTATTCATCACATTCGACATAGTAGACTTCTACCCATCCATAGACGAAGAGCTACTCACTAAAGCTCTGAAATTTGCTAATAAACACACAGACATAACAGGGTCAGAAATGGAAATCATTTTCCACACCAAGAAAACTTTACTCTACAGCAGAAATGATATGGGATCAAGAAAACGAATAAAAACTCAACATTTGATGTGACCATGGGATCGTATGACGGTGCCGAAACATGCGAACTAGTCGGACTGTTTATACTATCCAACATCCAAAAGCAACTCGGAAAACAAGTCGGACTGTACAGAGACGACGGCCTCGCCGCGCTAAACACAATCCAAGAACCATTGAAAACAAGAAAAAAAGAACTATGCAAAATTTTCCAAAACCATAACTTAAAAATCACCATCGAAGCAAACAAAAAGGTAGTGAACTACTTAGACATAACACTTGACCTCAACAACCACATATATAAACCATACAAGAAACCTAATGACACACCCATTTATGTAAACATCAATAGCAACCACCCACCATCTATACTAAAAAAAACATACCCATGGCATAAACAAGAGATTATCTAATCTGTCACATAATGAAAGAGTATTCAACAAATGCAGCAGCAGAATACCAAGAGGCATTGCAAAAAAGTGGTTACAGCTACAAACTACAATACAACCCAGATAACAACATGAACAAAAAAAAAAAAAAGCAGGAAAAGGAAAATCACATGGTACAACCCTCCATATGATGGACGAGTAAAAACAAACGTAGGAAAAGAATTTTTTTCAAATTTTGACAGCAGCATCCTTCCCAAAAAAACACAAATTGTCCAAAATATTCAACAAGAACACCATCAAACTATCATATTCATGCATGCCTAACCTTAAAAATATAATTGATTCATCCAACAAAATGAAAAGCAACACAGCAAAGAAGGGTGAAGAAAGGAAATCCTGCAATTGTGCTAAAAAAAGAACAGTGTCCCTTAAGCAACAAATGCCTCTATAACAACATTGTATACCAAGCCACTGTGACATCAGAAAATGAAAAAGAAACATACATAGGGATCACTGAAAATCACTTCAAAACCAGATACGCAAACATAAAAACAGTCATTCAACAAAGAAAAAATACAAAAACCAAACAGAACTGAGCAAATATATTTGGAGACTTAAAGACAAAAAAAATAAACTATAACATATCCTGGAAAATCATAAAAAGGGCATCACCATACAACATTTCAAAAAGATGCAACCTATGTTCAACAGAAAAATGGTTAATACTATGCAAACCATACTTAGCAACCCTAAATACTAAAGTAGAAATAGTAAACAACTGCAGGCACAAATGGAAATCGTTGTCAGCAAACGCACCCTGACGAGAGCGCTGGCTCGAAACAGATCTCTGTTGATTTTTAAAACCTCCTTTTATCATACTATTTTTAACATATATATATATATATATATATATATATATATATATATATATATATGTGTGTGTGTGTGTGTGTGTGTGTGTGTGTGAGTACAACCATGAATTAATCTGACAATAAATTTGGTTTCAGTCAGTCAGTCAGTGTGTGTGTGTGTGTGTGTGTGTGTGTGAGAGAGAGAGAGAGAGAGAGAGAGAGAGAGAGAGAGAGAGAGAGAGTTAGACATAGAACTATAGAGAAAGCTTGTGTGCGTGAGTACGCATGCGCGCGTGCGCGCGTGTGTGTGTGTCTGTGTGTAGGCACGCGCACGCGCCAGCATTTGCTTCTACCCCCACTACAATACATGCTCCGTATAAGTACTCCGGTCAATCAACAGGGAATCGCACTTCTAAGAAGATAACTAGATTAAAGGCTTATTCCTGTGAACGGCGATGATGCTGGGGTTATACACCACAGAGCTGACCACTCTGTCAGCAAGTTTCTACTTCCCTTGCATCCCTTTCGGTTCGTGAGGCGCAGGTTGAAAAATATTGTCAATCGGTTCTTCTGATCGATGTACCGATTGATTTAACGAATGGTGAGAACAGCACCACAGTGCAGGTAGTAGATCCCCGTCAGACGTCATGGGTGTGGACTGAGGGGAACAGGCCCTGCTGACGAGGTTCACGCAGCAGAGGATGAACATCGACTCCAGGCAAGCGGGACTAACGGCTGTGTTGACGGACAAAATTTCAGTGGGTCCCGCACAGCCAGAGAAGGGTTTAATGCGTACACTTTAATGGCCAGCACCACCGCCCTCGCCTCCCGCTCAGACGCACGCCATTTTCTTGGCGAAGTCATGTTTAGAGGACAGAGGACTTGGTTATCAGCCATTGTGGAAGCCGGGAAAATAGAGGCCCCCAAGTCCTGTGACTCTTCATTACGTTTACGTCCTGTTCTGATGGCGACTTTAGATTTGATGACCCACACCCGCGTCTGTGATGAATCGGCCTCAACGTCCACCGTGTGGGCACGGTCCTAGGGGCGTTTGGTAGAGGGGGATCAGAGTCTGTAGTGTGGGCAGATTGATCGGGACTGTTAGAGGTAAGTCGTGTGACTGTTAGAGGTAGAGTAGTGTGGGCAGATTGATGGGTACTGTTAGAGGTAGAGTAGTGTGGGCAGATTGATGGGTACTGTTAGAGGTAGAGTAGTGTGGGGCAGATTGATGGGTACTGTTAGAGGTAGAGTAGTGTGGGCAGATTGATGGGTACTGTTAGAGGTAGAGTAGTGTGGGCAGATTGATGGGTACTGTTAGAGGTAGAGTAGTGTGGGCAGATTGATGGGTACTGTTAGAGGTAGAGTAGTGTGGGGAGATTGATAGGGACTGTCAGAGGTACAGTAGTGGGGGGAGTTTGATAGGGACTGGTATTAGAGGTATAGTACTGTGAGCAGATTGATAGCGGCTGGTGTTAGAGGTACAGTAGTGTGTGCAGATTGATAGGGACTGTTAGATGTAGAGTAGAGTGGGCAGAGTGATAGGGACTGTTAGAGGTAGAGTAGTGTGGGCAGATTGATAGGGACTGTTAGATGTAGAGTAGAGTGGGCAGAGTGATAGGGACTGTTAGAGGTAGAGTAGTGTGGGCAGATTGATAGGAACTGTTAGAAGTAGAGTAGTGTGGGCAGATTGATAGGGACCGTTAGAGGTAGAGTAGTGTGGGCAGATTGATAGGGACTGTTAGAGGTAGAGTAGTGTGGGCAGATTGATAGGGACTGTTAGATTACTGTAGTGTAGGTAGATTGATAGGGGTTGGTGTTAGGGGTAGAGTAGTGTGTGGGTAGATTGATATAGGACTGTTAAATGTAGAGTAGTGTGGACAGATTGATAGGGACTATTAGATGTACAGTAGTGTGGGTAGATTAATAGGGACTGTTAGTGGTAGAGTAGAGTGGACAGATTGATAGGGACTGTTAGACTACAGTAGTGTGGGCAGATTAATAGGGACTGTTAGAGGTAGAGTAGTGTGGGTAGATTGATAGGGACTGTTAGAGGTAGAGTAGTGTGGGTAGATTGATAGGAACTGTTAGAGGTAGAGCAGTGTGGGCAGACTGAGAGAGGCACCTGTGTTAGAGGTATAGTTATAGATTGACAGGGAGCGTAAGGTCGTTCTTGAGGTTCAGACCACACAGACTGCTAGAGGCGCAAGGTCTTCAGTCACTGACACTCACGTCCGTTTAATGCTGGCATTTTTCGTAGGAACTGTTGCTGGACGAGCAAGGACTTCAGTACGGACAATTAACAGGGACAGTTGTTGGAGATGCAGGGTCTTTTCAGTCAGCCAGTGAGGGCTAATCTTGGGGACTGTCACTGGAAGCACAATCTCTTCATGATGGTCAGATTCATGAAGGAAAATTGTTGAAATAAAACAATCTTCAGTCTGGATAAATCCGAAGGGACTGCTGTTGGTGTATCTATATATTAGCCAAACACCAAACCTCTACTTGCTTACTCTGGTAACGAACGTTCATTCCTGCCTGGACAGTGGCTTAGTTCTTTGAACGCGAACATTTTGTGCGAGGAGAGTACAACGTGAGTGACTCAAGGAATGTTTTTTCACACAGGCATAGATGAATACTTTGCAGGAGCCAGTTACCCGTCGACTATCGGCACTACGAAGGCGATGATGCTTCATATAGGCACAGATCAAGAAAGGATAAACGTGTAGCCTGGCTTCCCACTGCTTATCTTTGTCGTAGTCCCATCTGCCCTTTCAGGTCATTAATCACTTCCGGGCGCCACATTCACAGCGCACAGCGAGAGAATAGGTCAATAGGCTGGCTTGCCCTTTCAGGTGCCGGTTTATTGGTGCAGACAAATCTTTCATCTTTCAACAGTGCACGTGGATACAAAATGTTAGCGGTAACAAAAGAGCAGCAACAGGCTTTCAGCTTACAGAGTGACCACCCATTGCAATTAAAAAAGAAATGTATCTGCCATCTGATGAAACATTATTGCTATTCAGTTTCTAATTCACAATCGTTAATGAATAAATGCATGAACAAAAAAAGGACAAAATCAGGTGATACCATTTCTGGAATAATTATCCAAGATTATATGCATTCATTGCAGGTGTCACCCGATGTTGTTGATGAAAACCGTAAGCCAGTTTAAAACCACAAATGAAAAAAAAAGAAAAGAAAAACATGAAAGAAGAGAAGAAAAACAGTTAAAAGGTAAAACTGAGGACAGGGAGTGAGGGTGTGCAGGGGAAAGAAGGATGGGAAGGGGAGGAAGGGGTCAGGATACTCGATTATGAAAGAATTTTGATAGTCAGAACGCAATCATCCATCAACGGATGAATTGATCCGAACATCAGTCAACCATACAATATTTCCCATTACCACAACATTCCAAGAGGAAATACCAGTAACAATCATATCATATCTCTTTTTGTACAAATCTCTCTCTCTCTCTCTCTCATCTCTCTCTCTCTCTCTCTCTCTCTCTCTCACACACACACACACACACACACACACACACACACACACACACACACACACACACACACACACACACACACACACACACACATACATATACATATATATAGTTAAAATCTGTCGGATTGAAAAATGAATCGACGAATCCTGTAAACAGTTGCCAGTGTATGACGTGCTGTTCAGCGGGGCTGGCGCCCTACCTGCACAAAGCATTTGCCCACGGAATACCACCTTGTGTGTGTTTCAAGTTCGACGTTTCGACACTGTCAGCGACCAAGTGTGGTGCAGGGACAGTCCACCCGTGACCAAAAGGCAGAAGGCTGATAGGCAGTCGATCTGATACAATTCGGCATGGATGTGTGTAATTTCGTTTGTCGTAGAGAGCTTGAGGGAGAGAGAGAGAGAGAGAGAGAGAGAGAGAGAGAGAGAGAGAGAGAGAGAGAGAGAGAGAGAGAGAGAGAGAGAGAGAGAGAGAGAGAGAATAACTTACTAACGAGCAAAAAAAGACAGACAGCGACAGAAACATGCATTGTTTAGTTTGCTTCTTTTTCTTTCTTTTCTTACTTTCTTCCCTTTTTTCTTTCGTTCTCATTCTTTCTTTCTCTCTTTCTGTTCTTTCTTTCTTCTTTTTTTTCCAATACGATTTCACGCTTCACCCCCCCCCCCCACCCCACCCCACCCCACCCCACCCCACCCCACCCCACCCATCTCATGTTGCAGGTCTCCCACCAAGCACGCCGGCACTACCTACAATTCCACGCGTCGAGCACCCGTATGTTTTTTTGTCCCATGAGGCCTCACGCGCAGCCTGGAAACGGATGTGGGGGGCAGGGGGATGGGGGGTCTGCGTGAGGAGGAGGTGGAGACGGCGGTGAAGGTGGTGGTGGTGGGGAACGGCGCCGTGGGGAAGTCCTCGATGATCCAGCGGTACTGCAAGGGCATCTTCACCCGGGACTACACAAGAAGAAGACCATCGGCGTCGACTTCCTCGAGAGACAGATCGAGTGAGTCTCTGGCGGTGGCGCTGAGCTGCTGCTGTCTGCGGGGGAGGGTGGGGATGGGAGGGGAGGGAGAGGTGTTGGTGGGCTACCCACCCACCCATCCATCCCCCCTCCCCCCCTCTCCTCGCGTCTCTGTGTGTCCCTTTTTTCCCTCCTTCTGTATGCCATCTTCTTCCTTTTCTTCTTCTTCTTCTTCTGTCTGTCTGTCTCTGTCTGTCTGTCTGTCTGTCTGTCTGTCTGTCTGTCTCTCTCTCTCTCTCTCTCTCTCTCTTTCACACATTGTCTCATTTTTATCCTGCCTCTCTGTCACCATTTTACTCTTCATCTCTCTTAACCTCTTCTTCCCTTTCCGCATGTACCCGTCCTCTCTCTCTCTCTTCCCCAATTTTTTTTTTTGTTTCCTCTTGATCTGCTGAACCCCTTCCCCCCGTTTCTGTCTGTCTGCCTATCTGTCTGTCTGCATGTCTTTGTCTGTCTGTCTGTCTGTTTGTCTCTGTCTCTCTGTCTCTCTGTCTCTCTCTCTCTCTCTCTCTCTCTCTCTCTCTCTCTCTCTCTCTCTCTCTCTCTCTGTGTGTGTGTACCCTTCCACCCCTTCCCTGTCTCTTTCAGTTTTTCTCTATTCCTTTCACCACCACCCTCCCCACGCCTCTCTTATCTCCCGTCCCTTCTGCCTTCAGTTGATCGTCAGCATCCACGGTTTAAAATTGAAAAAAAAAAAAAGAAGAAAAGAAAGAAAAGAAGCAAAGAAACTCCAGAAAATTTACCTAAAATGTAAACAGACGTTAGGTGAACAGTGCGTAACAAGTGTGGCAAAGCCATGCCGAGTTTGAAAAAAAAAAAAAAAAAAAAAACAATCAGCGTTATGCTTCAGAAACTACATGGAAAAGACCACTGGAATTTCATTGATTGTTTCAGATTGAGGTGATAACCATAAGAAATTCCGGAACTATAACAAGACATCGCATAAAGATTTCTCCCCCCCCCCCCCCCCCAGTCTTTCACATACCCCAGCATACTCCACCACCATCCCTCCCCTCTGGCCCCGTGGTGCTAATAGGGAAATTGTTTGGTGGTGCCGGGGGCAAAGCCAGCATCTTCAAACATCAGAAAGAAAAGTAGTTTTCACTGAAGAAGGCCTCACAAACATCTCCAATAGACACCGATAACAGAGGGAGTTTTGAAGCTCCTAGGACCGTTAAGCCTTTTGCACCCCCCTACATGTGACAGAATTCAGCTAGAGCACTGCTCCCTTCTTTTCCTGCACACATATTCAGCAAAACATTTAACAATGGTGCCGAGCCAGAGGGAGAGAAACGCGCAAATGTGTGATCAGCTGTTTTCAGGAAAGGAAATCAGGGTATCAAGGCAAACTTTATCGTCGTCCGCAGTGCGCACACCCTGCCAGAGGCCTAAAATTGTCAAGGATTTAAAGAGGAACGCAGCTAACTGACAGCGTGAAACGAAGAAGGGAGATGGACTTCGTACTTTTAGGTTTCTCGGAGGTTTTTGATCGTGTAACTCGTCAACATCTTCTTCGGAAATTTGATCACTACGACGTCCAGGGACCCTAAGTACATGTGGATTGATGGGAAATCACACTAGATGATCACTACAGCGTCCAAGAACCAGAGTACATGTGGACTG
>JADBJO010000191.1:62500-67500 GCA_016801955.1 Conus betulinus | reverse complement strand
TGACATGGCCTGCAGAGCGTGAACAGAGTCCGTGATTTCTGCAGCTGCACGAACAGTATTTGCGGATGGTGGCACGTAAACAACAGTCATGAAGAGCTGTCGTCATTGTTCAATGGACTTACGGTAATATCTTCATTGTTCAATGAACTGATGGTAGTGTCTTCATTAGTCAATGAAATGATGGTGCTGTCTCTTCATTGTTTAATGAACTGATGGTAATGTCTTCATTGTTCAGTGAACTGATGGTAAGAGCTTCATTGTTCCATGGACTGATGGTAGTGTCTTCATTGTTTAATGACCTGATGGTAATGTCTTCATCGTTCAATGGACTGATTGTAGTGACTTCATTGTTTAATGTCCGTTTGTGTTTGATGGTGGAGATGCTGTAATGAACATTGTGGTCATCCATGGAGTCTGCCCAACGAGCTGAAGTGATGTGCCTTTAGCTGGCTGATTGACCGGAATGCTTTGGTTGGGTAGCTGAGCTAATCATGTTTCAAACAGACAAACTGATCGAACGAATTGATGAAGAAACGGAAGGACAAACGACTGAATAAGTACACGAACAACACAGTGAGCTAAGCGACTGAATGGTCGATAAGTGATTGATCAATCGAGACTCATTGACTGTTTTTCTGTATGTACAATTTCATGAAGAAACGAAAAAGCCAACTAAATAAGTAAGCGAACAACAAAGTGAGTTGAGTGACTTATTATCTGCAAATGATTGGTCGACTAACAGATTCGTTGTGAGGTTGATTTGTTGTTTCATTTGATAAATGAATGATTGATATCCCATATTTTACGTTTTCAGAGTGAAAGGTGAAGATGTCCGACTCATGCTTTGGGACACAGCAGGTCAAGAGGAGTTTGACGCCATCACCAAGGCATACTACAGGGGTAAGCCTCATCCATCATCTTCTTCTTGGTTGTATTCTTCTTCTTCTTCTTCTTCTTCTTCTTCTCTTCTTCTTCTTCTTCTCCTCCTCCTTCTCCTCCTCCTCCTCCTCCTTTTTCTTTCTTCTTCTTCTTCTTCTTCTTCTTCTTCTTCTCCTCCTCCTCCTCCTCCTCCTCCTCTCTCCTCCTCCTCCTTTTTCTTCTTCTTCTTCTTCTTCTTCTTCTTCTACTTCGTCTTCTCTTCTTCTTCTTCTTCTTCTTCTTCTTCTCTTCTCTTCTTCTTCTCCTCCATCCCTCCTCCTCTTCCTTCTTCTCCTTCTCTTCCTCCTCCTCAGCTACCTCCTCCTCCTCCTCCCCTCCTCCCTCCTCCTCCTCCTCCTCCTCCTTCTTCTTCTTCTTCTTTTCTTCGTCTCCATCGCCTTCATTACTTTGTTTCTTCTTCATCTTCTTCCATCTGCATGCATGGGTAAACAAAGAGAGAGAGAGAGAGAGAGAGAAGAGAGAGAGAGAGAGAGAGAGATGGGTTAGTGACGGATGAAGATGATAGATGGATGGATAGATAGGGCGAGGAATACATGGGTTATTTCATGCACCGCTGAATGATGATTTCATTTCACGACTGAAATGGATGATTTCAAGAGCTCAGAGAGCTCAAGAACAATTTTTTTTTTCCAAGTATGAAGGTCAAAAAGTAGATAGACACTATAGCTGATGTATTGATGGATGCGTAGGGTCAATACGGGTACCAGTCAACGCTCACCCATCTCATTCCTTTTCTTGCTGCAACAGTCTGAGGCCCTTCAGTCACTTGACAAACCGATAACGTTTAGATTTACTTCATACATTTAGAATACAGGGTGGTAGTACTCTCCAGATAAATGCACACACACACACACACACACACACACACACACACACACACACACACACACACACACACACACACACACACAAATAACCCATTCCACCTGCATTTTGCCTTGGTCACCACGCTGAACGGAAACTGGGTATCATATCTCTTAGAATACAGGTGGTAGGTAGTACCCTCCAGACACATACACAAGAAACATTCCACCTGCATTTTGCCTTGGTCCCCACGCTGAACGGAAACTGGGTATCATATCTTTAGAATACAGGGTGGTAGTACCCTCCAGACACATACACAAGAAACATTCCACCTGCATTTTGCCTTGGTCCCACGTTGAACGGAAACTGGGTGTCATATCTTTAGAATACAGGGTGGTAGTACCCTCCAGACACATACACAAGAAACATTCCACCTGCATTTTGCCTTTGGTCCCACGTTGAACGGAAACTGGGCCAGGTGATCACCAGACACTACCGTGGACGCTGGATGCACTGATAAACGGCGACAGACTACGGATGTGTGTGTGTTGTGTGTGTGTGTGTGTGTGTGTGTGTGTGTGTGTGTTCTCGGCTGGGGGTTGTCCTGACCTGTACCCTGAAGTCTTTCTTCCAGGATCCCTCCACCTGCAGCCAAGGGAGACGATTTCTTAGAGACACTGCCCTGAACCTACTCTATTCATCTCTGTCTCTGTCTGTCTCTCTCTGTCTCTCTCTGTACTCTCTCTGTCTGTCTTCCTCTCTCTCGCTCCTCTCTCTCTCTCTCTCTCTCTCTCTCTCTCTCTCTCTCTCTTCTCTCTCTCCTCTCTCTCTCTCTCTCTCTTCTCTCTTCTTCTCTCTTCTTCTTCTTCTCTCCTCTCTCTCTCTCTCTCTCTCTCTCTCTCTCCTCTCTCTATCCCACTCCTCCTTCTTCCTCGGCTCTCTCTCTCCTCTCTCTCTCTCTCTCTCTCTCTCTCTCTCTCTCTCTCTCTCTCTCAGCATCTTACCCCAGTGATGTCAATGATCAGGTGCCCAGGCCTGTGTGCTGGTGTTCTCTACTGTGGACAGAGAGTCCTTCGAAGCCGTAGAGACTGGAAACAGAAGGTACCAACAGGAGTGGATAAAGAAACATAGACAGGAAAAAGCCACCACCGCTATCCACGCGTGCTGTCTCATTTTCGAATAAATATCGCGGAAGTATTTTCGGGCATCATTTTTAAGACCAAATACTAGCATTACATATATATATATCTAACAGGATGCCAAAGCGATGTGTAAAGCACTATGTTTCTTTTTAATAATTCTCTTTTTATCGTTGGGCAACACAAGATATCAACAGTTTTTTTTTTAAATTTTTATTTCAACCTTCAAAGGAGTCACAAAATATACACAATTACTCACACAGTCAATGTAAAATATTGTTTATCATTTTAGTGTTATATAAATCGGTAATTGTAGTCAACGTTTCGAGTTAAGACAACAAACACACAAACAAAAAACCAACTCGCTAAGTAATATGAAAATCATCTTCCGTTAAAAGCCTCCATGTTTCTGGTTGATTTTGAAACCAGCTTTTAATGGGGGAGATTTTTTTTTTCTGATTTTTATTTTCATGATCTATTCACCCATGTCAGATGTTGTTTGTGTGGGTCCTTTTCTCACGATCGGTCTATTATTGGCGACGAAACAAAATTGGACTGTGAGCCTGCCTGAACTCGCAGGGCAGCGCCATCACGGGATGGTTGTTGGTATCACACATGCAGCCGACAGAATCACTGGTGAGACAGCGCGATGCATCTGCCCTGGGGGACGTTTCCTCCCCTGAAATCATTGCGGATTTCAGCTTTCTGGAAAAGAAGTCGAGATCGCTCCACGTCAAAAGAGGCTGCAGCTGTTCCGACAGCACGTGTGGATAGGAAGGGCACGGTGGCTTGTTTCTGTGTGTCTCGTTATAAGCTTTGTGTGTGTGTGTGTGTGTGTGTGTGTGTGTGTGTGTGTGTGATCACCATGATGGCTCATTGAAGACACTGGGGAAACTGTGTTCGTCATTCCAAGCGTACTTGGATGATGTCCCCTGTTTATAGAGGTGGAAAGAAAACAGAGTGAATGACGCAGAATGAGGTTTGCATGTATACTAATTTATTCATGGATTGATTTATGAGTATTGTCCCTTGAATTCACGTAAGGGTGTGGCGAGCGACTTTACCACTGCTTGTGGTGTGATGTGCTTGTGCAAGAGAGAGAGAGAGAGAGAGAGAGAGAGAGAGAGAGAGAGGTAAGGTAAGGTAAGTACACGTGTTAACATGACTGTGAGTGTTAAAACGCGCGGGCGCGCGCCTTCCCGGGGATCATCTCTCTGCAGATTTCACCAAATATTCAAGGGCGTAAATCTGCAATGCATGTTTTTCCAGCAATATTTGGTTATCTTATGAAACTAACGTGATCTATTACAAGTATCATTTTGTGTACATCTGTTTAGAAAAAAAAAGGTGAAATGATATTCTATGCATGCAAATGTTGCAGAATTTACCAATTGTTTGTTAATATATTCAATGTATACAAATTATTATATCGTTATATTGTACTACTAGTTCATGAAATGCAGAAATCATTTAATAATTAGCTCACTCAACCATGTCACTCGTTTGTTTGCTGCTTACTCATGTCACGGACAGGTGGAGGAGGAGGTGGGGCCGATTGCCATGGTGATCGTGCAGAACAAGATAGACCTGATTGACGATGCCGTCATTCAACCGTGAGTTGGCCTTTTGCTCTGATGCTTTGTGATGATGTCATTACTTTAACACATTTTGATGACGTCATTGAACTATGAGTTCCGGACGCCCTTTTTATGTTAACACGTTATGATGACGTCATTGAACATGGGTTCCGGTCTGCCCATTTCATTTTAATACGTTATGATGAGGTCATTGAACTTTGGGGTCCAGGCCTTTCCGTTTTAACACGTTATGATGATGATCGTGAACTGCGGGTCCCGGCCTGCCCGTTTTATTCAACACGTTATGATGATGTCATTGAATTATGGGTCTCGGTCTGTCCGTTACATTTTAACACGCTATGATGATGTCATTGAAGTGCCCATTTTATTTTAAACACGTTATGATGATGTCATTGAATTGTGGGTCCCGGTCTGCCCGTTGCATTTTAACACGTTATGATGATGTCATTGAAGTGCCCGTTTTATTTCAACACGTTATAATGATGTCATTGAACTGTGGGTCCCAGTCAGCCCGTTTCAT
>JADBJO010000191.1:0-57500 GCA_016801955.1 Conus betulinus | reverse complement strand
ATTACTTGTTCAGCAACAAACTCTGTACAGCTGTATGAGCTGTAGACAACTACAGACTGACATTAGGGAAGGGTGGGAGAAAACGGGAAAATGATGAAAATCACACTAAGGTAAACGGGAAGAAAAACGACAAAGAACCATTTACAACGAAATTCACGAAGCATCAGAAACTACCGTATAAAAAGATATAGAATAAAGAAAATATTGACAAAAACTGTACACAAAACTGCTGCCATAAAAAAAGTATTGAATGTGTCATAGCTACCCTGACGTGGCCTAGCGATTATGTATGTATGTGTTTTTTAACCCCGCCAGCACAATACGCCATACCCTGCTCTTGCAGAACTCTCAGACGAACAAACATGGTGGAGTCTTTTCAGGTCATAATAGTGTGCTTCGGCTCAAAACCAGTCACTGCACGGTGTGCATAGATTAGGAAAAGTGTTATGGGTAATGAAGACGTGTACCCTGTGTGCAAGTCTGGGGGATAATGTGCCAAGAGCTGTCTGTACCATGTGATAACTGTGTGATCAGAAAAAAAAAGAAAGAAAAAGATACACCCGAAGGTGCGGGTGGGACCCAGAGAAGCGCTGTCCTCAACTGCCGAACAAACCAGCAGGGAGCAATCCTGCACCACCCTTGGAAGCTTGCGCTGTGTTCACACAGGATGCAGGCAAGCACAGGATATTCTGTTAAGACGTCAAGAGACATAACTGTTCCCTTGCAGATGCCATTGTGACACGACAGATCCTCCACGAGAGCATTCCCATGGGTGTGCCAGCCCATATGACTGCAGAGCCCACAGGCGAAAAACGCCACTGTGAAGCAACTGCCTTGTGCACCCCCACAGCCTTACTCGTTGCTGTTCCGCTGACAGGTGAAGACAGTACAAGGCTTTGATGTGCTTTGAAAATTGTGGAAAAAAGATAGTCATCAAACTACTATGGTTTCCAAGCAGTGAAAAAAAAATTGACCGAGTAGAGTTTGCACGAATGTTTGACATGTCAGCAAATGACCTGTGCAAGACACTACAGTGTGTGTGTGTGTGTGTGTGTGTGTGTGTGTGTGTGTGTGTGTGTGTGTGTGGTGGGTATGTTTTGTAGACACTTTAGTTTTGTAATCTTATGTGTGTTGCAGTGTTTTATTTCTGAGTTTCCTTTTGGCCTCCCCCCCCCCCTTTTTTTTTTTAAAAATTGATTGTAAAACTAAAAAAAAAAAAAAAAAAAAAAAAAAAAACGTTAAGGACTATGCTACATCGGTACATGTATTATGATGAAGAGGGTTTCATTACAAGGCGTGAGGTGACTTAGAAAATAGCTGTATGGGTGTAACAGCTTGGATGTGTTTGGGCCTATTTAACTGTGTAGATGTGTGACAGGGATGCCTACAATCATCATCGTTTCTTTTCTATACATGCGGATTGTGAATTTAAATGGGTAGTGCTCTGCAAGTGCTGGACTTGGGTGTCTTCCTCTGCAAGTGCTAGAGTTGAGTGTTTCTTCCTCTGCAGGTGCTAGACTTGTGTGTCTTCCTCTGCAAATATGTGGTAGACTTGGATGTCTTCCTCTCTAACGTGCCCGAGACTTTGGTGTCTTCAAACTCTGCACGTGCTAGAGTTGAGTTGCCATGTCTCTGCAAGTGCTAGAATTGAGTGTGTGTTCCTTTACAAGTGCTAGAGTTGAGTGTCTTCTTCTGGAAGTGCTACACTTGAGTGTCTCCTTTGCACGTGCTAGACTTGGGTGTCTTCCTCTGTACGTGCTAGAGATGAATGCCTTCCTCTCTGCAAGTGCTAGAGTTGAGTGTCTTCCTTTACAAGTGCTAGAGTTGAGTGTCTTCTTCTGGAAGTGCTAGACTTGAGTGTCTTCCTTTGCAAGTGCTAGTCCTAAAGAATATCTTCACCTGGATGGTTGACTTTAGTATCTTCCCCTGGTTCTACTAGACCCAAGGGTCTTTCCTCGGCTGTACCGGACAAGAGTGTCTTCCCTGTATGTATGAGACTTGAGTGTCTCCCCCTCAATGAACTAGACTTGAGTGTCTTCCCCTGTCTGCAGTAGAATAGAGTGTCTACCCCTGGCAGTGCCGGACTAGAGTGTCTTCCCCCTGCACGTACTAGACTTTGAGTGTCTTCCTAGACTAGACGTGAGTGTCGCTTCCTCTGCACTGGCTGAATTTGACCCCCAACGTCTTTCCCCACATGCGCTGCCTACGTTCCATCATGCTGCAGATTCAAAGTCTTTATGATAATCAGCGCTGCGTGCTTCACTTCATGGGGCAGAACTGATGAAGCCTCGTGCACGAACGGAGGCTATACCTCACCGCATGAGAGACCAGACGTATGAAGCTTTAACACTTCAGCCACTGCTTTGATGGCGCTTTGGTGGCTACGATGTGTCGGGATGTAGTCTCCGGGTTGGTTGATGGGCTGTTGATGGCATGTGTGCTTCATTCCGCAGGTCACACAGTCAGGTGTGCTTCCTTCCATGTGCTTAGTTTGGCGTGCCTTCTGCCAGCCGTCTTTTCTTTTGAATAACACATGTAATAAGGACAATGTTTGAATTACTATCCACAACACACACACACACACACACACACACACACCCACACCCACACACAAACCGCACACACACACACACACACACACACACACACACACACACACACACACACACACACACCACACACACAAACACACACACACACACACACCACACACACACACACACACACACACACACACACACACACACACACACACACACACATTGGGAGTGACTGATGATATTTGTTGAAGTGTGTGTGTGTGTGTGTGTGTGTGTGTGTGTGTGTGTGTGTGTTCGTTCTTCAATTTAACGACTGTGATTTTAGTGTGTGTGTGTGTGTGTGTGTGTGTGTGTGTGTGTGTGTGTGTAACTGAAATGCTGTACTGCAGCCGATTGTAGGTGATTTGAAGCAACACGAAATAAATCTGGACTTTGCTGGACCAGACATAATGTCTTTCTTCAGTGCGTGTGTTTTTGTTTTCCTGCCTCCTCGGGTCCTGTCATCTGCAGTGTAAGTCCTACACCACTGGTGCATACAGCCTCTCAAAACACATTAAACCACTCGACGTATCAAACCTAACATGGGACAGACAAGTTCTGCTAGTTATACACAGCAAGACACCACGTGGCCACATGCAGAGAAGATCCAGCACTACTGTCAAGTCTCTACAGTGTTGTCCATATTGCACTTACTAAGCTTAATATGGTTGGTTCATATACCCTTACAAGTGAGACGCTTTTTTTTTTTCTTGAAAGCCGATCACCTTACTGTCGTCGTTTATTTCCATTTTTGAGATGACCCACCTAATGTGTAGTTTCTCCAGAAAAAGAAAAAAAAAACTTGTTGACAGAGGGAGACAGAGTGGAAGACATGGTGTGTGTGTGTGTGTGTGTGTGGGGGGGGGGGGGGGGGGGGGGGGACAAAAAAAAAAGAACAAAAACCAGTGGACTAGTACATTTCAAGATGGACCAGGTAAAAAAAAAAAAAAAACATTAGTGTGCGATCGACAGAACGGGAGGAATGTAGTGAACAGTTCCTCACTGCAGCGCCCCAGTGAGAGAGAGAGAGAGAGAGAGAGAGAGAGAGAGAGAGAGATTCATGATGATGAGTGTTGAGAGAGAGAGAGAGAGAATGAATGAATAAATAAATGAATGAGTGTGTTGAGCTAAGCTTACGGAGCTCATTCTTATGTGGAGAGCACGGTGGGGGACAAGGGCTGTTCCTGAAATAAATGTGCAGGAATAAACAGGCACTACATGGCAGAAAAATAACACAGCGAGGAGGAAACCACACATCATGGCAAGAGTTGTCTAACTGAACACCGGTGTCACTATCAACGTGATGGCCAACATGTGGATCCGCAGTCATCAAGATTCCCGTTGTTGACAGCGGTGCTGTTGTTGGAAGTCAGTTTCACGTCTCCCCTGTCAGTGTACTGAAAACTCAATTTTTTTTCATGTCCTGCAAATATGCCAGTATGTCACTTATCGTCTTCCCCGAAGATGGGGTATGGCTGCCTAAATGGCGGGGTGAAAAAACGGTCGTACACACAAAACTCCACTCCCTTTGTTGGGTAGATGGGATTAATACTTGTCTGTCCACATAGGGAGTGTCCGCAGGAGTATCAGCCTGCGTACGCAGAAGAAGAAGTCACTTATCGTCGCGTTATCTGAAGGATTAGTCTGTGGACCATTTACTCGAGAACTGTCTTCCGGGTCGTTTCTTCTTTGTAATTTATGATTATTTCCACTTACTTCGTCTTCAGTCCCGCAATGTGTACTGGCCTTCTCAATAAGTGATGGCCTGTCCTCTTCAGAGATTCCCACACTCAGTACAGACTTGAGTAACACCTGGTTTGACCGTCACAATATCCAACATGGAGCCTTCATCGAAATCGACTGGATGGCATTGATTGATTGACTGATCTTCCATACGCAAGGAAGTAGATTTTAGGCCAAGGCCTTGTCATACAATCTGTCATTGTCATGCATACATTATTTCAACACATATTCATACCGACAATTCAGTTAAGCAACACTGTAATATAATTGTACAATGACAAGCAGACTATTCATAAACATAATAATGACACGGTGGGTAGTCAAGCAGAAGAAACCAAAACAAACAGAAACAGAGGGGGAGAGAGGTGGGGAGGAGGGAGAGAGGACGGTAGGTGGGGGAAGTCAAAAGGGATGGGAGACAGAGTGGGAGTGGGGATAAACATACATATCCAGACGGTATATTCAATGGATTATTTAAGGAAGACTTTATGAATGGACGTTGACGATTTTAATCGAATAATCAAATTAGTGAGACATAAAATGTTTATGCAATTGTTTCTTGAAAGGTTTTAACATATTTGTATTTTGTAGTCTCGGTGGAAGTGAGTTCCAGACATCTGATCCCTGTTGCTTTTGGAAAGGCAATTCAGTCTGTTCTGGATATCATTACACCCGTCCCATATGCCTATTGTTGAAGCGGAACTGATATGTAAGTTAAGCGTGTCTTGAAGAAAAGCTAGCCTGAATGCGTGGGTATGGAGAGAGAGAGAGAGAGAGAGAGAGAGAGAGAGAGAGAGAGAGAGAGAGAGAGAGAGAGAGAGGCTGGGAATAGGAGAGGAGTAGAGGCGGCGGCGTGAGGGGCTGAATGGAGCGGGTGTTCAAATGCTGAAGACAAAGCAAGGCTCGTTTTGTTTTGCTCAGTGCGTGGGACAGGGTAGAAAGGATGTCTTCATCTTCATCAGTCGAGTGTCCACAATCATCAGGTTGATTATTCTGACACTTTTGGGAGGCTGACGCAAAAAAAAAAAAACCCCAAAAAAACTATTTACTGCAGGAGGCTGCTAGCTCTTGACCTGAACAGGTCAAGAGTCTCTGGTGTCACAGCAGCCTCTGTCAAGTTGTTGTTCCACTCCTGGATGGTACGTGGCAGGAACGAGTTTAGTCTATAGTCTCGTACACACTGGAGGCGGTTTAGCTGATGGGAGTGCAGTCTTCTGTCACGTGAGGTTGCAGCTCTGAGTTTAGATTTTCCATCAGACAAGGCCTTTCCAAACTCCACATGTACTAAGTCCTGTCTGATCTTGTAGAGCATGGCGAGCCGTGCAACCCATGTCTGCAAACCCAGAACTGCTGGTCAGTATTGTAAAAAGGATGTTAAGGTCACATGGATGGCATTTGTCGAAAAGGTGGAAATAAACATCTGATGTCATTTTAACTCGATCTTCATGTGTCGTTACATCTGAAACACGAGGCTCATCTGCCTGTTTAATAGAAGTTCCGTTCAAATGAAAAACGTAGGCTAAGAGGAGTTAATCAGTGTTTTTAGCAAGCGATTATCATTATAGATTTAGGCTGGGTGTATAATCACTCAGTTTGAATTACACTTGTCTGATACCTCCGTAAGGCTTTTATGGTCAGAAGTTTCTGTTCGTAGAGTACTTTGATCCATCAACCAGACTCAGAAGATACAGACGTCTGTACTGCTGAACAGACATTTCGATTGTTTATAGACAACTTCCATCAACCAGACCCCAAAGATACAGATATCTACACTGCTGGATAGGCGTTTCCATTGTTTGTAGTCAACTTCCATCAACCAGACCCCAAAAATACAGACGTCTTCCATCAACCAGACCCAAAAGATACAGACTCTTCCATCAATCAACCAGACCCAAAACATACAGACGTCTTCCACCAACCAGACCCAAAAGATACAGACGTCCTACGTGGTATTTCCATTGTGTATAGACAACTTCCATCAACCAGACCCAAAAGATACAGACGTCTTACACCAACCAGACCCAAAAGATACAGACGTCTTATACCAACCAGACCCAAAAGATACAGACATCTTACACCAACCAGACCCAAAAGATACAGACGCGTTACACCAACCAGCCCCAAAAGATACAGACATCTTCCACCAACCAGACCCAAAAGATACAGACGTCTTTCACCACCAGACCCAAAAGATACAAAGTCTTACACCAACCAGACCCAAACGATACAGACGTCTTACACCAACCAGACCCAAAAGATGCAGACGTCTACCACTAACCAGACCCAAAAGATACAGACGTCTTACACCAACCAGACCCAAAAGATAAGACGTCTGCACTGCTGGAGAGGTATTTCCATTGTGTCTAGACTACTTCCATCAACCAGGCTTAAACGACACAGACGTCTGCAGTGAGCAACACTCCCAGAAACACGTCCTTCATGGGTGACTCTCAGCTCTGTGGCTCTAGACCTCCGCTGGCATACTCAACAATTCTGGCTAAGAATTCACAGGGCTGATAACACACACACACACACACACACACACACACACACACACACACACTCACACTCACACTCACACACACATGAATTTCATGGGATTCGACCAAGTAGTTTCCTATCCTAACACCCCTGTGACAATTACCGTCGTACATCAGTGGTTTGCGAATAACTGAATTTCTTGTCTCCTTGTCTGTAGTTTTTAAACAGTTGGCATTTCTTCCTGTTCCAAACATGAGTAACTAATTCAGCATTTCTTCCTGTTCCAAACACGAGTAACTAATTCAGCATTTCTTGCTGTTCCAAACACGAATAACTAATTCAGCATTTCTTGCTGTTACAAATACGAGTAACTAATTCAGCATTTCTTCCTGTTCCAAATACGAGTAATTAATTCAGCATTTCTTGCTGTTACGAATACGAGTAACTAATTCAGCATTTCTTCCTGTTCCAAAATACGAGTAACTAATTCAGCATTTCTTGCTGTTACAAATACGAGTAACTAATTCAGCATTTCTTGCTGTTACAATACAAGTAACTAATTCAGCATTTCTTGCTGTTACAAATACGAGTAACTAATTCAGCATTTCTTCCTGTACGAAACATGTGTAACTAATTCAGTCATAACATTTCTCTGTCCTCAGTTCAGCTTTTTCCAAAACAGTACAGCTTTCCTAATATGATTCCGGTCCACATCTTCCATTCAACGAATGGGCTACTTGCCCGAATTCTTTGGGTATGCATTGCAGGAAGGGGAATTTGCGATGAAGTAACACCAAATGTTTATCGACTCAATAGGATCTTGAGCGCGTAGCAATCCATCTTCCTTTTAAATATTTCGCCGCATGTCCCTAAAACGGGCAAAGACATAACATTTTGTTCTCGTGTGCCCTCAGATCGCTGGACTGGTCACAAAGCCTCTCTGACGTGTGAGGAGAGCTACAATTCCCCCACCCCCTACCCGGCTCAGCGTTAGTCTGGGTCTTTCAAACCACTGCTTTAATGCATCAATCCTAAATGTCGATTTTCGTCCCATTCTCTTTTGTTCTTTCCATTCACTCTTTAGCCTACCATAATCTTGGTCCATGACGATCCATGGACAGATATGGATTACGTCTGAAAGCAATCAGAGAGTGCATTGTAATCCGACAGTGTTGGAATTAACTAGCTGGTGGCCCGAATTATCCCTCTCTCTCTCTTTCTCTCCGAGCGCGCGCGTGCGTGCATGCGTGCGTGCGTGTGTGCGCGCGCATGTGTGTGTGTGTGTGTGTGTGTGTGTGTGTGTGTGTGCGCGCGCACACACACACACACACACACACACACATGCGTGTATGCATGGGCGGGCATGTGTGTTTAGATTTTCAGTTGAGGCAGACTGGTCCAATGCATGCTTCTCTTTAGAGCAGTATTGATTTGTAAGCTTATCATTCTACGCTCAGTTCTTCAGCGCTGCTTTTCTCTCTCTGTTTCCTGTCCCGTTTCCCGCATTTTCACCTGTCTTCTCGTGTTGGTTCGTGTCCCTTTCCTTCTTCTCGCTCCCTTGCTCTGTTCTTCTGCCTTGCCCCCTGTCTTCCGAATTTGCTGTCTATCTCTTCCGACATTGCTACCTCCCCCTCTGTTCATGAGTTGCTTCTGCCTCAGCCCTCTTCTGTTGGTCCCTACTGCTTTCCTGCCTGCCTCTCTTCCTGTATTCTGTCTGTGTTCTGCCTGCCTCTTTTCCATATTATGCCTGCCTCTCTTCCTCTATTCTGCCTGCCTCTTCCTGTATTCTGCCTGTCTCTCTTCCTGTGTTCTGCCTGCCTCTCTTCCTTTATTATGCCCGCCTCTCTTCCTCTATTCTGCCTGCCTCTTCCTGTGTTCTGCCTGCCTCTCTACTCATATTCTGCCTGCCCCTTCCTGTATTCTGCCTGCCTGCTCTCTTCCTATATTCTGCCTGCCTCTCTTCCTGTATTCTGCCTGCCTCTCTTCCTATATTCTGCCTGCCTCTTCCTGTATTCTGCCTGCCTCTCTTCCTGTATTCTGCCTGCCGCTCTTCCTGTATTCTGCCTGCCGCTCTTCCTGTATTGTCTTCCTGTATTCTGCCTGCCGCTCTTCCTCTATTCTGCCTGCCGCTCTTCCTCTATTCTGCTGTCTGCCTCTCTTCCTCTGTTTTGTCTGCCTCTCTTCCTATATTCTGCCTGCTCCTCTTCTTATATTCTGACTGCCTCTTCCTATATTCTGCCTGCCTCTCTTCCTCTATTCTGCAGCCTCTCTTCCTCTGTTCTGCCTGCCTCTCTCCCTCTGTTCTGCCTACCCCTCTTCCTCTTTTCTGCCTGCCTCTCTTGCGGTATTGTTGCCTGCTATCTGCCTCTCTTCCTGAACTGTTGCTCGCCACTCTTCTTGCTTTGTTTCCTACCCCTCTTTCTGTATTGCTGTCTGCCTCTCTTCAGACGTAGGGCTGATGTTAAATCCTCTCTCTCTCCTCTCCTGTGTGTGTGTGTGTGTGTGTGTGTGTGTGTGTGTGTGTGTGTGTGTGTGTGTGTGTGTGTGTGTGTGTGTGTCTGAATGCATGCACACATGTGTACGCGAGCAAATGTCTATTATTTGAGTTTGTAGTATGAGTCTGTTCCTTTTGATAGTCTACATGTTATGTAAATCACGTTCTTTCCTTGTTCCTGCTATAGGCCTACTGACTTGCATGTTTTTATGTTTTAATTTTTTCTTCTTTTTTTATCCCCAGGGTTGGGTGGGAAAAAAGAGCATTTCTAGTTTGCATATTTCATTACCCTTGTAAAATAAAATTTCACTCCTTTGTTCGTTCTTTCTGTATTGCTGCCTGCCTTTCAGTATTTGTGCCAGTCTCGGTCTGTACATTGCTGCTTGCTGCTCTTTCTGCCTGACTGTCTTCCTGTAGAGTTAGTTGCCTGCCTGCCTCCTCATACCTTTAGTATACTGCGGCCTGTCTCTCTTTACGGTCAGTCTAAAATTCAGACGTACGGCTGATATTGCCTTTTGCCTGTTGCTCTAACTGAGGCTGTGGGAAAACTACAGTGACATCTAGTGAAGGCAGACGACACTACAGATGTGAATCTCCTGATTTCTCTTGAAATATTTTCCCTTGCCATCGTCAGATGTTGCTTGTATTTGCAGAACTATCTCAAAGGTGTTGTCTTTCAGGTTCCATAGACACCATAGACAACAAGAGAACAAGCAAATGAATAGTTTCTCAGACACAATGCACGATTACACATGCAATGGTATTCACCGTTCTCTTCCCTCACACACACACACACGTTGAATGCTAAGCCTGAATGAAAGTGGATCTAATTTACCATCAGGCAACTTGATTCACGCACATGAACATAAGATGGGATAGCACTGTCACAGAAAAGGCGTTTTGAAAACATTCAAAACAAAAATAGATCTGTGCAGTCTGCCTGATGATAATCCCTCGGAAACTAAACGCCAATCCATGGAAGAGTTATCCCCCCGTTTCCCTTCTACACGCAGTGTGGCTCTGCAAGAACCACGATTTTCGAATAAGGGTTTCCAAGAGAGAAAAGACTGTTCAGTTGGTTTGTTTACTAATAAAGAAAAATAATTTTGTATAAACACAATTGTCAGGTAGCAGTTCAGACATAATATAGAACGTCCTTTCAACGGAGATCTCCAAACTGAAACTGAAAATGGGTTTCTGATGTCATATGAAGTGTAATGAAACTGCAAAGGTGTTCAGTCACTAGCTTTCAGTTGGATATCTAGCCATGCAGCATATTTCAAATAAAGTTATGGTTGAAACAGGCCTTCCGAGTTCATCCTGGCTGACCGCAAGTCAGTGTGAAGTTTAGTATTGGCATTCCTTAAAATATTCCTGAAGTAAAAGTTCTAGACCTTAGCCACCCACAAATTAGGCCTAACGACTATATATCAATATTTTGAAAGTTTGGATAACATCTCAAGAAAAGAGATACAACTTTTAGCTTTACAAATGAAGTGTACGCTGTGCAAGTCTGTACACCATGCAGTGTGTTGTGACGTGTGGATGAATCTCACTCTTGATCTGCTACTAGGCTACGCTTCAACTCCCCTCCCCCCCCCCCCCCCCCCCCCCCCCCCCCCCCCCCCCCCCCCCCCCCCCCCCCCCCCCCCCCAGCCGGACCCTTTCTCCCTCCCCTCTCCTCCAGTAGCCATTCCGCTAACACACATACTACGTCCACACTGTGTAAACGAGAAGGTTTCAGTTTTGTAAGATCATGCAATGCTCACGCGCGCGCGGGATCAACCGCACGCCCTCGCGTAACACAGCCATGTTATTTTTGTTGTCTTTGGGTACCAAAGATATTGAAATGCAAATGACATCAAACACAGATACCAAGATTTGTAAATACAAATCTACTGCATCAATGAGATTAACAAAATAGAACGACATAAAAATCGTTCACTGGTTATTGTAAAACACAGGTTTTGATTGTAAGCTGGAGAAGTACTAAGTGATAAATGGGGTTAGAGAGTAAATTCTTTAAAGGATTGTGGGGGTAGTACTCAGCGCCATATTGGACAGGAGAAACACATTTCGGAAAGAAAACAATACAATATTTGCAGATATTTTTGATGTAATATTGGTTTGAGGCTGTTTACCATGGACAGTTTTGAGTGCTTAGAGATATAAATAATCCAGTCGTGACTACATTCAGTGTTTTCATGGATTGTTGAAAGAACAAAAACAAGAAAAAGTTGTACCGTGATAGGGGATATCAATCTGTAAACAACGTCTGTCATTTGGTGTCGAGTTGAACTGATTTCATTCCCTACGAATCCGTCGGCGACATCGTGTTACAGGAAATAAAGTAAACCTGTGGGATCCACCTGGACGATTGGCTGCTGCTTATAGTGACAGACTCATTATAGCATAGTTTACACAAGTAAAGAGATATGACAACAAGACTTTTCCGTCAATTCAAATGAGCGAACCTTTTGTGATTTCGTGGTCGTGCATGGCGTCAGACAGACGGCAGAATGTGAAAGAAAACTTCACCGCGAGAGTAGAAAATTAGAATTGTCTGCTTCATTAAATTTAACAATGTGATAGGGAAAAGAACTGACAATGCTGTAACACGCAAGTGTTAGACACTTTTGGCTTGTGGCGGAAGCCAGACGTCAGTGAAACAGAAACGAGGACGTTCTCATTTCTTGGCATGGTACAAAGTGACGGTCCTTGGAAGCGAAAAGTTTGTTATAAGCATAACAAATAGAACTCTAAACCATTACATTCTTTGGCTGAGATCCTTGTGCATCGAAAAAAAAATCAAGATGAGCTGTGGAAACATCGTGTCTGTCATGGAGGCATGGAAGGCAGAGCTGGGTTTTCTCCGTTTTGACAGAAAGTGTTAAATTCAAAATGACAGTCTTATTATGACTGCGCTTATTCTGTGTATTCATCATACATAGCAGTTAGCATGTACATATTCCAGGTATTATATTTGTAGCAAAGTCATTATCATTCATGTTGTGAGCGCATGTGATCTATTTCATCGCTTTTTCATTCACAAGTGCCTTATTGATCTCAGAGTGAAATAATATAGTCATAATAAACCCAGAGTGTATGGTAAGAGTGCATGATTCTTCATAAAAGGACTGTGATCGACTGATTTGAAAAAGACTTGCAGTAACCACGAGCAGATCATCTGTCATCGGCAGGAGTCAAGAATTCCATCTGTGTGGATTGGTGTCTCCAATAACGGCATCTTTCTTCATTTTTATTGTAAGTTGGTTGACATCAACAAAGCAGCTTACTGACTTTAAAAGTACATGTACAGCTGATAAAGCGATAATTAATTCTAGCACAGTTGATGTAATTTGGCGAATGATTTAAAATTGAGCAATAATTGTATCTTGAGTGGAGCTAGCAGTCTTAAGTTATTAGAATTTTTTAAAGAGAACTTTGTAAATGTCTGGGACAGGTTTAACCTTGTCAGCAACAATAAAAGGATTAACAAAAGTTCTCATGGGGATTGCAGTGTGGCTTTGAAGAATAAAGTGTAGTTTTCCATAGATGTATAGAATATATATTATAAAGTCCAATTTTGTACGACTTAAGAAAACTTTTGGTGTTATAGTTTATTTCTAATGAAAATGTATCCACTGTTCCAGAATACTGCATTAGGATGGACCACTACAGCATAAGAAAATACACAGCTGAAATGAATGAATTGTCAATAATTGTGCAGCTGATCACTGATTTATTCAGAATCCCTGTAGTTACTAGTTACTTTCCCACTCTGAAAGCGGCTACATGTGTGCAAGGGAAGCACTATTCCAAATCATGCTGATGAAGAAAAAAACAGAAATAGTTGCTGTTGCAGTGTTTGCTCAGTTTTTGATAGCTTTGGAATGTCAGAAGTCATATTGTAAACCAAGACTTCCATATGATCACACTTCAGGACATAGAGAATGAAAGGTCATTGGCCATGCATAGCAGTCACATACATCTATAGTCCAGACAATATCAGCTGATCAAGACCATAAGAGAGTTAGCTTCAGATGTCACTTTTTGCATGTAATATACATCTTATTTTTTTTTTCCCCAGACGAATCTATTGGCATCATAATTTAAAAAAAAAAAAAAAAATCCCAGGCATCCTTGACCTGATGCGTTGACCTGTAGATTTCCACATGTGTGCCAAGCTTTTGAACTTTTCAGGTGAAACATTTGGAACAGTAATGTTTTGACCATCGCGGACAGACACAAGACATTATCATGCACACACTTGGCGCGCGCGCGCGCGCGCACACACACACACACACACACACACACACACACACACACACACATGACAGACATGCAAATTTACACACACACACACACACACACACACACACACACACACACACACACACACATTTTCAAGTTGGTATTAAGATTAAGAGGGTATGTCATCAATCCCATAGATCAAGAGATGAGGATTGACAGGTAGTAACTATTGAAAAGATCTTGTCAGATGTGAAGGGAAAGACTGAAAATTAATCACTCACTCTATGGCAATAAAGGTGTTGGAGCTGTCTGCTTATCTTTGGGGGGCACTAGGAGAGAGGGGTGTGCAGCAGCATCATCTTACAGTTTTCAATGGTTAGACTTAAGTTCATTTTACCAAAGACTTGATCAGCTGATGACTTAAATATCTAAAATATAATGTCTAGAAGAGTGACATGACTGTTGGAGGAGGAAGGTCCAACTGGCTGAATATGTCAATATGTGGAAAAAGCACACTGATTTATGATTACTTATATTCATGAATATTTTATTCTACAAGATTGCAGACTTGCAATGATCCTTTGAAGTTTGTTTATTGATTTCAGTTGATCATGGATGCTCCACAATCTTGTTCAAGCAGAAGATTATGTTGCAATGATCTACAGTTGTGTCAGGTTTTGTCAGTCTTTTTAAAAAGGGAGAGAACATGTTCTCAAATACAAGTTTCGAAAAATGCTGTTGACTGACCTTGTGCTCGATTAAGCTGGATCGTTCGCAGTACAGTAGGGATTGTTCTTTTTGTAGGCTGTGAAATTGATTTGAGAACTCTTTTTTTTTCTGTTTCATTTTTTGTATTTTATTTTGTACCAAATAAAAATTGAAATTTGTTCAGGTTTGGGAGTTTTCAGTGCAAAAGCAGTTCAGATGTTTGTGTTTGCTGTGAATTCATTACCATCATAGAACTTTGCTTTGCTTGCTTCCCTTTGCATGAACTAGAATGGGTTCCAGAGAGATTTTTGAGTGAGCCTGTTTGAATGAGGGCTCATCAGGTAAATGCATATAAATCAAGAATCCTGGATTGTAAATTGAAACAAATTACATAGTTTTGAACTAAGATAATTTTCGCTGAGATCAACTAAACAGATTATTGTGGTTTCTTGATCTAATGTTTTTCTAATTAAGAGAAGTCGTATTCAAACATCAGGATACCATCTCTGTCTAGAACTTCAGTTTTGATCCATATTTGTTGTGTTTCTGAGTAACATCCTTAGCTACTTGTTTAAAAAAAAAAAAGAAGCAAACATTGATTGTAAAGTTCTGAAACTGAAAAACAAATAGGTCATTGATGATTTCAGTTGAGAAGCTTCAAGCTTGTGAGAAAGATAGGCCATAGGCCTGAAAATTCAGGTTATTGAAAATCGATGTATATGTATCTGAAAAAGACTTGCCCATTGAAAAATGCGGTAAGTGATTGATATACATAAAAGAAAGAAAAAGGCTTTAGGTGAAATTTGATAGACAAACATTAGTGCTTGACTTGTTTGATGTAAATACTGGAATAGGGTTGTTTATTGGTACTTTTCCTCCCTTTTTTTGAATTTTCTTTCTGTTTGTTTTTAAATGAATTGATTTTATTTATTTAAACAAACTTAAAAAAAATTACTCTTCCACTGAATGAAAGAGACAAACAGATTACCTCACTTTGAAACTATCTCTGTATTGACTTTTGTTTTGTTTCATAGGTGAATTGATCCATATGTTCAAGATATACCACAGGTAGTGCTTATCTAGTGCTGCGTCGTAACTGAACCTTATCGTGAAATTTAACAAATTAACATTGGAGTAGATGATATATAAAAAACCTTGTAGAACATTTAAATGTACATTAAGATAAGGACACCAAAATTACATAAATTTGGTAGAAAGTTGAAGTTGGACAGCTGTTCATGAATAGCGTTGGAGGCTTGCCGTGTGATTATGATCAAAGTCAGCATCTCGGCCATATAGTATCAGAGAAGGTAAAGCAAGTCTAATGCACAGTTTTTGAAGGCAGAAATTATAGAAATGCTTACCCAAAATTGGTTGGGAAGATTGGGGAGGGGGGAGGGTGGTATCTACAATACCCGCATGTTTTTTTGTTTATTATTTTATATTGAATTGTTGGGTTTTGTGTGCCTGTTTCCTCATGAAAAATGCTGATAATGAGAGGTTGGTGAAAAGACCTATATCCAGTTTGAAAACTCGGGTTTAACTGGAAATGCCACTCTGACATAGAACAGCTCTAGTTGGAGAATTCCATTACATAGGCTTACTTTCTCTTTGGCATTTGACAGTGTTTAGGATTTCATTTCATTTTTATGATTTTGTTGTTTTCATTGTGTTCGTTTTAAACAAATGAACAAAAATGAAAAATGTCCTAAGTTTAGTTGTTGGAGATTGGGATGACATGTTTTTTAAAGGTGACGAATTCATGTGTGTGCTCACATTATGTGCATTTCTGGTGCCCAGAGAGTTCCAGAATGGAACAGCAGTGATGGCAGCCAGCAACGCCCCCAAGAACGACTTTGCTCCACCCTGGCTCAGCTTTCCTGACTCCAACGACAGCACGGTAAGTAACTGACATCCTGCAGTATTGATTGATGCTCAGAGGCTTAACATTCGAGTTGCTGGCATTGTGCACACTGCTATTAGATACCACTGTCATTTAAGATGCTTTGCGTCTCGGGAGACGTTCAGGGTTATCAAACAAGTTTGTGTTGACCACAGGAGAATGAATAAGAGGGTGAAAAATGGGAAATGGTACCCTTCACTGAGGAAAAATTAATTGAAAATTCTGTGAGAGGAAATGGAGCATTTCAGTTTCATAACCATTTGGTATGATGAAAGGTTTCGCAATAATCGGGCTTCAGTATTAAAGACTTTGCTGTTCGTCTTTGTTTATTCTATCCATATTATTTTTTTCTGTAGCATGGACCATTGTAATGGGTGTAGCAGACATTATAGGTTTGAATAGTCGGATTTTGACTCATAACACTATCCCTGTGTAGCATGCGGCATGAGTTTGTCCCCCTCCCGCACACAGCCTCTTACGCTAAAACCCTGCTTACGTAGTGATTTTGGCATTTTTAGAAATATATTTTACATGTTATGTTTGGTCTGTGTTAACATCATGTTTGGTATGTCTGAAAAGAAGACATAAAGGACTTTTAGATGAATGTACTTTCAAAACACTTACGAGATCCTGTGTTGGGACAAAGCATGAATGAATAGATAAAGTAACCCAAACACACAGAAATGAAAACAAGTGCAGAGTTTGCGATCAGTGTTTAGTAATGGCATGAAGACAAATTGATACAACGAAGTACTCACCTAATACATTTGGTTTATGGTGCTTTTTGCTATCAGTTATTATCCCTTTTTTTTAAACAATGTCACAGAATTTGGGCTACAGAGCTTTTGCGAGTCAAGCGCTTGTGTGTGTGTGTGTCACTGAATCAGTCGAATTGGTTGATTTGTCTTTGATCAAGAACATCGTCAAATAGATGTTGCTCATCTCTACTATCATCTCCACTGTCGATTGACTGTCCTTCGGTATCAGAACCACCTTGAAAACATTCTTCAATTACATGTTCTAAAGAAATGACTTGCTGGCGCCGAGCTGCTTTTTTGACTAGCAGACGAAAGGCTGTGCCAGAAACACGGTCAATTCAAGTCCGAAAACCCAGTAAGGGTTCTTTGTTTCAGCCACAGATAGCGAACGTGAACTTTGTGTGAACTTAAGAACTAAGGCATGTCAGACTACCAGGAACCCTCTACTAAGTTCTGGTGGGAGTTATTTCTCTTAGAATTAGACCATTAGAGCTTGAATATTAGAATTTTTGGAAATAAGAAAGCACGGACATGTGCGTGCCGTAGACAACAGAGCTCTCAGTCGGCACACAGCTCTGTGCATGCCGTAGGTGGTAGAGCTAAGAGCAGTGCATGGAGCCTTGCGCGCCATAGGCTAAAAGTTAAAGTAACTGATGTTTTGCAGTCGTTACAATTTCGGAAGTAGGTGCAATTTCTTTTTCATTTATCATATGTACACAAGTTCAAAATTCTAGAGATAAAGTGCAGAAAGTGGTGGTAGGGAGATAGGGGAGGGGAGAGAGGGCCCAGTTTTCAGACGTGGGAGACAGAAATCTGGCACATATGATAACAGAAGATCGACAGCATGTTCCAGCACACTTTATGCTGTTCAAATGAGGCGTGGGAAAAGAATTTTTCTGGCTTTTTTAAATCTGTGTCTTATTTTCTATCACGACATTAGCTTACTAGAAGTTGGTTATCTATGCCAGCGTTATTATCAGTCTTTCAATGAAACAAGGTCCATAGAGAGAGAAAATTATGTATTAGTAGAGTCATAGCTAGAGGGCTTTCAAACTGCTTTCAACATGGTCTTTTTGAGGGCCCAGCTTTGCTAGGATTTCCTCAGGTAAACAGTGGAAAACTGGTTGACTTGATAGCAGCAAAAAAGGAAAACCTGGTGGGATTGGCGAAATCCAGTTTTTTGTCTGCAGGACCAGCTTTCCTTTCAGTTTCAGGATTTGTGCTCTGCTTTGTGGTTCAGTATGTCAGCAGCTAAGGCCATGACTACAGCAAGAAATTGAGTGACACAGGAGATAGTTCAGCACATGCATTAAGCATGAAAAATCAAGAGAAGTGGTCTTGGCTTGTTGAGTATAATGGACTAAAGAACAAATTGGGAGGAAGAAGATTGTGCATGTTGTCATCAAGCTGAAGTCTGTGATTCCTCCTCCTCATCCTTGTAGTTGTTGCATGGAAAATTTTTGCAATTTGTTCTTGGGCAATGAAAATTTTGAAAACCAGTTTTTATCGATTTTCGATCCTTCTTTATGTCTCCTGGCTCCCCTTTTAATGGAAAATAATGATTTATAAAATCGGTTCCGTCAGTGACCTCTGCTGTCTTGGAAGAGCCAGATTTGATATGGGAAAAAAGGTAACAGTTAATGGCCATTTCAGACATATTACAATTGTTGATCACATAGTATTAGTAATTGGTTTTGTTACACAAAAGTGAAAATTTATGGCCATTTCGGGTGTTACAATTGGATCGCGTGGTAATTGTTACTTTAAAAAAAGTGTGAAAGGAGAGAAGAACCAGTCTCTCCTTGAACGCGAATGGGAGCAACCTTTTTATTTTTTTTACGGTTGAACCATTCTGATGGCAGGCAGGAAGTTAACTTGAACAATGTGTGCATGGGCATTAGTCCAAAATCGGCTGTGTAGGAGACTGAATTGAGCCAGAGTTAAACTGGCTGTGTAGGAGACTGAATTGAGCCAGAGTTAAACTGGCTGTGGAGGAGACCGAATTGAGCCAGAGTTAAACTGGCTGTGGAGGGGACCGAATTGAGCCAGAGTTAAACTGGCTGTGGAGGGGACCGAATTGAGCCAGAGTTAAACTGGCTGTGGAGGGGACCGAATTGAGCCAGAGTTAAACTGGCTGTGGAGGGGACCGAATTGAGCCAGAGTTAAACTGGCTGTGGAGGGGACCGAATTGAGCCAGAGTTAAACTGGCTGTGGAGGGGACCGAATTGAGCCAGAGTTAAACTGGCTGTGGAGGGGACCGAATTGAGCCAGAGTTAAACTGGCTGTGGAGGAGACCGAATTGAGCCAGAGTTAAACTGGCTGTGGAGGGGACCGAATTGAGCCAGAGTTAAACTGGCTGTGGAGGAGACTGAATTGACATTATTGAGCCAGAGTTAAACTGGCTGTAGAGGAGACCGAATTGAGCCAGAGTTAAACTGGCTGTGGTGGACACTGAATTGAGCCAGAGTTGACGGAAAGCACTGAATAGATAGCTGGAAGTGGCAAACAAGTCTGTGTTTAAACTGATAAAGTTGGATAGTGAATCGTGCTTCTAAGAAAAAAAAAAAGGTGAAATGGAAGAAGATTAAGAGGTCATTGTTACCAGTTTTTCAGGAGATAAAAACAATGAACAGTAGCCATGTTTAGAACAAAGACACAAAGGGCAAAACTTCAATCTGTGCATGATCAGCAAGAGTGCATTCTGCAATTTCTGTCAGTCCAGATGGGACTGATGATGTGAGTGTGACACAGATATGAGCATCTGCACAGTATACCGCAGTATAGATCATAGTGCATTCTGCGAAATTCTTTACAATTCCGTGAATCATTTTTTTGCATCAACAGTAGCTGATGGAAAGAGTTTGCGGTAGGTCAGTTCCACAGTTTGTGCTGATGTAGTAGTGTGTATGGTCCATTATATCGGGGGGGGAAAAAATGAGATGTTTTCTTCTGAATTACTTGTGAAGTCTCTCTACAACCTTGGTTGACATGGAATGATGAGCTTATCTTTGTTGCCTAACTTCACTAAGTTGACAGCCCAAAATGATTATCAGACTGAGGCTTGTGTTAGTGTTTGATCTCTCAGCAAACCCTTTTCTAAGACAACGTTTTGGTAATTAATTTTTAAAAGCACCAAATTAACTTGTTAAACTGAAATTAACTTGTTAAACTGATATACTACACACTTGCACACACACACCTACACATGTTGCATACACATGCACACGCATGCATGCATGTATATTTGCAGCATATACAAGTCCAAACTGTACTAAATTTGATGGATCTTTTTATGGATGTAATTTCACATGTGCATATGTCTGCCCATGTTTGTTGATGTTTAGAACTGGCCATTATGGGCGCTCGCCGGCTTTCCATAGATAAGAATTGTAACATGATCAACACGGTCTCTCAGCTTGTTTGCACTAAATTTGTCACCTTGTGCACTGCTGCTGAAGTTTGAAGCCAGTCTTTTAGATCGTGCAGAAGTGGGGGTATAGTACCCTTATGAAGCTAAAAATTGCGTAAAGAAAATGCTGAAAAAGATATTAACGATAACGTGCATTGAACTTATTTAGCAGTTCTCATATTGTACTGACAGTGAGCTGTGGGTTATACATCTTGAACAGAATTTCATCAACTCCACCAGGTTTACAACACTGAATAGTTTTTGCCAGAACCCACAAAGCAAGCTGTCACCTAGTCATTAACAAGCACAAACACTTGCCTGATAAAAAGACTTCAGTCTTGGACCTTGAGAGAATGCTTCCTCTGAGACCTTCTACCTCATGGATGGTGAAAGCATCCATAGTGGTGATGGAAATGAAACTTTCACCACATTCATTATTAGATGATCAGTGTGAGGGCAATAAGATGTGGTATGGATGAGTGTTCCACCCTCCCCTCCACCCTCCCCACCCTGCTTTACATCCAGTTTCAACTTCAGTCTTCAGTGCTCAGCGTCATCTGGTTGAAGTTGTTTCCTCTCCTCCACACCTGCTTTTACAAACTTTCAGTTAAATCTCTACCCCAGAAAGTTTTTATGAGTGAGGTATAATTGCCCCATACTCATACCAGCAAATTGGCTATCCACAGCATGTTTTGGTGTCCATTTTTAAACCTTATGCTGGTAGTTTCCCTGTTAAGTGGTACCACTACGTCATGGCCAACACTGGTTGCCACGATTTAAGTTGCTCCATAGGGTTAGCCTTGCTAACCTATTTTCACCGACTCAGATACGAAACTATGGCTCATAGACAAATTCACCAGACAACATACTTAATTTGCGTAAATGACCGAGTGTGCTCCGGAACATGGGATTTTCAGCATTTTAGCTTTTAGCTTCGTTTGTAGTTAGTTGCAGCATGTAATGCATAGTATGACTCAAACCACTAAGCAAACAACAATGGTCGCACCCACAGGAGAATGTGATAGAATCAGGAATTCTTCAAAAATTATTTTGCTGATGATGCTGTGTGGGGGACAAGCAGATGAAGAAGAAGTTGTGGATATTTTGAATGAACAGGGTGTGAGAGTTATAATTTTTATTTAGACCAAGCACCATGTAATTTTGATTTTGAGATTGACACAGACAATGAGTGGGTGAGTGATAAGGGTGAGGAGAATGTGAGCATGCCATTCACTTCAGTTGAGAAGAAAAATTCAATGTAGCGTTTCCAGATGACACTAAACCTTTTAAATGTAAACAACGACAGTGTGGGCTAACTATTACATTTGTGGATAGTGACCATTTATGGTTGTTTTGTGTTGTCAGCACATGATTTCATTGTGAAAACTGAACTGAACCTTACTCATTCTTACCTGGATAACCTGCATGGAAGACTGGTATAATCCACTCTGACTTTCCCTTGAAAAAGGTTGTAATTTATCTCTGGATGCTGTGGAACATTATTGAATGGATTGTAAGTGAACAAGCTTTTGAGAATGACAAGCAGGATGTGCCACCTGCTTTCACCTGTTATTTTCACATTCTAGACAGGTAAGCACCCAATCAAACATTTATTCAGTCACTAACAATTTTTATTCTGCATGTCATGTTCAAATACTAACAGTTGAAAAGTTACTCATACCATACAAACGTAACTATTTTTTCAAACTTTCCTTCTGTTAATTCACCAGACAACATACTTAATTGTATGTTGTTAAATAACCAGTGTAAGGGTTTATACTGCAGAATTAATCTTTCCCCCAGATGGGTGCATATCTGGCATATTTCAGCATTAGATGTCTTGTGTGCTTTCATGTTTAAGGTTTTCTTTTTTTTTTTCTTCTCGTGTACGTAGGCTGATACTCCTGCGGACACTCTCTGTATAGTCGGGCAAGGATTAATCCCATCTGCCCAACAAAGGGAGAGTTTTGCATGTATGACCTTTTTTTATCCTGCCATTGAGGCAGCCATACTCCAACTTCAGGGAAGATGCATGCATGCTATGTATAATGTGTCATCCATACCAATGGCCAAAGTGGCCTTCTCTTCTGAAAGTTAGTGATGGGATTTTAGGTGTGTGCAACATGTTACGCGTGTGTTCACACATGGAAACTCAGTTTATAGTCTCATTCGAAGGACTGTATGGGAAATGGGAGTCAGAACCAGTGTTAACTCCGAGGGAAAAATCCCCTGTACAGAAACGGCCCGGCAGAGATTCAAACCGGCAACCCCAGGATCACCAAGATTACGAGTCCGGCGCTCTACCACTAGGCTATTTCGGCCCCCATGTTCAAGGTTCAGGGACTTTGATGGGTCAGATAAGGTAATGTGCAGTTTGCTGATAATGGTCATCAGCATTAAGATATGTCAGGTCAGAAACACTGGCAGTGGACAAGAAGAATATTGCGAAACATGTCCTTCAGGACATCACTTCGTCTTTGTTGCTTCCAACTGCAGCCTGAAACAGATCTTGTTAGAAGAAACAGCAACTTTCCCCTGCCTCTTCATCCCTATCCATCACTTTCATATCGACCTAAGATACGCATATGTGTATTGAATGAAAAAAATCTTACTTCAGATACACACGAAGGGAAAAGTGGGAATGGAGATCAGGAGTACTAAAACTGTTGATTCACTTTTAGTAACACTAAGCAGTACCTTGAATGCAGTGAACTTCATTACAGGAATTTCTGAAATCTGCTGTTGTTCATTTACAATTCTAACCAGTGTGGAAAACCATGGCAGCCATAGATAACAGAAAAACGTGTGGTTCGAAAGAGCCAAGGGGGACATAATGCAGCTACTGTCCAGCAGTTGAAGGTTATTGACCTTGTTGATGACCTGGGTCATCTGTTATCTCTCGGCTGTCTGATTCAAACACTGCTTTAACAAACTGTAACTGCTGTGGACCATGAACTTTTAGATTTTAACAGTAATGCTGGTCAGCTGTAATGATTGGCTCTTTCTACATGCTCAGAGCAGTTCCCAAGCGCCAGCAATGTAGTTTTAAAAAACAGCTGTGCTGGCTTGTTATTATAATATGGCTGCTTTTCCGTGCTGAGAGTGACTTCTATGGATCCTTACCAGACTCTTCCATGTCAAAAACGGTTATGTTCTTTGCACATCAGCAAAAAGAGGTTCCGAGGGTAAAAAGGGTGATGTTGGCAGTGGTGAGGGAGGGGATGAGGGAAATCAAATGATCAGGCCACACACATGCATGCACATACACATTGTCACTGTGACAGAATGAGACATTCTGTTGCCCTATGGACGCAGAAGATGACAAGAGCTACATGAGAGAAAAGATGAACTTACACAGAAGGATGATTAAAGCTACCACTGGGACGATGAGGAACTTCACACACAAAAAATGACTAAAGCTACGCTATAAAACTAGGGCCTGGAGAAACTTGACACAAAAAAATAACTAAAGCTACACTATTAAACGAGGGCCTGGAGAAACTTGACACACAAAAATAACTAAAGCTACACTATTAAACTAGGGCCTGGAGAAACTTGACACAAAAAGATAACTAAAGCTACACTATTAAACTAGGGTCTGGAGAAAACTGGACGCAAAAAGATGACTAAAGCTTCACTATGATAACAATAGGGTCTGGAGAAACTTGACACAAAAAGATGACTAAGTTATCCTATAATAGTAGGGCCTAGTAAGGTAAGGTAATGTTGTTTATAGCCCAGCTGACCACAAGGGGCCATATCAGGGATGTCACCATGTTAAAATTAACCCACAAATCATTCATTTACACAACTCTTTAAAATACATCTTCTTGAAACCCACCCGAAATTTTATTACTGTAAAATCTCAGATCTGATGAAAAATGTTAATCTCTTTCAAGAATTCAAAGATCGCATCAGGCGGAACATCTCTGAACAAGATCTTCATGGAATCTGCTGTAAAATGTTTGTGTCTCACATTATGCAAGTCCCAACACTAAAAGAATATGTTTCATTGTGAGTGACGCAAGGCATGGAATGCACCACAGAGCTTCTTCACTCTTTAAAAGGTATGAATGAGTAAAATATGAATGGCCGGTGTGCAGCTGGCATAGAACTGTTTCTTCTTTGCGACCACCTGAGGTGGATGAGAGGAACTCTTTTACATTAGAACGGATCTGAAAGAGTTTGTTATCCGTCTGTGAATTCCAGTCCTCCTGCCAGAGGTCTACTTTAGGTTTTTGATCTGTGTAGGGGCTAGATATGTCGGACAGTTTCCCTATTGTGGCATTCTTGGCCAAACGATCAGCCATTTCATTCCCTTCGATGCCAGCGTGACTGGGAACCCAAGCTAGAACAATGTTGTGACCATCCGTTTTCAACCTGGTAAAAAGTTTTTAAAAAAGCGTAAAAGTTAAGATGCTGGAGGTTGTGACCAGCTATGGTCTCCAAAGCTGACAGCGAATCCGACAAAACCAGAAAGTCCTTGGCAGACTGAGAGATTATCTTCATTGCTTAGAACCAGAGCTGTAAGTTCAGCAGAGTAAACAGAAGCATCTGAAGGAATATGTTCCAACAATATTTGAGAAAGAGCACCAGGGTAATAGGTTGCACAGGCCTCTCCATCTTCAGACTTGGAACCATCAGTGAAAATTTTCGCAGGATGGTAATTTTGAACAGAGATTGGCAAACAATGCCTTTCTTCGCGAAAAGCTGCAAGGTCAAAACAAACTTCTGGTGTGGAAAAGGTCCACGGAGGCTGATCTGGAAACTTGAAAAATCAGACACAACTTGTAAGTCTAGACATGTATTCTGCGCATGAGGCTGCATACGAAGACCAAAAGTGGGAATACAGTTGGGATTTTTTTCGGATTTACTTTGAAACTGGGGGTTAAAGACACAGTCATAGGCAGGGTTTTCCGGTTCAGAGAGCAGCCTCAGATAGTAGTTCAGGATGGTTTCAGCCTGCGGTTGGACAGTGAGGGTTCACCTGCGTCTGCGTACAGGCTGTACAGGGGGGTGGTGCGGAATGCTCCAAGACAGAGACGAAGCCCTTGACGGTGGATAGGGTTCAAGAGTTTAGGTAAGACGGTCTTGCTGAGCTGTACACAGCACAACCATAGTTCAGTTTAGAACGGACCAAGGCTCTGTAGAGGTGCAGCACAGTTTTCTTATTAGCTCCCCAGTCAGTGTGTGCTATGACCCGCAGAATGTACAGAGCTTTCTGGCAAGAAGTTTTGAGATTTTTAATGTGGCTGAGAAAGTTGGAGTTTTGGGTCAAAAATAATTCCTAGAAATTTGGCCTCTCTGACAGCTGGAATGGTAGATTTTCGTATTTGAATTTCAGGATTTGCAAAAAAAACTGATGAAAATTATGGAAGTGAATGCACCGAGTCTTAATAGCAGAGAGGATGAAGCTGTTTTTTTCTTCCGCTCACTGATGAATTTTATCCACACAAAGCTGGAGCATGTGCTGGACACTCGGGGTACAAGCTTTCAGTTGCCTAGACGCAAAATCATCCACAAACAATGAGCAGTCGGAACCCTGTTGAACTGACTTAACAAAAACAATGTTGTTGATTTAATGCTAAAGAGGGCAGGAAACAGTATGCTCCTTTGTGGAATACCCAACTCCTGCTCACGAACATCAGAGAGAGTGGTGCCAATCTGAACCTGAAACACTTTCTGCCAAAAAATTTTTGAATAAAAAGTGGAAGATGACCTCGAAAACCAAGATCATGGAGATCATGAAGTATCTCAGATTTCTAGGTGGTAGCGTAGGCTTTCTCTAAGTCAAAGAAAATAGCCACTGCATGTTGTTTGTTTATAAAGGCGTTCCAAAGCGTAGATTCCAGACAGATCAAATGGTCCACCGTAGTTCGATGTTTGCCAAAACCACACTGTTCTTTCGCCAGAATACCGTCAGTTTCAAGTTTCCACATCATCTAGCATTTACCATTTTTTTCATCAGTTTGCAGACACAGCTGGTCAAAGCTGCCGGACGGTAATTGGATGGGTTCGAAAGATCTTTTCCAGGTTTGGGTGTAGGTATGATGAGGGCTTTCTGCCAGGACGTGGAAAACACATCTTGTGGTCTAGATACAGTTGAAGACTTTCAGAAGGGTCTGGAGACAGCTTTCTGGGAGATGTTTTAAGAGCTGATAGTGGATCTCATCCAGGCCAGGAGCAGAATCGTTGCAGGTTTGCAGAGCAGATTTTAGTTCATTGATTGAAAACGGCAGATTGTAGGCTTCAATGTTGTCCTGTGAGAAGTTACAAGGAGATTTTTCTTTCAGAACTTTGTTTTTCAGAAAAGCAGGTGTTTTATTTGTGGAGAAGAGAGTTCTTTTCAATAGTTGAGGCCAGCACATTAGCTACAGTTTGTTTATCTGTGATCAGGGCTTCTGCAAGTTTCAGGTGATGGATAGAAGGATTTGCATTTTTCCACTAATTTTCCTGATCACTTTCCATACTTTCTCCTTGGAGGTCTTTGCAGTCAGCTTGGAGCAGAAGTCTTTCCAAGGCAGTAGTGGTAGTAGCCGGAATGATGTTCTTGGCCCAGCTGATGATGATGTTCGTCAAAGTTTCAGCAGGGTCAGGACTTTGAAGAACCTGATCCTCCACCAACTCTTTTCATATATTCGAAGCAAAAAGATCCCATTTGGCTTTTGTAAGGTTCAGACATTCTGGTGAAATAATATGTCCAGGTGGTTTGTCTCAGGACTATTGGAAAATGGTCACTTCCATGTAGGTCATCATGAACACTCCAATCAAAGTCCAAGACCAATGAGGGATTGCATACTGACAAATCTATGCAAGAAAGGATGCCATTTGAAGAATGCAGATATGTTGGAGAGCCATCATTCAGACGACACGGGTCAAGCTCAGAGAAGACATCCTCCAGAAGAAGAACTCGGGAAGAGGAGTCTGCACTGCCCCAAAGAGAGAGTGGCCGTTCAGGTCCTCTAGAAGCAAGAAAGGTCATGGGAGTTATTCCATGAGGCTAACCAGGTATATACAGGGAGCAAACGCTGTTTTTTTTTGGAGAGAGATTCTGGCAGTTAAAACTTGAAGAGAAGATTTAAGGTTGACAGGGTTGAACAACAAAGATTTGTGGATGAGTAACGAGACCCCACCCGAACTCCAACAGCTGCAGGTTGGGCTGGTTTAGACTGTACATTAAAACCTGAAAGAGAAAAGGACTTTTTTCTTTTGCCACTGCGTTTCCTGAAGAGCTACTACAGCTGGCTTTAAAAATCTCGGCGAAGAAGTTGAAGCTCCTCAAAATTGGAATGGAGACCTTGGATATTCCGATGGAAGATGGTTGTGTCCATCATAAAGTGATATGGTGATGGCAAAAATGAATCGTGTATCTCTTCATCTTCATGTTCATTTCACTCCATGCTAACATCTTCCAGATCTGAGAGAATTGCAAATCTGTTGGGTGTTTTTTTCTGCTTTTTTCTCTACAGTTTGATAAAATATTTGGCCCTCTCTTCTTGACCGGTGATTTTGCTTTTCCTCCACAACCGCCAAGACCCTTGCTGACAGCTGTGGGGTGCCCTTTAGAGAATTCTGAGGGAGTGGTCTTGTCTGGAACCTTAATTATTTCCACCCTTTGACGCCCTGTAGGGCCTGTAGGTCTTTTGCCCCCTGATGGTTTGGGGGCAGGAGTGGGTTTGGATGCTGCTGCACGTACTCATGAAGACTGTTGAGAACCTTGGGGTTCGTCACACACACAGTTTTTCCGCCTGAGGTTACCAACTTTGTTTCGGAATGTCTCTCTGCTGAAAGTGATGACTCATCTGTCTGCACGCCAATGCTAACCGCTGAAAGTTTCTTAGCTGCAAACAAAACTCTAGCAGTTGGTTGGCTGTTCATGACAGTCTTTTTTTGCCTCGAAGATCAGGATTCTTTGTTCTGTCTTGACCCTCTGAATCTCTTTCTCTTTCATCCATTTAGGGCAGGTCTTTGATGATGATGATGATGAGTGGTTGCCCCCATAGCAGCACAGAGTGGTGGACTATATCACACACACCCTGGTGGACTGGCACACACCTCTTCTTCAGTGCACCGATCCCTCACATGGCCAAACCTCTGGCACTTGAAGCAGTGCAGAGGGGAAGGGATGTATAGCGACACTGGAACTGTCAAGTAGCCCACCTTGATTTATTCGGGAAGAGAAGTAGAGCAGGTCAAGAAGAGGGTGTCAGTTGGGATCCTGTCTTGGCCCTTGCGCATGAGAACTCGATAGACGTGTGTCACTCCCCGCGATTCAAGTTCTGCTTTGATCTCTGCCTGCGATACTCCTTTTAGATCTCTGCATCTGATTATTCCCTTGCTTGAGTTGAGTGTCTTGTGTGGAGATACCTTGATCTGATGATCAACCAAAGAAGTTGATTTCAGTAACATTTCCGAGTGAAGCTTGGAGGAGCACTCCACTAGAAGCGATCCATTCCTGAATTTCTTCACACTTTTTGGTTTTCAACCGAGTCCATTGATTCCCTTTGCAATTGCAAAAGGACTCAAGCTTGACAGAGGTCTCTCCGCATTGACTCCTTCAGCTATCAGCCAGCTGGGCCAGAAGCCTGAAAGGTTTCGTATCTTACAGTCCGAGTCCATATCCCAGTCCATCACCGAATCTTGCCTGTGTCTTTTTTTTTTTTTTTTTTGTTGTTGAGTCATGTTGTGTTCATTGAAATTCATCTTTCTCGGTTCCCACCTGCCACCGAGTCCCAACAAGGGGGATGCCAATTTCATATGGAGGTCCAGTATATCAGGGCACCAGGATTTCAAAAGAGATATATACACAGGTCTGAAAGTGTCCCTGCCACAGAAGTTCCCATACCTGTTTGACCCGAGCCACCACCTTCTAGTCTGAGCTAGGGCATGCACATGACCAGCCGCTTGATCGAAGTGGGCCACTCAGCCACCTGTCTAGAGGAAGTTCAGGCCAAAGAGGTGTGTTGACTTGATGCACCACAGTCACATTAGCGGTCTTAACCTCGAGGATCCTATTCTCCCTCATCACAGGACGCGCCCGCACGGCAGACACGGTGGGCCTCAAGAAGACCACAGAGAAAAGAAGAATGTGGGAAAGAAGACTTGATGGGGAGACGAGGACAGAAAAAAGCCAAATAAGAAAGGCAGAAGAGAAGAAAAGGAAAAAGACTATTAGTCAGGGTCCTCACCCTTACCCATCTGACCTGGGAGACCCTACCAGGGGGCATCAACTCCTTACCATGTTCTGCTTAGGCCAGACAGCAACTTGACTTATCAGGCCTAGAAGCATTCTCAGAAACAGCCTATCTTCAAGTATTGATGTCCATGCCAGCAAAGCCTAAGGGATCATGGGACCATGCAAGCCCTCCGACACGGGCAAGGTTGCAACCCATGGAGGGAATAGGGCCTGGAGAAACTTTACACAAAAAGAAGACTAAAGGCGTAACGCTACACTATTATAGTAGGGCCTGGAGAAACTTGACACAAAAAGAAGACTAAAAGGCGTAACGCAACACTATTATAGTAGGGCCTGGAGAAACTTGACACAAAAAGAAGACTAAAGGCGTAACGCTACACTATTATAGTAGGGCCTGGAGAAACTTGACACAAAAAGATGCTTAAGCTATACTATAATAAAGCTACACTATTACAGTACTATTTAATAGGGTCTGGAGAAACTTGACACAAAAAAGATGACTAAAGCTACGCTATAATAGTAGGGCCTGGAGAAACGACACAAAAAGATGCTAAAGCTATACTATAATAAAGCTACACTATTACAGTACTATTTAGTAGGGTCTGGGAAACTTGACACAAAAAGATGACTAAAGCTACACTATTATAGTAGGGCCTGGAGAAACTTGACACAAAAAGATGCTAAAGCTATACTAAAATAGTAGGGCTGGAGAAACTCACTCAGAAAGATTACTAAAGCTCGCAAATTTAGGTCATAGAGTAACTCCACACAAAAAGATGACTAAAGCTTCATCATAAAACGAGGGCCAAGAGAACGTTCACACGGACAGTTGACTGAAGCCTCAGTGAAAAACTAGGGCATTGAGGACCTTCACAAAGAAAGATGACTAAAGCTATACACTGAAACTGGGAGCTGGCAGACCCTCATACAGAAAGAGGACTAAAGTATAAAGATACACCTTAAACCTAGAATTTGGAAGAACTTTACACAGAGAAAGATTTTTAAAGCTACACCATAAAAGTCTAGGACCAGGAGAAACTTAACACACAGGTGACAAAGCTACACAATGAAACCGGCAACTGTAACAACTTCACACAGAGATTTTTTTAACTCTGGTTGTCAAACATAAGTCATGCCATTAGGTCATGGCCGTCACTGGTTGTCGCGACATAAGTTGCACTGTAGGGTGAGCCTTGCGAATCTAGTTTCACTGACACACAGATACGACGAAACTATGGCTCAATGAGAAACTAATTTGCATGAATGACTTAGCGAGCCTCGGAACATGGATTTTCATTATTTTACTTTTAGCATAGTTTACTTTTAGCATAGTTATGGTTAGTAGCAGCTTGAAATGCATAGGGCGGCTCGACTCGTCTGGCAAACAAAAATGGCGGTGCCCATAGGAGAATGTGATAGAATTAGGAACTTGTTTGAAAATGTGTGAAGATGTTTGCTGAATTTCTTGTGGAAAAAAGCAGATGAAACGTAAACAGCGACAGTGTGGGCTAACTATTATGTTTGATTGATAGTGACATCGACCGTTTTGTGTGTGTGTGGGTGGGGGGAATCTCAAGTATATATCAGTATAGCTTATCAGCACGTGATTGCAGTGTGTGTGTGTGTAAACTGAATTGCTGTAAAACTTCTTCTTTCACTCTTACCTGGATTACCTGCATGGAAGACTGGTATAATCCACACTGAGTTTTCCTTTGAAAAAGGTTGTAACTTATTTCTGGATACTGTGGAACATCATTGACTGGATTATTTGTGAAAAAGCTGTTGAGAATGACAAGCGGGATGTGCCACCTGTTTTCACCTGTGATTTTCACATTCTAGACTGGTAAGCACCTAATTGAACATTCACAAGCACACCAGGTCTCATTCTTTATTCAGTTACTAATAATTTTTATTCTGCATGTCATGTTCAAATACTAACCATTGAAAAGTTACGCATATGATACAAACACAACTATTTTTTTTCAAACACTCCTTCTTAATTCACCAGACAACATACTTAAAAGTACGTGGTTAAATAACCAGTGTAAGGGAACCCTGGTAGCGCTATTCCCGGACGGTTCCAGTATTTATCTTCCCTAGACTGAATGGCGAAATCCAGAGCACTCGGGGATGACGTAGGTGACCTAAGTCACGGGTTATCATGGCTTCAAAAGATCGAGACATGAACATCCTGCAAAACCAGCTTCACCGGAAAGGATTTAATTTCTTTCCGCACGTGCGAACACAGTGAATTTTGATCGGTGAAGACGAGGGTGATTTTTTGTTTTGTTTTGACCAATCATGTCAGTCGTCTACCCCCCTGTTTGGCAAGATGGCAGCAAACTGTGATTTTTGTTTTGTTTTGTTTTGTTTTGACCAATCATGTCGGTCGTCTACCCCCCTGTTCGGCAAGATGGCGGCAAACTTTCTGCCCCAGGTTGAAGACGCTTTCTAGGAACTTTTTGAGGATAGTGACAGTAGGGAGGAATTTGAGGGTTTTGATAGAGAAAATTTAAACGATGACAGTGATAATGAGGTAAGAACTGTGCCATTCTCGATGGAGAATTGGTGGAAGGCGCGATCACAATTCGACCAGTCTTACCTTTGAAGGTGCTGCTGCTTGTGCCTACTCCTCGTCCTGAGGGTGCTGATCTTTTTTTTGATTTTTGATTTTTTTTTTTTGACTGAAAGTTACTTTGAATCAGATCTTTTGGACTTTTTCAGTTTTCTTTTTTTGACTGAAAGTGACTTTGAAACAATGTCTGTTGAAACAAATAGCTGGAAAGTGAAAGATAGTTGATAGTATTTTTCCCTCAAAAAAACTGATTTTCATGTAATTATTCCAGGTACCTGTGCTATTACTGGACAGTTCTATTGATGCCAGTATCCAGAAATCTTTGGACAGTCTTGCCGATACCTTTTTCATACCATTCATATCCCATTCAACATCAAAGATTCCAAAACAGTGAGCAAATTGCTCATGTTCTTTATTTTGTCACACTTGGTTGTTAATTTTTGTTTGTTTGTTTTTTTGTTTTTTTGTTTTTTGCCAATACAGTTATAAATTATATCATGAAATTATGATTAAATCTCATTTATGCAAAAACGTCTGAGCTATCCAGTGATATATGACTTTATATGATCAGTTCAGATATACATACTACCATTAAGAGTTGTTTGATGTCACTCTGCTTCAAAAATGCACTGCTCAGTGTTAATTCAGCCAGTAGCACTAAAACCTCTTAGGATTATTCAGCGCTACTTGGGTTTTAACACTACCTGGACTGGAGGAACTTCACACAGAAAGATGACAAAACTCCACCTTAAAGTTGACACCTGATAAAGCTTCACACAGAAAGTTGTCTATGCGGATACAGAGACAAAGAATGGGGGTGGGGGGGAGAGGGGTAAAGATTTAGCTTTAGCAACGAAGTGGGGGGGGGGGGGAATTAAGCTTGAGCAACAAAAGGTCCTTATTTAAAGCATTGTTCAGAATGACAAATGTCTGTTCACATTTAATAAGACCTTTGCACAACTTTAGTAGCTGCCAACTCTCTTGAATTTTTCAGGAAATTCACCCTTTTTGAAATAATTCCTGAAATCCTAAAGTTTGCACATACACGCATGCTCTCTCTCTCTCTCTGTCTGTCTCTCTCTCTCTCTCTCTCTCTCTGACGCATACACACACACACACACACACACACACACACACACACACACGCACGCACGTACGCACGCACGCACGCACGCACAAAAAAAAAAAAACTGAATTGCAAAATTTTGGTTTAAAAAAGGCAGTAGGATGATAATGATAATTATGGTGCCAGAGATGCTGCCAGAGTAATGTTTTGCGAATGACAAAAGCCGCTTGTAGTGGAATCTGTTAAGGCCTATAATGAACACTTGAAATAGATTTAAAACTTTGACCAGAAAAGAAAAAAAAAAAAAAAAAGCTCTGGTTAGGGTAACTAGACCAGCCCTAATTTATCTGCCGACCCTGAACTTTTCTGGATGTTAGCCTCCTTACCTCTCACCCCCCCCCCCCCCCCCCCCCCCCCCACACCCCAAAACAACAACAACAGAAAGACACCAAAACTGGGGCCATGCTTGTTGTCTGATCTTCTGTATGAACCAACCATTTCATTGAAAATGAAAGGGGGGGGGGGGGGGGGGAGGGGGGAATTGAACCCACCTACTGCTGCTCTCATTTTGGCCATGTTGCTGTAACTGGTACTGTTTTGAAGAGGAGGGGTGTAGGTACATTTAGCGCTACATCCTCTGGTTTCTGGCTTTGAACTTTACAAGGTGGACAGCTGTGAGCTGTGTATCTGACACACTATGCTCTCAAATACCAAAGTGATGTTACCTGGTGACTTTATCTCACATGTGCAGTTCCAGGATATCACATCCTGTTCACATGGGGGTACGTAGTTGTAAGACACACTCATAGTGTTCAGCTGGGCTAAATAGATGGTGGAAATGCTTGGCCTGCATGGCTAGACAGCATGAGGCAGTCAAAGGGAAAGAGTGTTTTCTGTCAGCAGTCTGCCAGGAGGCATGGCTCCCATGTCTGCCAACTGTCCACAGGTCCCTGTCGACTGTTTAACACAGCTGATTCATTTTTGAGTGCCCTCTCTCAGATCATGTGGCATCTAGTCAAGTCATGTCGAGTGCAGATGTTGGCGCTGGCTTTCTGGTAATGTCACCCAGCCAGGCCTGACAGCATTGGCAGCGCATGCCTGATACTGGAGTTTATCCTGTCCCTCCATTCCTGATTCTGACTTTGGCGGTGAACTCACTCCTGTGAAATCAGTCCATTGGATCCTCAGTAATGTGAACATGTCAGAATTAGCTTCTCTTACCTGATTTAAAATCCAGCTAGATGGAAGAGTGGAGAGGAGGTTACAGAACAAGTGTATCCAAGTTCACCAGCTCCTGCTCCAGATCTTAGACAGTTGGCTGTAAGTGGCTTTTTTAATTCCCTGCCACATGCACCACACAGTGTTGAGTTGAAATAGTGAAGTAGTTACTAGGAGTGTGCTTCAGAGCATAGAATGTAGATATGTTTCTTTTTGCATTCTGTCCAAGTTTTGTTTTGTTTTTTTTTTTACAGAAATCACAATTTCACTGAAGCAGTTTGGCTTTGTGTGTTGTGTGTGTGTGTGTGTGTGTGTGTGTGTGTGTGTGTGTGTTTGTAAAAGGCAAACAATGAGGTGATCAGGGCGTCCATGTCTCGATAAAATGGGGCGATTTGAAAAACGGGGCGAAAATTTTGTCACCTCAGTTTCTTTTCATGTTGAATGGTGTTCAGGTGCTGCATTAAAAATCTCACTCTCCTCAGTTTTGCCAACATCATCCAAATCATCACACTCACACACGCCCCATTTTATTGCGACGTGCATGCCCTCATCTGACTGTTTTGCCTTTTACAAACTCACACACACATCTCACTGTTTGCCCTTTTACAAACTCATATGGACTTGGGGGTGAATACACTCCATGGTATGGCTCAGAGAGCCACCCGAAGTGACACTTTGTATTTGCAACATTTGGATGTCGCCCCATTTGTGCCATTTTAAAGTCATGTGTATGTGTGTGCAGAGACCCATTGGGTCCAGAAGCACGCCAATTCTAGAGCGCCCCCGTCAGCGTCGTGAGGATGCTACTATACTCGCTATGGAGACTACCCCACGACCCCTGAACGCCAAAACTCTGGGAACTGATGTCTATGATGGTAAGTCAGATGTGCAGTTGATGGTGAGGTACAGATTAAATGTGACAATGATAAATCAGAGGTTTTGGTAGTCAATTAAAAATATTGGTGCATGGAGCTGGCAGTAAAAGATAAAATCTGGTGCCAGCTGTCAAGCAGCCTGTGCAGTCAAATTAAAGTGCATGATTGTCTCATTTTCTTCTCTGGAAAAGTATGGCTAATAGAAGATAATTTCTAATGCGGTGCACAAATAATGAAATCGGAGAGAGAGAGAGTTTTCTCACCTGAAGAGGAAGAAAAGAGAGAATGATGTAGAGGGGAGTAGCAAGGTGAGATGCCAAGTGTTGAGGTGAGGTGTCAAATTGTGGAACTGGGAGTAGATGCAGGGTTCGTATGCTCCTTGAAACTCTTGAATTCTGACAGAATTTCAAGACCTTGAAAACCTTTGAAAATCAGTAAAATTTGGTCTGTTGACCAAACCTCCGTGAAAACCTTTTGAAAATCAAGCCATCAGCTCCAAAAATCTTAAATGTGGCAAAAAGAAATGGCAGTTTCATTTTTCTGCATTCAAGTTAATGGAAAACTATTTTAAAAAAAATTTTTACAAGCATCGTCTACGATTTTACCAAGGGAGATAATTTGTAACTTCATCAAAATTGATGAAGTTACAAATTATCTCCTGTGGTTGAATCGCAAATGACAATCCAAGATTGCAACGATGTTTGTAAAAATGTTTTCAAATGATTTTTTCATCAACCTGAACGCAGAAAAATCAATTTGCCATCTCTTTTTTCAATTTTTATGCAAGTAGTGTAGAGAGGTGGCACGAAAATTTGACAATTTTCTTTGAAAAAATGTTTTGGGTTTTTTATGTGTTTTGTGCTCAAGGAAGTCTGTTGAAACCGTCTGTGGTGGTGTTGATTTGTCTCTATTTTCACATATTTCTTTAAAAAAAAAAGACTTTATTTGAAGGAGGTGTGTGTGAAATTTGCTTACTTCTTATTTTCAAACGCCGTTTTCTCAAAATCACATATTCAACAATGATTAATGTGCAAGGAGTACAATATCTCGGGATCCAGAATAGCTAGCTTGTAATTTTTTTTCTTTCTTTTGATCAGAAATGATTTCTGCATGCAATTATATTTTATTAATTAGTCAAAACAGCACGTATCATTTGCTATTTCTATTGAAATAATTGGAAAGCAATGAAACGCGAAGCCTGATGGCCACCAAATGGAAAAAGATTATTGGAAAAAAAAAGCAGTTTAGATATATAAAAATCATTTTGTAATTGCATTACTTTAGCTCAGCAAAATAGTATATAAAAATCCTTTTGTCATTGCATTGCTATAGCTCAGCAAAACAAGAAAAGTCATGTTTCAGTGCCTAACATGTCTGCTATGATAAATACAGTTCTTGTCGTGAAGCTTTTTTTCTTCTAATTTTCATAATTTTGCCCCCATTTGTGGTCCCCAAATCACGCAAGAGTTTTGAAATCACCCAAACATGTTTTTTTTTTTTTTTTTTTAAAACAAAAACAATAGAAAAAAAATGAAGTTTTAAAAGAACAATGGTTTAATTTTTGTGCCATCTCTTGCCTTAAAATAAAATAAACGCTCCTTGAAAACTCCTTGAATTTTGTTCATGGGAGTGTGTAGGAACCCTGTAGATGACTGCCATATCTGGAGAGGCACCAATAATGATGAAAGTCTTGGGGGATGTAATTGAAATAAAGAGGGCTTATGCTGCATTCCACTACCAGCTGACTAAAGTCTTCTCCAATCCCTGACCAGCTGGCTAAAGACTACTCAAATCCCTGACCTGCTGACTAAAATCTACTCCAGTCCCTGGCCAGCTGACAAGAGACTACTCCAATCCCTGACTGGCTGACTAAAATCTCCTCCAATCCTGACTGGTCATCTAAAATCTGCTCCAATCCCTGACCCAGTTTTGACTAAAATCTACTCCAATCACTGACCGGCTTTACTAAAATCTACTCCAATCCCTTACTGGCTGACTAAAAACTATTCCAACCCATGACCAGCTGATTAAACTCCAATCCCTGACTGGCTTACTAAAATCTACTCCGAACCCTGACCGGCTGACTAAAATCTACCCCAACCCTGACCGGCTGACTTAAAAACTACTCCAACCCCCTGAACAGCTGACTAAAATCTACTCTAGCCCCTGACCGGCTGATTAAAATCTACTCCAGTCCTAACTAGCGGACTAAAATCAACTCCAATCCCTGACTAGCTGACTGAAATCTACTCCAGTCCCTGACCAGCTGAAAAAAGTCTACTCCAATTTCTGACCAGCTGAAAACAATCTATTCCAATCCCTGACCGGCCAACTAAAATCTACTCCAATTCCTGACTGGCTGTCTAGAGACTACTGGAATCACTGACTGGCTGACTAAAATCTACTCAAATCCCTGACCGGCCGTCTAAAATCTACTCCAATCCCTGACTGGCTGACTAAAGACTACTCCAATCCCTGACCAGCTGACTAAACTCTGCTCCAATCCCCGACTGGCTGACTAAAATCTACTCCAACCCTGACCGGCTGACTAAAAAACTACTCCGGCCCCCTGACCAGCTGAAAAAAAAATCTACCCCAATCCCTGACCAGCTGACTAAAATCTACTCCAATCCCTGAACAGCTGACCAAAATCTAGTCAAATCCCTGACCGGCTGACTAGGGACTACTCCAAATCCTGATTGGCTGACTAAAATCTCCTCCAATCCCCGACTGGCTGTCTAAAATCTTCTCCAACCCCCGACCGGTTGACTAAAATCTACTCCAGTTGCTGACTGGCTGACTAAAGACTACTCCAGTCCCTGACCGGCTGACTAAAAAACTACTCCAATCCCTGACTGGCTGACTAGAGGCTACTCCAGTCCCTGACCGGCTGACCAAAAGCTACTCCAACCCTGACCAGCTGACCAAAGACTACTCCAATCTCTGACTGGTTGACTTAAATGTACTCCAATCCCTGACTGGCTGACTAAAGATTACTCCAATCCCTGACCGGCTGACTAAAATCTACTCCAATCCCCGACCGGCAGACTAAAATCTACTCCAATCCCTGACCGGCAGATTAAAATCTACTGCAATCCCTGATCAACTGACTAAAATCTACTCCAATCCCTGAATGGCGGACAAAAGACTTCTCCAATCCCTGACCGGCTGACTAAAAACTACTCCAATCCCTGACCAGCTGACTAAAGTCTACTCCCATCCCTGACCAGCTGACTAAAACTACTCCAATACCTGACCGGCTGACTAAACACTACTCCAAACCCTGACCAGCTATGTAGCATGGCTGTACTTTACAACTCTGGTTAGCAGCAGCAGAAAGAGGTGGATTGAGATAGCAGACGAGAGGGGATCTTCTTTTAGTAAACTTGTGTGTGAGAGGAGGTTACTCAAGGTGCTCATGTCTGCTAGTCTGTATCGGGCACCAGAGCTTTTATTTTTTAATGGTGAGCACTAGACAAAAATTTACCTGTCAAAAGCAGCATGTGCTGGTCAAGTGGAACTTCTGTAAACATTTTTTTAACCAATAGGATGATGGTATGTAACATAATACGATGAAGCTGAATGGAATGGAGAGAGATGATTTGTTATGAATAGATGATGGGGAAGGTGATTTGTAATTGGGGAAGGTGATTTGTAATGAATAGAGGATGAGGACAGTAATGTTTAATGAGAAGAAGATGAGGAGGGTGATCGGTAATGAGATGATGAGGAGGGGATCTGTAATGAGAAGATCATGAGGAGGAGGATCTGTGATGAGTAGAGGATGCGCGGAGGGTGATGTGTAATGAGTAGAGGATGAGGAGGGTGATGTGTAATGTCGAAGATGAGGAGGGTGATGTGTACTGTAGAGGATGAGGAGGGTGATCTGTGATGAGTAGAGGATGAGGAGGGTGATGTGTAATGAGTAGAGGATGAGGAGGGTGATGTGTAATGAGTAGAGGATGAGGAAGGTGATGTCTAATGAGTAGAGGATGAGGAGGGTGTGTAATGAGTAGAGGATGAGGAGGGTGATGTGTGTAATGAGTAGAGGATGAGGAGGGTGATCTGTGATGAGTAGAGGATGAGGAGGGTGATCAGCGATGAGTAGAGAGTGATCTGTAATGAGTAGAGGATGAGGAGGGTGGTCTGTAATGAGTAGAGGATGAGGAGGGTGATCTGTAATGAGTAGAGGATAAGGAGGGTGATCTGTGATGAGTAGAGGATGAGGAGGGTGATCTGTGATGAGTAGAGGGTGAGGAGGGTGATCTGTGATGAGCAGAGGATGAGGAGGGTGATGTGTAATAAGTGACGATGAGGAGGGTGATGTGTAATGAGTGGAGGATGAGGAGGGTGATGTGCAATGAGAAGAAGATGAGGAGGGTGATGTGTAATGAGTGAGGATGAGGAGGGTGATCTGTAATAAGTAGAGGATGAGGAGGGTGATGTCTAATGAGTTGAGGATGAGGAGGGTGATGTGTAATGAGTAGAGGAGGAGGAGGGTGAAGTGTAATGAGAAGTAGTGTAATGAGTAGAGGATGAGGAGGGTGATGTGTAATGAGAAGATGAGGAGAGTGATGTGTAATGAGTAGAGGATGAGGATGAGGATATTGAGTGGAATGAGGATGAAAGGGGCAATGTGTAATGGAATGGAGACTGATGAGGCGCAGGATTAGTGGAGTGGAGGATGGGGGTGGGGATGATATTTAATGGAATAGGGGTGTTGGATGATTTTAATGGAACAGAGAATGAAGAGGATGAGGAGTATAATCAGAAGGTGGTATGGAACGGCGGAGAGGGGCGGGGGGGATGATATGTAATGGAATGAGGATGCAAGCGTGGTTTGTAACAGAGGACACTGTGTTGCAGGAAGCAAGCGTCATTCCCTAGTCATGCCAGCAAACACCGCATTCCCGCCCCTGGAGGAAGACTACTACTACTACGGCAACTATGGCTACCTGGCTTACTATCCATACCCTGACCCCTACCCCATGCACTTTGCTGCTCACCCCACGGCCCTGCCACGCCGCGACGCCAAGTTTCCTCCGCCCTCCTATGCCCGTTACGGACAGGTGTGGGATCCTGATGTATAGTGGGTGGAGTTGAGTGCAGATGTAACTAGCAGAGGGTGGAAATGTGTGTGTAATAGTTGTGATTGTATGTACTGTTTGTATAGTGGACATTGGTGTGTGTGTGTATGTGGTGGGTGTTAATGTGTGTGTAGTGAATGCGAATGTGTGTCGAAAGTGGTAATGTACGCAATGGGTCCTAAGGTATGAAGCGAGTAAAAAGTATATGTATAGCTTACTAATGTACATGTATTGTGGATGTGTGTGGTGGATGTGTACGTGTATTGGTTGAAAATGTGTGTGTAATGCATTGTGATTGTATGTACTGTTTGTACAGTGGACATTGGTGTGTGTTGGATGTAAATGTGTGTGTGTGTGTAAATCTTACCACTGGCGGTAGCTACTGTGAGAGCCGAAGGTGGTAGCTACCGCCGAAAAGCACATGGCACACACTAGGCTAATTTTAAAGCTGATGTCACTTCCCCTGGACAGCCTAGTGCATGTGCACTTGAACTAAACATGGCTACTTCCTTTGTCTACAACTTCAAGTGGCAAAACATCAATTCAGAGGGGATTTTTCAATTTTTTTTTTTTCAGCAGTTTCTTTGATGGAGGTGAGGGAAGCGTTTCTACCTGAACTCTTCAGTGACTTGGGGAGTGATGAGTATTTTGAAGGATTACACTGGAGGAATGTTTTGAGCAAGGAATGGGTTCTCATTTCATGTGTTGATGTTGTCATTTTGAGTGTTGATATTATTTCAGGTATTGATGTGGTTGTTTCAGAAAGTGGATGCTTTATTAGGTACTGATGTTGACATTTCAGGTGAACGGCAGCTACCCTGCATATAGCAACTTTGATTTCTACCCCTCTGGAGATGGCTTCAGCAACTATGGGGGTGGAGGCCGGGACAGTGTCCGACGATCTCAGTACGCACGGGAAGGGCGAGGGGAGTCCAGAGAAAGCCGGGACAGCGATCGCTCCTCTCATGATGGAGAAGACAAAGACAAGATCTTCAATGATGACTTTGTGAGTAGCTGTTTTGACAACTTGTTTGATGGCATGAACAGGAATACAAAATAAGAGAGATGCAATACGTGTGTTATTGAACTGAAGCTTTGTGCTTTTATATTTCATTATCTAGCAAATGCACTTTGACACGTACACAGCACTTGCGTTCTGATGCTCCACATCCTTTGTGTGTGTGTGTGTGTGTGTGTGTGTGTGTGTGTGTGTATGTATCTCTCTCTCTCTCTCTCTCTCTCTATATATATATATATATATATATGTATTGTATCTGATTTCTTACGTATATTTTTGCTCAGTTTGCACACTGTACACTGAACTCAGCAGTTGAATGGAAATGAATTAAAAGGTTTGTTCTGTCAGACTTTGAGAAACCAGACCTGTTTACTCTTATGTAATAGACCATATTCAAAAATATTAGAGGGAACAACAAAAAAAATGCTTTAAGTACTTCAGGAACAAAGCAGTGAACTTCGCTCATGTTTTATATGACGTTTGTACATGTTTAGGAATGTGTGCTATTGTCACCAGTGATAATTATTTCATATGAATTAGGTGGTCGATTCTCACACAAAGCTCCTTCACAACTTTTCAGGGGGGGTCAAAGAAATATGTGGGGGGGTCACGCTGTAAAACTGCTGGAAAATGTGCTGAAAACATAAAAAACACACATGCATATATACGCTGACTCACAAAGGTGCTCTTACAGACTTACACACATGAACACACATAGAGTGACACAAATGATAAGAAAAGATGAGCCAGTTACAAACGCTCCAGATTATGCTAAACATTACCTGGTCACTGGATCCTGATTGTGTTCTGTTGTTAGTAAAGCATTTTCAGCTAAAGAGAGTAAATGTGAGCACATGTGGTTAGTAAAGAGTTAAAGAGAACAAATGTGAGCACATATACCAGTAGGATTTTAACAGTGATACCATGTCCTCGTTGATTGTTATAACAGCTCATACATGAGCTGAAAATGTCAGAATTTCCACTACATAGGCCATTTCTGTCGGTATTTAAATGTTTGTGTGCATGACCAAATGACAGACGCTGAGCAATGATTATTGGAAGCCTGCTAACAAATAAGAGGCTAGAAATGAAGATTCTGGAACCTTTGACACAACCGTGAAGGCTGGCCACGCCTGCACTGGGCACTACGCATCGCTACATCCATGTAAAGCAGCCAGTTAAATCGTCAGATCCAGTTGTGTTGCATAGTTTGCTGACTTTTGTTTCATTCGATCGATTATGAAGCCAAAGCTTAGCAGTCGATTAAGACTTAGAAAAGTCAAATTTTTTAGATTTGCTATGCTTTCTGGGTTTAGCCAATCATGTGATTTTGTAGTCCAATCATTGACAGGGTGGGCTGTTTTGAGAGACTCGTCTTGATTTTAAGTAGACTTATCATGCTGTAGTTGTTAATCGATTCAGAATGTAAAAAGATATTGAGGAGAGTTGGGTTTTTATTGGCTTAGATCGCGGTGGCTCGGACGAAAGCGCTTTAAAAAAGTGACAATCTGCTCGTAGTTTTAACGGGCTTAGATGGCGGTGGCGTGGACGAAAGTGCCTTAAACCGACACTCTGCTCATTGTTTTTATGGGTACAGGTGAAAATTGCAACATGTTAAATTTTAGTATGTTGTAATGAGGCATTGATCCGAACTCTGGTACATCAGATAGTAATTTTATGCACCAGAGATGCGCATTTGTAGTGTTGATCATCACTGGTTTCTTTGATAGTGCCAGATCTTGATGTAAGAGTGAGAGGGTCGAGAAGGATAGAACATTTAGCTTCTTTGGTGCAGTGACATCATGTGACTGCTTCCAGTGAGGAGTTCTCTCCACTTGTGCATAGTGACCAGTAAGGCTGTCAACAGCCTGCCAGCCACACACGTGCTTACCAGCAGAGTGAAGGGCATTGAACAAGTGCTTGAGTGACATTCCCAGCATAAAAGATCAGAAGCAACAGTTGGTTTGCCAAACCCCCCCCCCCCCCCCCCCCCCCCGTCCACCACTCTTCCCAAGTTTTTCTGGAATAGGTCTGTTAGCCTGCGTTCGGCCCATTGATAATGATGTTCCCCACACAGATCGTTAATGCCAGTGTTCAACAAAAATAAGGGCGGGAAACTGTGTCATGTGGCAGCTTTAAAAGGGCATAGCCAAAGTTAAGGGGTGTGAAGGGGTGGGAGTAGATCTCTGTGAAAGCATGGCTGTGTAGAATTGTAGGTTAATTGCCTCGTTCCTTACTATGTTTGTTTGGTCTCTGTATAGAATTATGTTCCTGTCAGTCTCTTTGTTGCCCTTTGAAACTGGAAATGGTTGGCACGAGTCTAACAACTACTACACATTGGTAAAATATTTATGTTGGATTGCTTTCAGTTATTTGTGAAAAGAAAAAAGGAATTGCTTTGAGTTACCTCTGTAGAGATGACGGGAATTGCTTTTAGTGGTCTGTGAAAAGATAATAGGAATTGCTTTCATTATTCTGTGAAGAGATAACATAGAAATTGCTTGCAGTTGTGTCTGAAGAAATTGGGAAATTATAGTCAGTTATCTGTTGAAAGATAACAGCAGTGGCTGTGTGTTTTATGTGAAGAATTGACAGGAACAACCAGCAATGATAATCGTGCGAAAGTGTGTGGATTGTACACAGCTGTGGGTGAAGAGATAGCAGCAGAGAGAATTTTGCTGTGGTTTGCACACATCTGTGTGCAGGCTGAAAAGGTAACACCACCACCAATCATATTTGTCAGTAGTTTACACACAGTCCTCTGCGAAAAGCTTGTAACAACTGTTGTAATTGTGTGGTGGTTTGTGTACAGGTGTAGCAAGGGAGGTTATAGTAACAACAGTTATTTTTGTGCAGTGTTGGTTGTAGAGAGATCATGACAAAAGGTCCTGTGGTTTGGTGCAGCCATCGTTGAATGGCACAGACGACGACACTGATGCCAGAACCTCTAGGCATGCCAGTAGTGGAGGTGTATGGGGTAAGTGTCCATGGGGTTGTGACCAGCGTTTTCACACACCATAAGAAACTGAATGAATGAAAACAAAAATTCGATATGTAATGTTTGCAAAGATGCAATTTGTGTATTTTTTGTGCTGCTGACCGATGTGAATAATACGAACGTGTGTTTCTTTTTAATGGTATGCTGTAGGAAATGTTGATTATAAGTTAATTGCTCTTCATATGACCTGTTGTCCTTTCTTTTTTGTTTGCTTTCAAGAACACTTGAATCCCTGAGTGTGGACAAAAGAAATAATATGTGATTGACTTCCCAGGGCATTCGTGGCTTAAAAAATAAACACCCCCTTCCCTCACCCCCTTTCCCAAAAACGTGCAAAGTTAAAGTAGGCAGTGGGAGAGGAAAGAGACCTAAGGTGAAGAAAAGAAAGTTGAGTGTCTTGATAAAGATTTGTTCCGGTACAGGAGATGCTACCCATGTTTGTACATGATTGTGTAAGGTAATTGTAGAGTGTGAAATAAGGGCATTCTTATGCTACCCATGTTTTTGTACATGATTGTATAAGGTAATTGTAGAGTGTGAAATAAGGGCATTCTTGCAAAGTCTGTGTATAGTCCGGCCAGTTTTCATATATATCAGTGATTGGAATGTCTTTCACTAGAGCCTAGACAGGGTTTGGCATCATCCATACAACAGGTGGAGCATCACAGACTGGAGTAAAAAATCACATGCGGGGGTCTGGCACCATGAACTGAGTTGTCATTGTTTCAGCTTTAGTTTGGTGCAGTTACTTTCCAGATTCAATGTAGAATCACTTCTTTAACCCAGCCGGTTGACAAGAGCCCTCGTCTTGTTGGGATCAAGGTGTTCATCTGTAATTGTGGGATCAGTCAGTTCATTTAAAGAAACCATTACTGACTTTTCTCTTTTTTGTTTGATTTGTTTTTTTTTGTTTCTGTTTAAAGCGTAAATGACAAAGGAGAATGTATCTCTAACTTCGTCACTACCATCCCTTAGAATATGAAAACGGGCATACCTACCGTCCCTGTCCATCTGGGATTTGTCCCGGAAAGTTGATTTTAGAAGCCAATGTCCCGGAAATCCCAGATTTGCAACACGTGTCCCGAAAAAAAAAAAATCGGGCATCCCGAAAAAAAATCGGGAGTTAAAAAGCCATTCTTACTGTGCTGCACAGAACTGAGCCAAGAATATCGTCTGCTAGAGTGAGTAGACGTAATACGCATGCGCGTGAAAGAAAAGCCTCGCTTTCACTTTCAAGTCGGAACACGGCGTCGAAGAGGATGTCGACACAGAGTTGGATTCTGACTCTTCAGATGGGTCAGAAAGGAGTGAAAAGAAGAAGAAAATGACTGTGAAGCAAGGTTGTGGCTTCGAAAAAGAATTCTCGGAAAAATGGGCCTTGTCTACAACAAGAGAGGAAAGCAAATTTGGGGGCAGGCATGCCTGTGAAAATGCTTCCATTTGATGTGAGATGAGACCCAGGTAGTGCATAGAATGACGTGCCAGCAGCACAGTTTGAAGCCAGAGAGCACTGCTGGGTTTTGATGGTTTCAGATAACCCACCCAGGTCCAAGCTCGAGGACACGAGCAGTGAGGGGAAGAGCTCCACGTCAGCCCTCTACAGGGTCATGTCCAGCAAGGTGAGAGTGCTGCTGCCACGTCCTTATCCCTCCCCTCATCCCTGCCTCCAGTCCACACCGCCTGGGGCTCTTTCATAGTGGAAGAGAACATCCCTTCTTCAGGAAATTCTGTGCAAGAAACTTTGTGTTCTGTATTTCTTTCTCCTGTACTTGTCAGAAAATCAGTAAGTGTATATGGGGAATCTTGTTCAGACATAATCGCATTGACCGAGAGGAAAGAATTTCTGAGAAGAGAAAAAAAAAATCAACCATCCAAAAAAAAAAAAAACCACTGAAAAAACCCTGGGAGGAGAGAAGTCTGATATAAAAATGGGGCAAGGCGGCCCTGATAATATCAACCTGTGCTGTCAACTGGATTAATTGTAACGAACTGTAACATTTGGGGGGGGGGGGGGGGGGGGGGAAGGGGAGGGGGGGGGGGGGGGGGTGGGTTGGAGGAAGGAGGTTGTCAGGATGTTTCATTGACATGGACCAATGGACAGTATGTGTTAGAAATGAATTGCTCTTTTATTTATTGTATAAACAGTGCAAGACTTGTCAATTAGGGAAAGTTATTTTATGATGCTGTTATGGTTGATTAGAAATTTGACAGTTGGGTGGTAGCGAGGGCACAGGGTATGATGCTATTGATGGTTATACAGGGAGGAATGGAACATTTTGGACTTGATGGTTATAGTAAAGGGGCTTAATGGTATTGATGGTTGTACAGGGAGGGGAAGGTAAGGATGAGAATCGCATGCCGGGTATGTATTGAGGCCTGACAGTAGTTTTCTCAGGGCCCCGAGTGGGTCATGTAGACCTCTGGGCTGTGATGAGAAAGCAGATGGGAAAAATCGTCTCCTCAAGCACTTTCACAGAAAACTTATCTTGGCTACCCAGATTATTACTGCTTCCATTACTTTCAATGCGTGTGTGCTTTTTTCATTCCTTTGGTTCAGAATTCCGATGACTAGGGATATGCTGTTGAGGAAGATTGGACATTTTGATGACAAAAATCACATGTTACATGTGGACCTGTGGTAGATGGACGTGGAATGTGGAATGGCAGACTCCCAAATGGGGCACCTCCTCAAACATTCCTGGCATTCGTTAAAGCATGTGGTTATGAAATTACATGAAGAAGGAAAGGCTTGCGTAGTTTGCTGATCAGAGCTGAAGTATGCCAATCTGGGATTGGCAGTGTTCCTCAGACATGCATATGCACATGGAGATTCTGAGAAATGGATCATCACATACATTTTTGCTTTGGAAATGAATGCCGTCCTGCAGTTATTATAATGACAGCAGCAGAATTTTAATAGAGAGAGTTCCTTTGATGTTTTGGTAGTTTACACCCACAAGAGAAGATCATCTGATGACACGGGAAACAAATGTGAGGAAAGAGATGCACTTTTGTTGTTTGTTAAATACATGATTTGGAGGTATGTTGTGTGGGGGGTGTGGTAGATGGGGGCAGGGGTGAGTGGGCCTTATGCCCTGTTGAATAAGACTGTAAAAAGGCTGCAGCCTAAGGAATTCTTGTTTAAAGTTTTGTGATTCATGAAGGAAATTTTGGCCAAATACGTGCGCAAGCAAGAACTACTGAAAAGTGGTATGTTGGGTTCGCTCCAGAGCACTTCATCCTCTGACCCCAGCAGGGGCGTTGGTTTTTGACCCCAGCAGGAGGCCTACAGTGGCCCCTAGGACCCAGCCCATTCAGTACTCCCCAGCCACTTTTCTGACTTCCTTCCCTGAGAGGGCATGATGGAATTGATGGATGGGTGCACAGGGACCACAGGGACATGATCGTTGAACAGGGGGCACATGATTGTATTGATGGGTGTACGGGGACCAGAGGGACATGATAGTGGTGGCGCGGGCAGGGTACATGATCATGATGATGGCATTGATGGTGTATAGGGGCAGAGGACATGATGCTACTGTGGAGTGTGGCAGGGGTGGAAGAGCATGATATATTAGTCCTGGTGGTGATGGTATGGAGGGCAGAGAGGCATGATGGTATTGAAAGGTTGTACAGAGGCAGTGGGGCATGATGGTATTGAAGGTTGTACAGAGGCAGTGGGGCATGATGGTATTGAAGGTTGTACAGAGGGCAGTGGGGCATGATGGGTATTGAAGGTTGTACAGAGGGCAGTGGGGCATGATGGTATTGAAGGGTGTACAGGGGCAGGGGGGCATGATGGTATTGAAGGTTGTACAGGGGCAGTGGGGCATGATGGTATTGAAGGATGTACAGGGGCAGTGGGGCATGATGTATTGAAGGTTGTACAGGGGCAGTGGGGCATGATGGTATTGAAGGTTGTACAGGGGCGGGGGCATGATGGTAGTGAAGGATGTACAGGGGCAGTGGGGCAGGATGGTATTGAAGGTTGTACAGGGGCATGATGGTATTGAAGGATGTACAGGGGCAGTGGGGCATGATGGTATTGAAGGTTGTACATGGGCAGTGGGGCATGATGGTATTGAAGGTTGTACAGGGGCAGTGGGGCATGATGGTATTGAAGGTTGTACAGGGGCAGGGGGGCAGGATGGTATTGAAGGATTGAAGGTTGTACAGGGGCAGGGGGGGGGGCATGATGGTATTGAAGGTTGTACAGGGGCAGGGGGGCATGATGGTATTGAAGGTTGTACAGGGACAGTGGGGCATGATTGTATTGAAGGTTGTACAGGGGCAGTTGGGCATGATGATATTGAAGGTTGTACAGGGCCAGTGGGGCATGATTGTATGGAAGGTTGTACAGGGGCAGTGGGGCATGATGGTATTGAAGGTTGTACAGGGCCAGTGGGGATAATGGTGTTGAAGGTTGTACAGAGGCAGTGGGGCAGGATGGTATTGAAGGTTGTACAGGGGCAGTGGGGCAGGATGGTATTGAAGGTTGTACAGGGGCAGTGGGGCATGATGGTATTGAAGGTTGAACAGGGGCAGTGGGGCAGGATGGTATTGAAGGTTGTACAGGGGCAGTGGGGCATGATGGTATTGAAGGTTGTACAGGGGCAGTGGGGCAGGATGGTATTGAAGGTTGTACAGGGGCAGTGGGGCATGATGGTATTGAAGGTTGTACAGGGACAGTGGGGCAGGATGGTATTGAAGGTTGAACAGGGGCAGTGGGGCATGATGGTATTGAAGGTTGTACAGGGCCAGTGGGGATAATGGTATTGAAGGTTGTACAGGGGCAGGGGGGCATGATGGCATTGAAGGTTGTACAGTGGTTGTACAGGGAGCAGAGGGACATGAAGGTTGTACAGTGGTTGTACAGGGAACAGAGGGACAGTTGTACAGTGGTTGTACAGGGAGCAGAGGGACATGATGGTAGGACAGTGGGGAGAGGGTCATGATGGGATTGTCACAGTGAAAGAGGGTCATGATGGCACTTGTACAGGTGGGCGTGATGGCATGTGCATGGGTGGGAGATGTGCATGATGGTATTGCATGTTGCAGAATGGAAGCAGTGTTCGTAGGACAGTCGTGATGGTGGACGTTTGAATGGCAGTGTACGAGATGCATCCCCACTGGCTTCCATCAAGTCAGGGTCAGGGAGAGAGGTTAGCAGTAGTGTCAGTTCTTTTGTCCTTCCCTCACTCTGCTTTAGGATGTTTGTATGTGAAGGTGCTGTTCCTCAGAATGCAGGAGATATAGTGGTGGCTACTGTGCTTTTATTTTCAGTTCTGTGTAGGTCTTACATGAGAGAGGATCAGTACAGTGGGACTGTTTGACTTGGCTGTGTTTTGTACACATGTTCGGCAAAAATTCAATGAACAGGTTGATGTACAATAAGAAATTGAATGGAGGAAGAACTGAAAATTAAACATCTAGGGATGTTCGTAAGGGGCAATGGCATTTGTTGAATGTAACCATGGTGGGGGGGGCTTGAACAAAGAGCAACAACTCCTCTTGTCTCACATCCATGCATGAAATTGTGTTAGTCTGAGGAGGAGATGAATTTGTGCCAAGGTACGATGATGAATCTGGTTTGAAAGTAATCGGTGTTAGTAGAACTCCTTTTACCATAGTTAAAATATTACCCCCCAAAAGGCTGCCTTGCTGTGTTACAGCAGGTGAAGAAAGCGAAATAAATGGCCTCCTCCCTCACCCCTTCCCATTTTACAAAATTTGGGAAATATTTACTCACATTTTGTAAAAAAAAAAAAATATGCTCATTTTTGTTGAAAAGTACACCACTTGCAGCTTTAAGACTAAACAGGTCTGGCACAGTTCTGCATGCACTCGCCTGCGTTTACATATGCCAAACACCTACAGCAACAGAAGTAACTTCGTAATTTGAACATGGTTACCCAATTTAAACATTAAATTTGAAATAGAGGAAAGAAAATGATGAAATGAAAATAGTTTTTTAAAATTCCTACGAATGTATATATGTTGCCATATGATAAGTTTGAAGAATGTCACATGAGCCATTTATGCAGGAAAAAAAATCTTCTTCAGAACTTTAAATGAATCGTTGTTCATCATATCTATAACCTCATCCCAATCGAAATCTAGGTCACTCTCAGCTTCATTACCCTGCACTTTCACTAAGTCTTATGCTGTAAATCCTACAAATCAGCTCATCTTCATCACTAAATCCCATGATAGAATGCCAGAATTCAAGGTTAGCCATGGTGAAAAGCAGCACTTCGACCACAAAACTTTAAAAAAAAATCATTACTCAAGAACTAGGGCACATATCAAGTCGCCTTTTTTCGCAAACAGAAGTTGATTGTAAAAGGAAAAACGAAAGTCGCGTTCTCGCGAGACTTCCTTTTCTATGAGAAACATGGCAGCGCCCATTGTTGCCACGTGTTTTTGTGGGCGCTGTGTACACAGCCACTCTGACCTTGACTGGGTGCTGGTGGGCGCCGTGTGAAGAAGAGAGTTACCCTTTTTGTGACGAGCCGTGCGATAGTGACAGCAGCTCGGTTGACTTGTTCACGACAAGCCGTCCTCTGGTGACGGCAACACTGCAGTACTGCCTGGACGTGACGTGCCTCAGTGTCGGCACAACTATAGAAAAATTCCCATGTTCTCTCGTCTACCGTTTAGGGGATGCAGCTGCCATAAATATTTTGAACAGGGTTCTAGCCACTGGAAGGGTAAGTTTACATGCTTTAGTGATGACCTTTGTGACCCCAGAGTAGTCCGAACAAAGAGACCCGTCTGGCATGAGGAAGGTATGTGGGGAATTTCCTGCTTCACCAGTATATGGGGCAGAAGGAGAATGACATGTAGTTTTAGAACTGGGTTCAGCAAAGAAGTTCAGAACATGACAGGAGTAAAGGTGTACAAGTTTATCGAAAAGAATCTAAGCTTGATTTATTTGCTCTGTGTATTTTAATAGTTTAATACGTCTTATCATCTGATCCAAAGCCAAAAACTGCGTAAAGTGTGTACTGTGTGCAATGATTTAATTTCCTTTAAAAAAAAAAAAAAAAAAAAATTCACTTGGATTACACACATTGAATACCTCAGGCTTTCTCTGCATCTGTTCAAAGTAAGAGCAGTTTTATGCCCCTTTTCTTCCTCATTTGCTGTTGTCATACTAACCAAACAAACGTAAACAAGATTGTGTTCTCCTCTACGTTTTACTTATGTTATTTCTGTAACAGTAGCGTTGCTATTTTAACCAAAATGTATTTAGTTCTATGCTCATAACAAAGTTCGTGCTTTGCCCTGTCCGTTGATATATAACAGTTGCTTGGTAGGTTTATATATTAGGAGACGTAAAATGAAAAAAAAAAATGTGCAAAAATCGTGTGTCTGCAACGGTTGTAAGCACACGTGCGGTGCACATGCATGCAGGGAAGCAATGTTGCTCAGCCACACCCGTCTGGAAAGTATTAACCCTCTTCAGTATGCACTTATCTGAGCTTAGTTACGCCGAAAACCATCGGCAAGATCGGTAACTCCGTAATTTGAACATGGTCACCCAATTTAAAAAAATAATTTAAAAGAGAGGAAAGGAAAGAATGAAATGAAAAAATAATTTTTAAAATTCCTACTAATATATATTTTGCTATATCGTAAGTTTGAAGAATGTCACATGAGCCATTTACTCGGGGGGGGGGGGGGGGGGGGGGGATTTCTTCAGAACTTTCTTCCGAATCGTTGTTCATCATACCTGGAACCTCATCCCAGTCGAAATCTAGGTCACTCTAAGCTTCATTACCCAGCACTTTCACTAAGTCTTATGCCGTAAATCCTACAAATCACAGTATCTCCATCACTGAATCTCATATAGAACGGCAGAAATCAAGGTTAGCCATGGTGAAAAACAGCATTTCGACCTCAAAAACTTTAAAAATTCGTAACTCGAGAACCACAGCATGTATCGACTCGCGGTTTTTTTGCAAACGAAAGTAAATGGCTACAGGAAAGAAGGAAGTCATGTTCTTGCGAGACTTCCTTTTCTACGAGAAACATGGCAGCGCCCATTGTTGCCACGTGTTTTACCGGGCGCTGGCAGGCGCTCAGCCTTTTTGCTGTGTGATTTCCAGTTGGGCGCTAGCGGCGGCTAGGTAGTGACATTGTATACTGTGCAGAATGAATGAAGAGGGGCACTGTAGGTAGTGACATTGTATACACTGCAGAATGAATGAAGAGGAATGCCCTAGGTAGTGACAGTGTACACACTGTGCAGACTGAATGAAGAGGAGTGCCGTAGCAAGTGACACTGTACACTGAGCAGAATGAATGAAGAGGAGTGCCCTAGATAGTGACAGTATACACTATGCAGAACGAATGAAGAGGGGTGCCCTAGATAGTGACACTGTACACAGTGCAGAATGAATGAAGAGGGGTGCCCTAGATAGTGAATCTGTACACTGTGCAAAATGAATGAAGAGAGAATGCCCTAGGTAGTGACACTGTACACTGAGCAGAATGAATGAAGAGGAATGCCCTAGGTAGTGACACTGTACACTGTGCAGAATGAATAAAGAGGGGTGCCTTAGATAGTGACAGTGTACGCTGTGCAGAATGAATGAAGAGGAGTGCCCTTAATAGTGTCACTGTACCTTGGCATAATGTATGAAGAGGGGTGCCCTAGATAGTGATAGTTTACACACTGTGCAGAATGAATGAAGAGGAGTGTCCTAGGTAGTGATAGTGTACACACTGTGCATAATGAATGAAGAGGAGTGCCCTAGGTTGTGACTCTGTACAGTGTGCACATTGAATGAAGAGGGGTGCCCTAGATAGTGACAGTGTACACTGTGCAGAATGAATGAAGAGGGGTGCCCTAGAAAGTGACACTGTATACTGTGCAGAATGAATGAAGAGGGGTGCCCTAGGTAATGACACTGTACACTGTGCAGAATGAATGAAGAGGGGTGCCCCCTAGGTAGTGACAGGTACACTGTGCAGAATGAATGAAGAGGAGTAGTGACAGTGTACACGAGCAGAATGAATGAAGAGGAGACTGCCTAGGTAGTGACACAGTACACTGCATAATGAGTGAAGAGGAGTGCCCTAGGTAGTGACATAGTACACTGTGCATAATGAATGAAGAGGAGTGCCCTAGGTAGTGACAGTGTACACTGCAGAATGAATGAAGAGGGGTGCCTTAGTGACAGTATACACTGTTATGTGCAGAATGAATGAAGAGGAGTGCCCTAGGTAGTGACATAGTACACTGTGCATAATGAATGGAGTGCCCTAGGTAGTGACACAGTACACTGAGCAGAATGAGTGAAGAGGAGTGCCCTAGGTAGTGACACAGTACGCTGTGCATAATGAATGAAGAGGAGTGCCCTAGGTAGTGACACAGTGTACTGTGCATAATAAATGAAGAGGAGTGCCCTAGGTAGTGACAGTGTACACTGCAGAATGAATGAAGAGGGGTGCCTTAGATAGTGACAGTGTACACTGTTATGTGCAGAATGAATGAAGAGGGGTGCCCTAGGTAGTGACACGGTACACTGCAGAATGAATGAAGAGGGGTGCCTTAGATAGTGACAGTTTACACACTGTGCAGAAGGAATGAAGAAATGTTGTTTCTCTCAGTATGGCCTGATTCATCAGCTGTAAGCAGAGGAATAGATTAGTTGTGAAATTAGGAATTTTGTGTACATAAAATGTTGTTTACACTTGCTGGTTTTTTACTGGACTGGACTTGTGCCTTGTACCTGAGTCGTGACAAACATGAAAATACACTGAATGATCTGCTCGGTTAGTCGTCGTTGTTGTTGTCATACCCATGGCTAAAAGACTGCAGGGTACTCGAACACTATAGTACAAATGCATCAGCTGGGGATGAGAAACATTATGTGTGTGACCGTTTTTGATTACCCCACCACATGGGCAGCCACACTCTGACTTCAGGGGATTTGGGAGACTGATAATGTTATGCTAGGAGCTTGTTACAACTGAAGACAATCCCCGCATAACTATGCAGAGCATAAAAACGTTTTGATGTAGCCTTTATGTTCTAGCCTATGTCAGTTGGCCTGACACAGCCTTATGCCAAGGCAGCTCAGTTATAGTAATAATAAATCTGAATTAAAGTCCTGTCTTTTCTCATGTTTTGTTGCATATTTTGTCTTTTTCTCTTGTTCATATCCTGTTTTGTGTTTTGTTCACGCCAGTGCATGTTGTTACTACAGTCTCGCCATGTGGCATGTTTGCAGTGTCTCCACATCTGTTGTGGTATATCCAGTGGGCTGTCCATGTGGTGTGTTTGTGTGCGTCTGTGTGTGTGTGTGTTTTTTCACCACATGGAGTGGGGTGTGTCGGCAGGGACAGCGTCAGAGTCCCACCCCAGCCAAGGAGATCCTGAGTACACAGATGGTGCGCCCCAAACCCACCGACAAGAAGAGCCAGTTCCTCAAGACCCTACGCAAAGCTGAGATGGAGAACGGCATGCAGAATGGTGTCAGCCACCATCACCATCAGGAGAGCAACAACAACTTGGTAGGGGGGAGGGGGGGGCGGCAGCGGTCAGAAAGTGTGGCATGTTGAAATTGAGGAAATTACGTGAAGATGGCAACGACAGAAAAGCAGGGTGGGCCAGGATGTTGTTCTTTTTTTCCCCTTCATTTTTTATTAATCACCAAGTATTTGCATTAATTGTTGAGATACTGTTTTTTGTGAAATCGCCAACTGAATATGTTTAACTGGCTTTTGGCGTGTGATACATGATAGTGTTTCCATGTGGGATGTCCATTCCAGTGCCCTCAAAATCTAGATTACTGACAGTTTCAGAACAGTTTCTTGAGGTATGTCACATGATGAGACATCCACAGGAAAATGCCATATGGTTGAGCTATTGCACTGCATTGCTGACTGCTCAACTTGTGCACAAAATGAATTACCTGTGTGGTCTGCCAGATTGGTTGTTGTGACAGTTTTCTTTCAGTTTTCTGTATTCATCCTCGGGTTAAAGGGTCATAGAGCAACGCTGTCCCAAACAAAGTTTTTTATATGTGGTAAGAATTGTCAGCAGGCCTGTCTAGTTCTTGTCTCTGTTGAATGCTAAGCAATGTGTAATCATGTGCCTACCAGCAAGGTCACTCTTTATTTTATTTAGCCCATGATACAAAATGTGAAAAATGTGTTTTGTCAAATTGAATCTTGTCATAAAATTGATTAACCTGTGACATACCTTGAAAACATATTTCCAACTAAAGCAAGTCAGAAGTGAAATATGAAAAAATGTGGTGTTGCACGCATATTTCAGTAGGAAATGTTTCTGAACATGGTCTTTATATGTGCGTGTGTATGGACATGGTGGTGGGTGGGTTTGGGGCTTGAGTGGGAATGTATACAAGATGCTGTTGTAATTAAACTCTGTGTGTGTGTGTGTGTGCCATGCAGAAGAAAAGGGGGAGGAGGAAGCGGAGGTTGTGATGAACGGGGGGTCAATGACCTTCAGCTTGAACAGGACCTGGACCAGCAGTGCAATGGCAGCATTAAGATCCTCTCCAGCTCCATGGAGAGGGAATATTCGTGAGTAGCCCTTCCTGCAATGGCAATATGGAGATCCTCTCCAGCGTTATGGGGAGGGAATATTCATGAGTAGCCCTTCCTGCAGGTAGCATTAAGATCCTCTCCAGCTTCATGGAGAGGGAATATTCGTGAGTAGTCCTTCTTCACAATGGTAGCATGGCGATCCTCTCCAGCGTTATGGAGAGGGAATGTTTGTGAGTAGCCCTTCCCTGCAATGGCAGCATGGAGATCCTCTCCAGCGTCATGGAGAGGGAATATTCAGGAGTATCCCTCTTTTGCAAGGTCACACGTTCAGTTCAGTTTTGTTGTTGTTGTTGTTGTGACAGTCTTAAGAAGTTTCTCCTTATAACCCAATGCCTACCAGATTGACCGAGATTGATCGCGAGATTTCCCTAATTTGAATACCGGATCGACTGAGATCGACTGCTGAATACTAGGTCAGCGATTTTCACTTTCACCATCGCATATCCCAGAAGGCAATCACGACAGAAGAGTCTTCCAGTACTTCCATTTTCTGGACACCCTTTTGTTCTTTGTTGCATGAGTTTTGGTGGAGTAGTTTTGCTGGTGTGAATTTTCAAAGTTTGGCTTTTTTTTTTTTTTCGTGAAGATTTTCTGGAAAAATGGCGGATCAAGTGACTATGCAACTTGCAGAATTCATTTTCAGAAGTGATATTGATGAAGAGAGAGTATTTGTGGGCTACACTCTTGAAGAAGATTTGAAGTGAAGAAGATTTGAAGTGAGACGATTCGGACGTCGATCTTGACCTAGTTATAAAATAAAGATCGACTGGTGACTGATTTTGAATCGATAATGATTCGGACGATGATAATGACATTGAATAGCCCCATTGCGCTGGGCCCAACCCCCCCCAAAAGATAGTGGAAAAACAAAAACTTGCTAGATATTGTTTAATTGTTGACTAGAGTTGTGGGCTACAAGAAGTGAATCCCCCAAAAAGTTTCCCATGTTTTGAAAGCCAGGAAACGGGTCAGTCAGTGGATGTGTCCCATGATTTGCCTGTGGGAGCGTCTCCTTTAACCTTTTGATTTCAGAAGAATTTTGGCAGACTTGAAATGAGAAATAATTTATTTGCTGATCAAAAAGGATGAGATCTGGCTAAAATAAAAACTGCATGTTTATCGAAAAGCAGAGGAGACTGACAAGAGGTACACCATCACCACAGTGTGTGTGGGGAGGGGGGGGGAGGGGTGCTCAGTGTACTTGTGCAAAAGATTTTTTGCTGAATTCCATCACAATCTAAAGTCCAGTATCAGTAATCTGTTCTTGTTGTTTTTTTCCCCTCAGTAGTAAGAAGAAAAATCTTGCATGTGAATTGTGATGCCTTCAGTTTAACAAAATTGAAGAAGTTTGGTGTTTTTTTTTTTTTTCCCTTCACAACAAAAGTTATTTAGTTAGTGTGCAGACCATACAGAATGACTTAATTTTGTTCCGAAGGTTTCAGTACTTGTTTAGACTTTGAAAGTCATTCAGTGCTCCTAATCCATGACATCTGTGAGTACAGTGAATTCAGGGAAAATTGTTATAACACCGAGAAGACTGAAGTGGAGTTAGTCT
>JADBJO010000190.1:930669-956764 GCA_016801955.1 Conus betulinus | reverse complement strand
CCGTTTTTTCCATGATGTTAGAATTCTTCTTATTGCTAAGAGCTTATCTTCATAATTGATACGTACAATGCTATCTGTGTTAGTAGAAGATTTAAAACCAAGAATTTTAAAAGTACCTGGATCCCACACAAAATTTTTGTCCCTCATATATTGAATGCCACAGTTTCTCCCACTTCCAATCCAGATAATTTGAGTTTTATCAAAGTTTATTTTTAGACCCGAGATATGTGAGAATTTTGTGAGCACACTTATGGTTTCATTGAATGATCTTTCAGAACCATCAAGATATAAGTTGTGTCATCAGCAAACTGTGACAGTAAATTTTCCTTCTCTTTTATTTTGATACCTTTAATATTTTCATTTTTGCGGATCAAAAGTGATAAAATTTCTGCACATATTAAGTACAAATAAGGCGAAGACGGATCTCCCTGTCTGACCCCCCTTTCGATCTTAAACCAGGTGAATACTGACCGTTCACCGAAACACAAGTGGTTATATTGCAATAAAAAAGGTTTTTATCCACTGTGTCATATCCGAACCAAAGTTAAAAAAATGTAAACATTTCAAAAGAAAGGACCAGGAAACACTGTCAAACGCCTTTTCAAAGTCAATAGATGATAGCATTCCCGGAATATTTTCTTTTTCCACATATAACAAGGTATCATAAAGCAAACGAATGTTTTCTCCAATAAAACGCCCTTTTAGAAAACCTTTTTGACACTCATAAATAATATTTGGTAGAACATCTTTTAGCCTGTTAGCAATACACGCTGCGGCAATCTTATAGGTAGTGTTCAAAAGGGGAGATAGGTTGCCAGTTTTTGATGAATCTCTTTGGTTTCCCTTCTTTGGGAATACAGGTGATGGAACCCTGTCTCTGTGTTATAGACATCTGTCCTTTTTTCAAAACGCTCATTGACAGACCGTACTAAGAATATGCCAATATCAAGAAAGAAGAATTTAGAAAAATTCCACTGTAAATCCATCAGGACCTGGGCTCTTCCCATTTTTCATGTTTTTTTAATGCTTTAGTAGCCTCTTCAAAGGTAATTAATCCTTCTATTGCTTGGCTATCTTCATTGGATAAAATAGTAGCATTCAGAAGCTCATCCGGAATGTTAATGTCGGTTACATCTGCAGACTTGTATAATTCTGTGTAAAATTGCCTTACTTCATTAAGTATAGTGTCTTGATCCGAGATAACACCTTTGTCGTCAGTTTCAAGAAATGGTATGGATTTATCTAAATAGTTTCGGTTTTCTAAATTACAAAAGTACTTAGTCACTTTTTCTCCTTGATCAATCCAACGCATCCGGAGCGCACAGATATTCCTTGAATTTTTATTTCTCTAATTTTTTGTAACTGTAGTTTTAAACTTTCTAGATATGGAATGTCCTCTTGTTGTAAATTATTTTCAAGATTTTTTTTTTTTCCAGATCAGACTCTTGTTCACCCAATACCTTTTTCCTATGTGTGGAGTAAGAAATTGTTTTCCCTCTAATTTCAAGCAATAATGTTTCAAAAAATAACTGATCATCTATTTGAAAAAATAGTTTTCATTTGGTATACTATTTACATTGTCCATGTTATATACAAGCACCACATATTGTTTCTTAATCTCCGAAATAAGATTTTTTATTTCCAAAATATACTGTTTGTCTTTTAGAAGGCTATTATTAAATTTCCAAAAGGGCCTATCTCTTTTGAATTCATCTTTTTTCAAAAGCTAAGGTGACAAGAGAATGATCCGATCTGTAGCCAGGGTCAGTATATATATCATTAACTATAGTTAAAAGTTCTTCACTAATTAAAAAATAATCTAATCGTGCCTGTTTTATTGAGTTAAATTTTCTCCATGTGTATTTTCTTTTGTCAGGATACATTTCCCTAAACACATCAAAAAGGTTATATTCTGCCATAATACTGTAAATCTTTTTACGTGTCCTGGGACGATTCACAGTACTAGAATAATTACGAACATCTAAATCAGCGTTTAGAGGGCAGTTCCATCCCCTGTAACAATTACATGTTCATTCCCAATATTATCAATGTGATCAAAAACACTACCAAAGAAATCTGGCCTGTCGCCACTGCTAGGGCCATACAAATTGACTAAAGTAAGTTTCTTTTGAAGAGCTTCGATATTCAACACAATAAACAACCATGCTGATCTTTGATTACATCGTGCAATTTGTACTCAAAGTTGTTATTAAATAAGATAGCCACACCATTTTTGTTAGTTTCATAACCACTAAGCCAAGCCCTATAACCCCAGCTTGCCTGTATATAGCTCTCAATGTCTGCCTTCAAGTGAGTCTCTTGAAGACAAAAATGTTGGCCTCTGTCTTTCTTAGGAAATCAAATAATCTCTTCTTTTAGTAGAATCGTTAAGCCCATTGCAATTGAATGAGCAAATTCTAAATGCTTTATTCGATGCCATTGTGCAGAACAAGGAGGCAAATAGAGTGTAAGAAAACATGACAACAGGTCGACCAAAATGAAATCATGTGAAATCGTAGAATGAGTGTCAGCCCATTGTTCAAATTCAAAATCAAAGCAGACAAAAAGTACCACATGTATAAATTTTGCAGACACCGACGGACTATCCAAGTATGTTGCTCAACGTTGAAGTACGAAGCATGAAAAATATGGAGTAGCTTCTTTTTATGACCCACGTAAACACACGTTGCGGTGACGCAATTTCTACCTTACGCCCAATCCCTTTCTCCCAACCCCGTAACCTTTCTCTCCCACACACGCATTCAAATAATACAAAAACAAGAATACAATAAAAAGACAAACAACACTTACTCGTTTGATTCATTCATGGGTGTACCGCCAGTACTCCAACCCACATTAATATAAGAAATTGGTTTAGAGAAATAGCAACACCTTTTTACAAGTTCCAGCATGAGTTCTCTGCGTGCAGACATTTGCAGCAGCACACGTGATGTAAACACTAAACGTCACGTGATCAAACAAAATTAAGAGTACTCCCAATATTTTGAAGCCCAAGTAGAATACAATGCAAAGTGAAATACATACTACTGCCAGCTATTGAGCTGGGACATGAAATCTTATGTAAAAATTAATAGAACAATCGGGAAAAACAAACAAACAAACAGGAGGACGCTCGAACAAACTAACCTTGACCTCGAGTCAGGACCTGAAGCAGACGAGGGATGTCGAAGCAGACGACACACTGGACTTCCGGTTCTAACGGGGCTGTGTTTTTCTCTGGAATGCTGCCTGAAATCAGCGAGTGATCTCACAGGCACCACTCTCCCCGTTTGTCGTCTTTGCCCAAACAGTCCCATTCTTGGTCCACGCCTGCTGACAGGCAGTGTCACTTTCACACTACACAACAGTGAATACGTACGAGGGGTGAGATCCTCAACAATGACAGTTCCACTCCCCTTCAGATTCTTCCTGGCATACAGGACAGCATCGCGAACGCGTCGGGACACAAAACGTATTATTATGCCCCGACTCGAGTTCCCAGAACTGCCTGTGGCGCCCCCCAGAACGTTGGACACGGGCACCCACACGATGTACAGCCTCCAGGTCCTCAGGTGTCACTTTAACCTTGAGTTGACTGGAGATCAACACAAGGACCTTCTCCTCACACTGTTGTGCCGTCTCACTTTGGTCTTCCTTCATTCCGTAGATACGTAGGTTGTTCCTACGGACGTACGCCGATAAGTCCTCCGTTCTACGGTCGGCGGTCTCGGCAAGGTGACGGGCTTCCCTCTGCTGGTCCCTCAAGGAGTCTTCCCTCTGTTTGGCGTCCCCCACCTCCTTCTTCAGCCTGTCGTTCTCGTTCTGCAGCAGCAGAATGGAGGCCCTCAGTTCTTCTCCACTGTGGACAGTTTCGCGAGGGCAGAGCCATTTGCGCACAATTTCTTCATAAGGTCTTCATTAGTAATGGCACCCTGATGAAGAGTCGAACTGTGTTCAGGGGAGAAGACCGCGTTGAGCTCCTCGGATGTTGACAGAGGTAAGTTGTCTTCCTTGTCAGTCATGTCTTGATTTGCCGATTCGGAAACGCAAACAAACTTTGATAGCTTCTCTTGCACTGATGTTGGCGTGCTTGTCACAACTTTTTGTTTCTTTGGCGTATATTATTTGAATTATTTAGGTCACTTGACTTTCCCACCGATGCGCCAGAAGAGTTTGATCCCGAGTTGGAGTTGGCTTTTCTGTGTTTACGTTTTCGTTGTCCGCCGCCGGCCATACTGACTTGTAACGGTTCGACTCGAGTCTTTCATTTTAGCTTGAAATCGCGGTTGCTACGCTCAAAAATTACCTGACATCTTTGGTGGAGATTGGCAGTGGTTGCACTATTAATCCAGCGGCATCATCACACTTTCTTCATTGATTAATTAACAGAAAAGCTGTTGATTAACACCGCCGTTTTCAGAACGTGTCCGGCCTTGCTGGCGAACAGTCAAGAATTAATTATTGATCTTTTTAACCGCAATATAAAAGGAAGATGCCAGACACGATCTCAGTAGAATAGAGTCTTTTCCTACACCGGTTATAGCGTTTCTTACTACTATTGTGGTTAATTTGATGGGCTCTAAAGATTCTGATCTGTGTGTCTTGCATTGTACCGACCCTGAAGGACTATATTTTTATAATTCTGACTTCACAGAAGAGTCTACAGAAGAATCTGACTCTTCTGAAGAAGAATAAAATTTTGAATTACCTAAATAATTTGGGTTAAAAAAAATGGGACCCACTCCCAGAACTTAAGCGAATAGTCGAAGGTGCGAGTTATAGACGATGATGAAGAGCTGCATCGCTCGTTTGAAAAGTTAGTTATGGATCTTTATAATCGCACAAATATATTAGAAAGCGTAAAGAAAGAACTGCTACTCTATCCTGATCTTCACCCAGCAGTAAAAGTTTTTTTATGCTATTAGACAAAGTAGTTGTTGGCCCACTGGTTACGATCCAGAAGAACTGCTTATCAGATATTTACCAGTAGACTATTAATTAACAATTTACTATTTATTTTTTTTTTTTATTTACTGAAATGTTTTGGTTTAAAAAATGAAGCCCAAACTGTACACGTTGGAGGAGATCTTTGACGATCAGCTGAACGATAAGTTTAATGAAGTCGGCATGGACATCATTACCCCTACAAACGTTCAGGAAAGCGTGACACATGCTATTAGTAAAATCCCAGAGTTTCTTCAAATCAACCCACCAGTGAAAGTAATGTTGGTTGTTTTTAATTGATTACGTAACACAGAGATGGTAATAATCTGCAAGTCTGGGTGTCAACTAAACAGAAAGCGGTTATGAGCTTTCACGACTTCAATGCTGAATGGGCTGATTACATGCTTACACAATTTTAACCATGCAAGCGAGGAGGCCAAAATTACGCGGGTCGGGTTGGTCAGAAGGAACTGTCCTCGACATCAGATTAAAACAAACCAAGTTTTATCCTATAGTCGGCAACTCTTACATGCCTCTCCCAAGAGAGCTAGTGCTGAAACAAGCTGTCTTAAACATTAAAAATGACGATAGTCTATGCTTCATGTGGTGCATTTTGGCACATTTTCATCCAGTCGCTAAGCATGCAGACAGAGTGTCTAATTATCAAAAATATGTAGATGAGCTGAACTTCAACAACATAAACTTTCCAGTGAGTATAGATAGTATAGAGCAGTTTGAAGAGCAAAACAAACCAATAACTATAAATGTTTATACAAGGAATCCAGTAGACAATCTACAACCTCTAAAGGTCTCTCCTAAAGCCCCCCAGTTTGGCGACTCACTTAAGAACCATGTAGACTTGATACTGTTTACACAAGAATCAGTTAGCCATTATGTATTAATCAGATCAATCAGCAGACTGTTAGCTTATACATCAAAGGACATTCATAACAAGAGGTTTGTAGAAGGTGTCTGGTTAGAATCCCCACTGCACAGGCGCTGTCAATCACATGAAACAATGTAAAAGCATGGTAGACTGTCAAACTGAACTTTTCACACCCAAACCAGGCTCTAAAGTCAGTTTTAAAAACATTCAGAAAATGCAGATGAGCCCGTACGTGGTTTATGCCGACTTCGAATCGATCTTGCCGCAGTATCAAGGCCCCCAACAACAGTCAAAAACAACCTTATTATCTAACCATCAGATCTGTAGTTACGCTTTCATCGTTTGTCAGGTCAGATGGCAAACACTCAACACGGGAGATTTACCGAGGTCCCAATGCAGCCAGCAAATTCTTACAAACCATGAAAAAAGTTTGCAATGATTTTGTCACTAAGCTGAATCTCTCAGACATCATTATGACTCCTGAAGACGAAGAGCGTTTTAAATCAGCCACTCACTGTTGGATTTGTAACAGAGAATTATTAGGGGTCAGGGATGCTTCCGGCAAGGATGCCTCCGTCAGGGACGATGATCACATTACTGGCGATTTCAGAGGGGCAGCACACAGCAGCTGCAATCTCCGGTTAAAGGTTGACCCCAAAACATGGAAACTTCCCATCTTCTTTCATAACTTACGAGGTTACGACGCACACTTCATCATGCAAGCAGTAACTTCCGAATATAAGAAAGTCAGCTGCATTGCTCAGTCATCAGAAAAGTACATGACCTTCACCCTAGACTTTTTGTCCTTTTATGACTCTGCTCAGCATCTGATGGGGGGTTTAAGCAAGTTAGCAGAATCACTAGATGACTATCCAATAACTAAAGAATATTTTGACCCGGCTTTAGTTCGTAAAGGCGTCTACCCTTATGAATACATGGACTCATGGGACAAGTTTGATGAACCAGCTTTGCCAGCTAAAGAAGACTTTTATAGCCGGCTTACAGGCAAAGACATCACAGATTCTGACTATGAATATGCTCAGAAAGCTGGACAGAACTACACTGCCTGACGATGGGCGATTATCACGATCAATACTTGATGGCCGATGTGTGTTTATTGGCTGATGTCTTTCAGAATTACAGAACTACTTGCATGAAACATTATGGCCTAGACTCATCGCATTACATCTCTGCCCCCAGCCTTTCTTGGGACGCTTTCTTAAAATCCACAAACATTCAGATTGACTTAATATCTGATCTGGATACACTCCAGATGATTGAAAAGGGTTTAAGGGGCGGTATCAGCATGGCCTCTCATCCTTACTGCAAAGCCAACAACAAGCATCTAGACGACTATGATCCGACCAAACCATCAAACTATCTGATGTATCTAGACACCAACAATTTGTATGGGTGGGCTATGAGTCAGACACTCCCACTAAGAAGCTTTAGAATGGACACCGGACCTTTTGGCGTCAATGTTGTTAGGTTTGTTGGCAAGAATTACGCCTGATCACCCAGCAGGACTAATCTTAGAAGTAGACTTAGAGTATCCAAAAGAACTGCACGACCTTCATAACGACTACCCTCTGGCTGCAGAATCATTACAAATGGCTCCCACAGAGCCGCCTAAACTCGTGCCTAATCTTCGTAACAAGACTAAGTATGTCTGCCATTACAGACTATTGCAGTTTTACTTAAGACACAGATTAAAGCTAACAGCTGTTCACCGGATAATTGCTTTTGACCAAGCACCATTTATGAAACCATACATCATGAAGAACACCGATCTTAGAACCAAAGCCACCGACACATCAGAAAAAGACTTTTTCAAGTTGATGAACAACAGTTGTTTTGGCAAGACGATGGAGAACCCGCACACAAACGTAAAGACGTAAGACTGGTTACGAATGGAAGGCAGGCAATCAAGTTAGTCTCTAAACCTAACTACCTAGACTTCAGACAATTTAATAACGATCTGGTTGGCATCATGATGAAGAAAAAAAGGTAAAGCTGGACAAGCCGGTGTTTATTGGGTTCACTGTGTTTAGAACTGTCTAAGTTGCTGATGCTGGAGTTTCTGTATGACTACTTTAAACCGAAGTACCCCCAGTCTAGAGCCTTATACACAGACACTGACTCATTTATTCTGGACGTCCCAACGGAAGATTTTTACAAGGACTTAGAAGCAGAAGTAGCTAAAGGAGCTGATGGATGGTACGACACTTGTGACTATCCTAAAGACAGTCCTTTATATTCAACTGTAAATAAGAAAGTTATTGGAAAGATGAAGGACGAGCTGAATGGGACAGTCATCCAAGAATACGTCGGTCTGCGGTCAAAGATGTATAGCGTTACTGCTGCTAGAGAGACCTCTGTAATCAAGAAGCTAAAGGCATAAGTAAACCAGTTGTCAAAAAAAATATAACTCACGACAACTACAAAGAAGCTCTATTTGAAGACAAAGTATTTTATCATACAAACGTTAATCTGCGATCAACTCTTCATCAACTAAAATACAACAGCTGTTAACAAGAAGTCATTAGTCTCTCTAACAATAACAAACGAGTAAATGTAACTCCGGAGTTTTCATATTCCATAGGTCATTGGAGAACTTAACATGGGTTAGAACTTAACATGGGCTAGAACTTAACTAAGTACTTAACAAGAACTTGACTTAAGAACCTAACCAGAACTTAATCTGACTATGTATTTAACTACTTATAACTAACTTAGCAAGAACCTGACTAGTACTTATAAACTAACTTAGCAAGAACCTGACTAGTACTTATAACTAACTTAGCAAGAACCTGACTAGTACTTATAACTAACTTAGCAAGAACCTGACTAGTACTTATAACTAACTTAGCAAGAACCTGACTAGTACTTATAACTAACTTAGCAAGAACTTGACTAGTACTTATAACTAACTTAGCAAGAACCTGACTAGTACTTATAACTAACTTGGCAAGAACCTGACTAGTACTTATAACTAACTTGGCAAGAACTTGACTAGTACTTATAACTAACTTGGCAAGAACCTGACTAGTACTTATAACTAACTTGACAAGAACCTGACTAGTACTTAAACTAACTTAGCAAGAACCTGACTAGTACTTATAACTAACTTAGCAAGAACCTGACTAGTACTTAACCAGTACTTAACCAGTACTTTGTATTGTACTTTGTATTGTACTTAACCAGTACTTCGTATTGTACTTTGTATTGTACTTTTTAAAAAAAAATAATTCATTAAAAATGGATCTACAGCAGGTTGTTCTTTTTTTTACAGGGACTGGTTTTTCTTCTTTTATTATTTTTTTGTGGGCTTTTGCGGTTTTGGGTGTTGACTCTGTTGTTAAGTATGGCTTCAAATATTTGTATGCTAAGAATCCCCCACCAGCAACAGCCGCCAGTAAATAATACGGCTTATAGTCTGTTCTTGATGGTGTTGGTGGTGGTGATGGTGGTGCTGGTGTATTATTATCTAATAATTTTGTTTTGCTTCTTGGTTTGTTTTTTGCAATCGGTTCCATTCAGCTAGCCTTTGACCAGCAGCAACACGACCAGGATGTTTGGCTTTAGTAACACTAGTAACACTACTTACTACTTGTGGGGCACTCGCATTCTGTTGACTTACATTCTGTTGACTTACATTCTGTTGACTCTGCTCTTGTGGAGTCCTCGTCACAATCTTGTTCTCTTGATCGCTCATTTTTAATAGCATTAAAATTAATATGATTAAAAGTAATTAATCCCATGATGAATGGACATAACAGTGTTCCGAATCTGTAATACATGTCACACGCTAGAGTCTCTAGTGATTTAATTAAAACCGGGTCTTGTGTTAAGTCATATTTTAAGTCTTCTTCTGAATCAATAGGCGCCATCTTGCCTACTAACTTAGCATATAAACTAATCATTGTCTGCCCCACTGATCTAACCATTTTGGATCCTAACTGAGCTTCGTATCTATCATAATACTTCTCAACGTCTGAAGCAGACAGTTGTTGAATCTGTTCAATACTTAGTTCAGTGCCTAAATACTGTTTAGTTTGCCACACACAGCCAAAGAGTATAACCTCTCTTTATGACGAATATCTGCTGAAGGATTTAATAAAGGATCTGCTGACTCCTCAACTTTTAATAACTCATTGAACTCCATTTTTTTTTCAGATGTTAAGATATAATTAAAATGTAATTAAAATGAGTCTAACTCTGGTTAATATGCAGTGCCAGTTGTTGGGGTTTATAGTTTATTCAGCCCTTGCAAACTGTTTGCTGAGAATAAAACCACCTAACCTGGGAAAGATAGAAGATTCACCAAAACTGGTCACAGTCTTATTTTTGTCTTTAGCAACGAAGGATTATCTGATTAAAAAGCATATAGAAAGTCTTTCTTATTATGATTATTTTAAATATTTTTTAGTTAATAAAAAAAAGATGAGCAGTGCAAAGATCATTAATACTATTTACCACTCTGCTGTAATTAGCGGCCTTAGTATAGGCTATAGTGTGTTAGGAAAAAATCTGTTTAGGATGAAACCGGCTGACCTAGGAAGGTTAGACATCGAAGACATTGTTAAGGTTATAGTTATATTAACTGCTGGCATTGCATCGAAAGACTTTCTAGTTGCTCAAAGCATTATCCCAGAAAATATTAGTACATAAAAAGGATGTCCGGGTTGGTTATGATGGTAGGAGGAGCAATTGTTAATGCATTGGCGTTCTCCGGCAGCAATTATGTTTAGTAAACTACGGTCCGATGAAGAGAGAGAACGACATAACAAGGCAATGGAAGATTGGCCAAAGCGCGGGACGCTTATGAGAAAAGAAGGATTGCTCACTTAGACTTTATTAATAAAAAGTTAAGAGAACAAGGTCATGCGGCTCACACATTCACAGACGTTGATGAGGCAATGAATGAGTATTACTTGGTAACTGGAAAGAAGTTTCTAACGTCAGCGCCCCCAGACCTGTCTGACTTTTATGAACCATCTGACGATCAGAAGGCTGCAGAGATAGCTTTTATTATAGCTGGCATGACATCAGTCTATCTGTTGCACACTTTCTGGTGTAAAAAAAATAGTTTATTAAAATAGTGGTTAAAATGAACAAAATATATTATTCTCCTAAGGGTTATTGGAAGGGGAAGATTGCAATTACTAAACTAAGTAATGTTGCTGGGGTGTCTGAATCAGAAGCAAAAGACTGGCTTTCAAAACAAGCAATTTGGCAAATATATTTACCTGCACCCAAAAGAATTATAAGACCTAAATTTGTTAACTCAGTTCCGAATGACACCCATCAGATGGACTTGTTGTATTTGCCTATTGACAAAGTCAGAAGAAAAAAGGTTTAAGTATGCTCTGACTGTTGTTGACATGGCTTCAAGGTACAAAGATGCAGAGCCTTTAACTGACAAAAGCTCTACTGCTGTGGCTGTGGCTTTACAACAAATATACATGCGAGGCCCGTTAAAGTATCCTAGGCTGATTCAGGTTGATGATGGAAAAGAGTTTAAGGGGGCTGTAAACCAACTATTTTTAAGACATCGGGTTACTGTTAAGAGAGGAATCCCAGGGCAACCATCGCTCTCAAGCCCTCGTAGAAAACTTTAATAAGAATTTAGCTGAACGGCTGTTTACCTATCAGTATTACAGAGAGATTATGGACAGAGTTCGCAACACAGAATGGGTTACTAGATTGCCTTCAGTCTTGCGTGCCATGAATAATGAAGAGTTTAAAGCAACAGGTCTTAAGCCTGTGGAGGCAATCAAATTAAAAAAGATTAGCATTACTAAAGACACACACAGAATGGACACAAAACTCTCTTGCCGTTTGGCCTGAAAGTAAGATACTTGTATGCACCTGGAGAGGCAGAAGGCGATGTAAGAATTAGAGCTACAGACCCTGTTTGGAGTGTAGACGCGTATGAAATTGAGAGAATAATGAAAACAAACCCTCCTGTATATTATTTAAGAGAGACTGAAGGTTCCAAAAAGCCCGCTCCTAAAAGATCGTTTGTTCGCGAAGAGCTTCAAGTTGTCCCACCAGACACAGTACCTGTTTAAGTAAAAAAAAAAATAGGCTATTTTTTTTTGTTACTGATCTGGTGTTTAGAAGTCCCTTCACTCGAAGTCCCTTCAGCTCATGGAGGTGTTTCGTCTGTTGTTAATGAATGTAGTTTTTCTAAGACATCAATATAATCATCATCCATTGAGAATATCTCATCCAATGTATAATGTAGTGGCTGGTTGGGCTTCATTTTTTAACCCAGAACACCTAGGTAATTCGAATTCCTATTTTAGGTGATCGGTTGTTTGTTTTTCAATGTTTAGTTTAATTGCCTCGGTGTCTACCTTTTCAGAAGTAAAAGTCTTTCTCCATTTCTTTTGAAGTTCAATTTTTCGTCGTTTATAATCATCGCCGTCAGCCATGGCACGCTGAAATTCTTCGTCGGTAATCTTTCCATCCAATAGTGTATTGCTTATTATTAACTTTAATGAATGAAGTTTTGCTGTTGCCAAGGCAACAATTGCCGTATGTTTCTGAAGATTAGAGTAATCTTCTTTAATACTCCGCTAGCAATCACAGACACACAGCGCCTAACCCTAAACCGACACTTCCTAAAGCTATAGACACCGGCGCACCTACTCCAGAAGCCAAAAAGCAACACTAGACCCGCCACTCACACTTCCTACAACCGATGAACTTGTAATCATGTAAGAGAGAGCATTCAAAGCTTTAGCATACTTTCTTCTAGTAACCTGATACTTATTTAAGTCGTTTTCTATTTCTTCTTCAAGTTTAGTCAGGTGCTTTAGTCTAAACTTATGAGCCTGGTCGTTCTGTAAACTATTTAAAGCATCCATTTTTAATCAAATTTTAATTTTGTAAATAATATCTTATTAGCTCTTCTGACAACACTTTAGCAACAGAGTAAAAACCCAATAAAATCAACATACTTAATGAACATAAAATCGAGTACTGTTAGTTTGTCTTTGTCAACACTGACAGTAACTTTGTCAGATGAAACAAAAGTGTTTACTTCATCATTGTTTTTAGTAATAGCAATTACAAGCCTGAGAGGAGCGTCCAAGTTTTCAGATGTTAATTAAACACCCCCTGTTAATACATGTTCCGGCAAGCTAGAAACAGACTCATTGGAGTAATTAATAAAACAAAAAGCATTGTAAAACTGTCAGGCAATGGCAATTTTGGATAAAATTCTAAAGCCAACCGTGTCGTCTCCCACTTCAGCTAAGGTCCTCTTTCTTTGCAGCATGTATCCACGGCCGTATTTATTTACTTCAATATGCTTTTTCTGTTGTCCACCCGGGACAAGGCTAACAAGAAGAGGTCCTACACTCAATGCTTTTCTAAAGTTTCTTTTCTTGTCAAAGTATACAGTGGGGCTTCGTAAGTCAAATTTATGTCCCAGTCAATCTCTGGGAGCAACGCCCATTTGTTATCTTTTCTATTAAGTCTGTATTCATGATTGCCATAATCGTCTGCCGTTAGGTTTCTTATCTGTTCTAGTCTAGGATGTTGAGGCCGTTTCTTATCTTCAATCTCTATTCGTTTGTAAACACCATCATCCGTGTACTCAAATCCATAAACATTTCCTGGCTCTCCTATTAAATCAACTCAACTGTGTCTGCTAGATCCTTTAGCTCTACTGCAATACACTTAGGAGCAAGCCTTGATTCAGGTCCTCGAGACATTTTTAAATGTAAAAAAAATTATAACAAATAACCAATTCATGAATTTATTCATAACCAATTTATGAATTTATTCATAACCAATTTATGAATTTATTCATACTAAACATACATACTGAACTGGTGGGTCAGTCCTTAAGCATAGTTTAGCGTGTTTAGACTGTTCTAGCTGGTCTTTTATTTTCTTCAATTCATCCTTGTCCCTAACAAATAGTTTTCACGCAGACAGTCTTCAAAGCTGTCCTTGTCCTTAGTATAGAATAAGATAACTGATTTTAACTGTGATCTAAAGTCTGTTAAGACAGCATTGTATTTTTGAGTTAAAAGCCAAACAGAAACTAATGCGTGGCGGCCGCTAAAAGCCAGCTTAGACAGAGTCTTTCTTTTTTTTAACAATGTCCCGTTCAGCCGAACAGTCATCAATAATAAACAGTGTTTCAGTTCCTTCAAATAGCTTATAGTAATGTTCTAAACAGTCGCTCAGGTTATTACTGGGGTCAACTAAGAATACATTCTCGTCTGTCCAAACAAACTTTCTTTCTTTGTAAGACTTATTATGCTTAATGGTTGTACAGAATATAACAATGTACTCGTAATGAAACCTGTAAACTTTGTAACAAATCAAGTATAAAGACTGTTTTCCCCATCCAGTAATCCCACAAATAAGCGAACAGTGTGGGTCTTTGGGCAAAAATCTTAACCTGTCCATCTGTTTATTAATGAATTATATTTTCTAGTCTGTTTACTACAGTGTTTAACTGAGCGTCAGAGAGCACAAAAACGTGCGTTTGTAACTTGCCATTATCCTCTGCTTCTTTGCTCATCATCTGTATGTTTATGCCATCTGCCCCTACCCTTCTTCCGCTTCCATCTAATCGATTGTCATATGTTGATCTAAAGTCTAGCCACAGCCCATACTTTCTTGTTAAATAATCTTCAAGTCTTACATCATGAAGGTGAAGTTTTTTACACACAAGATCGGCTGTAGGATGTGTTTGTCTACCTCCAGCAAACAACTTTCTTACTTCATCAAAGTGTTGGTGAGGCAAGAGTCCGGCTGAAAAAACTGAATGGGCTTGCCATCTACAGTACAAGACAGGTGCTCAATTTTTGGATTATAAACGCTTCACTCTTTCTTTGAAAAGGCTCTGTGGCTTTTGTAAACAACAACAAGATGCCTTTTAATGACTTAAGAGAATAGCTGAGGGCTATGTTCCAAACAGTGTCTTTCTTGTTTTTAATCTCTGTAATGTGGTGCACAACTCGTTCAAAGTAAACATTTGTCTTATTTTTATATTGAGTTAATACTGTTCTTGCTAGTTCTGGGTTAGTAACAACGTCAAACTCAAGAGCAATGTCAGTGGCTGTGTATCTGGCTGCAGGGTCTTCAGATAGAATGACAGAATCGCTAGTGTTAAATATTAATTCATAAGTAAGTTTGTCTCTGAGTGCGCCCTGGTAGTATGGCTGATGCGTCTTTAACAGTTCAAAATCTAGAGGGATGCAAAATCTGTTGCCAAATGCTAGAGCTACTGCTTCATCCTTATTGTCAGATTTTGCATCCTCTGCTTTTAACCTGTGTTTAAGTCCGTTTGAGCCCTGGATACCCTGATAAACCTTGTCTTTTCTTTCTTCTGTGGGTAGCCATAAGTCTGAATAGAGTGTAAAAATGTGTGCGTTGCTTAGCGTAAAGACTTTTCTGCCCTCCAGTTTGATTTTTATTTCTTTAATGATGGCCCTGCCCAGGTTAGCAACAACACTAGCATTAGGATCTGTTGAATTAATGTCTATTTTGAATGACAGTTTAGTTGTGCCTGGCATTATAACATCATTAGCACCAAGATCAGGAAACCTGACTGTTAACAGTTGACCAGGTTGAACTGTTGATGGAGTATTTGTAACAAGCACAGTTTGTCTTATGCCCTTTATGCCCATGGGTTCTTTGGCTTTCTGTATGGATCAAGATCGCAACCGTAGGAGTTCATTTTTTATAAAATAAAAAACAATATACATATAATATGGATGAAGATTTTGATGCAATTGATCCTGTTGAAGAAGAAAGAGAACCGAGTCCTTCATTGCGTGAAGAACTTGAGGGAGCGGCCGGCGGTGGATTGAGTGAAATACAAAAACTAGATAGAATTGAAGAATTTTATAATAGTATAGGAGTGGAGAGGCCTAATGCACTTCCTGTTGAAAATTTGAATTAAAAAATCAGCAGTTGTATTTTACAACCAGCGAAGGAGATCGTTTGCAGCTCACATGGAAAAAGAACCCAAACAAGTTTATAAACAAGGCCACGATTGTTAGAAAACTCCCCACTATCGACCAAAACCAATTAAACATTATACGTGAGTTAATACCGATGCTGTTAGTGCTTTACAAAACTTGGGGAGAGAGTTGCTAACACAATCTGAAATTGAGATGGTCTCTTTTGATGAGTTAGGTCCAAGAGCAGATGAAGTATCAACACAGATTGAAACGACTTTTAGCGAGGAGACAGCATTAAAAACAATCGGTGATTCTCCGTTGCCTATGCGTGAGATCTTGTGCCTTAATAAGGCTTTACAGACTATAAGGGGCGAGCTATCAAGCAATCTAGCAAAACTTGGTGAGCTGAATAGACAAATAGAAGAAGAAAAAAAATAATCTGGCTGATGCGGATGACAACAATCTGGGGCCAGATGAAAAGGCTAGAATCCAACAGAAAATACAAGATTTAATGATAGAAAGATCGGCCAGGTTAGAAGCGCTGTCTACTAACAGAGCACAGCTATCATCGCAAACAAGCAGAATCAGAGAGACTATAAACAGAATACTTTACGAAAACACTACACTGGCAGAAAGAATAAGGACTCTGTTCAGAGAGCAGGGATTTACAATAGTTAGTATACTAACAGCTATTGGGTTTGCTATCTCTACGTTGGTTTATGCATTAACCGGCAGTGCACCAACCAGGGTCAACACCTCCAACACCTCAGCCAGGTAAAAGTTGGATTAGAAAACAGTTGCATCATCTGGCAAACTTATTAAAAAAGTAGCAGCTAAAGCAGCTGATGCTCTGCCTGGCATAATAGGCAGTATTGTTAGCTGGGTTCTGTCTACTATAGGCAAAGTGGCTGGTTATATGGCCGACCATCTGTGGACTTTGGGGGCGCTGGCTATTGGATTAATTTTTAGTGAAGTAAAGTAAAGCCAGTCCGGTAAAAGTTAAAAACACAAGGGCTGTCTTTTTACTAGTGTGTCTGTCTGGGTGAGGTACATTAACAGGCGGGTCGCTTTCTGATGGCGCTGGTGCACTACTTTCTGATGGGCTGCTTTCTATAATAGGTGGAGTGCTACTAACGGGTGTTGGGTCGCTTTCTATAATGGGCGGTGTTGGGTCGCTTTCTGATTCTTCAGAGCTAGGTGCTTTTTTTTAGAATGGATGGTGCTGGCCTTGTGTTTAAGTCTTGATTTGTGTCCTAAGCTTTGATAAGCTCCGGCTATAAGAATCTCGTTGTTATAATTCTGTATGATGCCAATCTGCAGTCTAAGGTCAGATGGCAGCATATACAATCCATGGCCTACGACAAAGTCAACTTTAGACCTGGCATGTACAAGAACGTTCTGGTACCGTTCTATGCTTGAAGGCAAATCAACAGCAGAGTTAACAGCATCTTCTAGATTGGCCAGAAACTGTTTTCTTGCATCAAAGCCTGTAGACTGATCTACTATGCTAGACTTGGTCTGTGCTTGGGCTCCTAATAGACACCAAACGTATGTTCGTATGGATTCATTAAGTCTTTGAACTCCAGGCATTGTTAGACCTTTACTTTCATCTAAAATAAATGTTGCCCAAGCATTAGGATGTTTTTGTTCTATGGACGCCAATCTAACTGGGACGTTTGGCTTAAAAGAGGTGTGTGTCCAGGCCAGTAATCATCAGTGTATTCTCTTTTGACGCCCCACAAATACAATGTGCCCAACCCATGATTACGGTCTAACTTTGCCTAAAGTCAGTTGAAAATTCAATGTTAAATTCATTACAGATTCTTTCATACGCAGTATTGTCCATTGGGTGTTTAAATGGAAAGAAGGAGTGGTCGTGGGGGAGGGACACTTGTAGTTCTGTTAGTATACGTCTATACTGGTAATAAACATGAAAGTTATATACTGACCTACTAAGAGATTGGGGTGGTTTAAATGGTTTGTGTATGAGACACCACAGCCAGTAGTTGCGCAGTAAATTGCAAAATTTAACTGGTTCTGGAAGAAAAATCATGGGTTTGTTTGTCCATAATTCTGGCACTCCATCATTTCTTATTGGTGGGTTCATGTACTTTTGTAAAGGATTTAAAAGTCTGACTGAGAAGCCAGATGATTCACCTACTGCAATGGTTAGGAGAGTAAAGTCCAACGATTTGGGGTTATAAAAAGGTAACGTTGTACCAAACGCCTTCATTATATTTAAAAGGATCCATTTTAATTGTTAATTTTCATTTTTTTTAAAAAAGTATTTAAAGAGGATGTACATCTATATAACCAATCAAACAAAAAAAGTATTTTTAGATTATCCAATTGACAATAGATGCGGCCAGTATAGAGTTGCTCTTAGACAAATTGGGTTTAAAGTTAAGTGGTCTAACATATCTGAAAGGGCTAAAAATAACTGGATGAATATATTAGATGAAAATGGCAATCTCTTAAAACGTGTAAAAATTCCAGATGGTTACTACAACTTTTGCACTTTAAAAGAAGTATTTGACAATCATAATATATTGTTAAGAATTAATGAGGCGAATCTTATGTAGTGACGCACGCAGTGCGCATATGCACCCGGTTCACAACCGGACCGGAAGGTACACCTCGCATGAGCAGAGCTCACTTATCAGCAGACGACAGGGTGACGACGAGAGGACGAGCATTCGGCTTGTGACCCCCGGCGAGCCGAGACCTCGAGCGCGGAGCTCCCGACGGCGCACCAAGTCTTCCACGAGTCTCTACACCGTACCTGAGTCGACGCCCGTCCTACGCCAAGCAGCGAGTGACGTGAGGCGTCGACCCAAGACTACACACCAACTGAAGACCCGGGCGCGGATTGACACCAGTCTCCGTGCCCTGCCAACTGCCTGACGGACCAGACGTGGCCTTTGTAGCCTTTCCTGGTCCCACCCACCGTTAACTGCTTGACCCTCTGATACAGGCGAAAGGCCTGGACAGAGCGTGTCGCAGTCTGACCACCACCCGCCGTCCCAGCTACTGAAGGGTGAGTTGCACTGTGTGTGTGCATGTGTTTGTGTGTCTGAGAAGTAGTTACGATACTAGGAGCAGTTAAAACACTGGATAGTCATGTCACACTAAGCCACCCTTTGAAGTGTAGGGTAAACACTTTACTTATAATTACTATGGCTGTTCCAAAAATAAAAAGGGAGTAAGTTTTTCCTAGAAGTCTTGCTAGAATTATGGGCTTTTTTAACATGGGTGAAACGTATCATATTAAAACACATGAGCATTTACCAGATGGCATTTATGAGTTTATAGGCAGCTGGCCTTCTGATTTTCTAATCAACCCAGTGTTGTATGTTAATTAAAATGAATTAAAAACAAATACTAATTGGTTTAATAGTCAACCGTGTTCATTTTTAAGAGCTATCTCAACTAAGACAGGCTATTGCGATTATCAGTTGATTGATAATAAAGATGGGTAATTTAAAGAATTAGCTTGGGATCAAATAAATTCATTGTGTGTAACAATAACAACTGCCCATAGTAAAAATCCTGTTGTCTGTGCTGAGTTATTAATAGTGCTAGAAATAGAAAATGTTGAAAGGTTGGTCAGAGCTGATTAAAGTTAATTCTATAATTCTTATTGAGAGAATGATGAGAAACGAATTTAACACTTTGAGTCTGGCTTGGGGCCTTCAGGGCGCCATGGAGGTCTCAAGTTAGACCTCAGAGCGTTACAGTTGACATGGCCTTAATGCAAAGATTTTTGCATTTTTTTATTAGCTAGCTGAGAGAAGGTAAATATACCGGGTATAGCTCAAGCAGTGTTATTTTGGGCGAAAGCCCCCCGTTTTAACACATATTAAATCATCAAAAATTGTGTGTTTTGCAATAATTTTTGCTTTCTTTAAGAAATGGCTTAATTTTGTCAAAATTGGCAATAAATGGAAGAGGTTATATGTGAAAAAGGGGGTTTTCGGCCCAAAATAAGATGTTTGGGCTAGAACCGGTATATTTACCTTGTCTGAAGTTAATCCCAACTGGCTGTGAAGAAAGTTTATGACCACGGTTTCTGTCTCCTCAGCTGTCTCTCTGTTTTTATCACCTTGTAGATTTATTATCTTTATATTATCTTTCCTGGTGTACTGTTCTAAATTGTTTCTCAACTCCTTCTCTTCTTTCAGTTTCCTCTGCAGTCTCTCTATTTCTTCAGACATGTCTTCAACATCTTTCTTCAGCGATTCTATTTGTTTTTTAAACATTTCATTTTCTTTGCGGGTTTCAAAGCAATCACCCAGAATCCTTTCTATTTTCTGATCCATTCTCCTGTAATTTTCCTTGCCGTCTGTTATAATTTCGTTCAATGCATCTAGTTTATTCAGAATAACATTGGCTGGTACGGCAGAACTCCCGTGCGCCCCCTCCCTTTCTCTTTCATCTTCATCCGAAACGAATCCCTCCATGTCCGAGCGTTGTGTGTACCGAGTGATTTTGTGTTGCTGTTTTTCTTCTACTGTTTTTTTCTTCGTTTGCTGTTTGACCCTGTCTCTCATCACATCATGACTTTCAGGAACAGGACTGCTATTAACGCTATCATCATCAGAACGTCCTTTTCTCTTAGTTTTCTTGGGTTTTGTCATAATATCCAGCTAAGAGCCAGCGCCGTGTGTTGAAAAACAAAAAGCGAGACAGAGAGACAGCTAATGTCAGTACTCACAATATGTCAATACTCACAATGATGTCAGTACTCACAAATAAGTCATCATCTTCCCATTTTCCAAGACATGGTTTCTTGCCATATTTTCTTGTGTTACTATATTAACCTCTCACTTACTAGAAGGCATTCATATTTTTTTCCGTTGACAAACTTCTCAAAACATTATGGCAACACTTTCCCTCTTTCCTGTGAACGTTGGCTCAGCGACGCATAGTTAGATGAGACCGTACATTCCGGAGCGCTGTGTCGACACATCCTCTCGCCACGGTGAAACGCCGCTCAACACTCAAGTCGAAAACCTTGTTTGCGTTCCTTACGATGGTATATGGCACACAATACGAACACATTCTGATGATCTTCCTTTGTTTTTAAAACAACTGATTTGTTGTCACGATCGATTTTTTTTTTTTGTAATGAATGTTTTGAAGGCATTTTGCAGAATGTCTCAATGTTTCAGGAGTAAAAAGTAAGTTTTGCTAGCTAGAACGCAAAAAAAAAAAACCACAAAAAAAACCTCTGTGTGTGTGTGTGTGTGTGTGTGTGCGCGCGCGCGCGCGCGTGTGTGTGTGTGTGTGTGTGTGTGTGTGTGAGTGTGTGTGTGTGTGTGTGTGTGTGTGTTTGACCATAACTATATGTAACTGATGATGTTCTTACTTAACTGTTTCTTTTTCACTTTGCATTGAATTCATATGCATCAAGCATATATTCAGTGGGACAACCCAAATCGACTAATCACTCTAAATAAAAAGAGACAGGACAAAGGCGACCGCCACCCTGGATTTGTCAAACACAGATTCTCATAATTTACCTTTGAGAACCTAAACGACATGTCTAGGTTCCAGACTTTCAAACTGAAGGGGTCTTAGTCTTCTTACAGCTTTATTTGCTTTCACAGTTATGCACATTATTTTTAAAAAGGGTAAGAAAAACAATAATAATAAGAGAAGGCAAGCAAAAATATGTCAAGCAAGACAATCGACGTCACACACACACACACTCTCTCTCTCTCTCACACACACACACACACACACACACACACACACACACACACACACACACACACACACGAGAGATGCCAAGTATTGATCATGCAGACAGATGTTTCTTTATCTCATTATATTGACAAAGTAATATGCGTAGGTATCTAAATAATCACTATGTGTTCATTTACACGCTACATATTGCATATTATGCATTTCATTAAAGTTTGGCTTTTTTCAAGTAAAACAATTGAACACCAGCAACTACATTATAGGAAATATATGCAATTTTCCTCTCAATTTTGCATCAAAATTAAATTTGATCAGAACCATGCATTTTTTTTTTCTGGCAGAAATATTATCTATTTCACAAAAACATGTATGTCCTGCTTCAGCGAATGATGTAATGAAATAAAAGACAATATTACTACTAATTATGTCGTCATGGCAAAGGTGTCAAAATGATTCTGTTAAACGAACATTGTCAATATTCAACTCTTCAAGAGTATCTGTAATGATTATGGATGGTAGCGTTGCTGACACAGAAAAAGCCACCAAGCATTAGAAGCTTCTGCGAACGAGGCTGGTACCTTCATCTTGTTTTGGTCTGAATCTTTTCAGAAAACTGTATGGGAATGTGAGAGAGTCTTGCGATCCAACGATCCTGCGGCTGTAAAGTAACTTGCCTGGAGTTGCCCCAGTTTATCAAGCAGAAGTCATCATGTGCGTATTACCCGCCCCTGCTGTTTGAGTGGCAGGGGAGTGACTCCAGAGACCATTTTCAGTGACTCCTGGAGTTTGAGTACAAGAAAACTGTGGGCACAGGATCTGTCCCGGACGAATCTTTAGCCAACGTGAAGTCCATTCACCCTCTCCAGAGAGCTCCTTTGCCCTTACCGTCCATCTAAAGGTGTTGTCGTCAGAAAAGTGATTTTGGCTTAAATTGGGATGCATCTGGAGGGATAAGTGGGAACAGATGGGAGATATGTAGTCAAAGAGAGAAGAACACAGAAGAAGGAGAAGAAGAAGAGGAGAAGGAGGAGGAGGAGAAGAAGAATTTCAGATAGTGGTTTTGTTTATGTTTGACTGATTCAACATTTCTGTATTACATTTTTGTGTGTGATCCTTTTAAATCATAATTGCTGTCTAAACTGCCAGTCTTTCCTAATTACTATAAAAATCGTCATCATACCCGAATCATACTGTAATACTCTGACATGTAGATAGAAAGTGTACGTGGTGTCGTTTGATAACGAACACAACATTCAGATACTCATTTTTCATAAACTCAATTGATTTGAAAATTGCGGGCGTTTGTTTCATGTGTTGCCAACAAAACAAAACAAAATAAAACGAAACAGAACAAATGAGAGGCTGGGTGTTTAAATAAAAATGTTACAGCGAGCACGTGTTGACATTACTGCCAGTAAAATGCATTCGACCAACGTTTGACATTGTCACAACCCGTGGAGCACATCTGCTAAAAGTGTTCAGAACTTCACAGAGATATTACCACTGATTTCATTTTACAGCATGATAAGGTGCTCATCTTCAAGTAGGTAAATATATAATGTAATATTTGTGGACCCCATTTTGAAATTGGTTATCTAGTCCTGCTGTCAGTTTCCAGAAGCAAGGAATGACGCTGAAATATGCCATGGTAGCGTGGACTGTAGGACAAAAAGAAAAGAGACACTTCTCTTGCTCGCTGTATCAGGCCTTCAGGTACCGGCCCAGTGTCAAGTCCCAACCTCATGTCCAAGATGAAATTTTTTGATGTAGGGTTTAATTTATCTACCAGGTCTATGACCATAAACCAGACCTTAAGACATAAGTAAAAATACAGCCGTTGTAATTTTACTCCATCCTTTGTTGCATATATTATTATTATTGGTATAAAATCTACAGTTATGGTACGAACGACATTGTGAAAACTGTTTGTTCGATGATGACAAATGACGATTCCTGTCCCTATTAATCAACAGGGGCAGACCATTTCAAGGAGAAGAACGCGAGGAGGTTTAATTTCTTTTTAAAAGTCTAACTGGGTTAAGTTAGGTTTGGATGAAGTTATACGTCGTTTTGCTCACTAAATTAAGATCACTGGCAATAAACAACAACAACAACAACAACAACAAAAAGGTTGTGCTGGAGAGAAGGAAGACGGGTATCATTCATAACAGTCTCAAGACACTTGTCCCTTCATGTCCTGCCCGTCGTACTGACCTCACGCTCTAGTGCCTGTCCGTGCTCTTGCCCATGATGAGCATGTTTCTGGGTCTTCCTTGGTGACCTGGTCCTGGGGAGTGTGGTCGGATGGACATTGTGGCACCCTCTTGAGGGGAACTTGGACTCGTGGAAGCGCAGTAACTAAGGAATTACTGTCGTCAACTGGAGGCGAAACGAATTGCGTGACGCTGTGCCTGTTCTGGTAGATTGCCTCAGTACGTTGCTTGCTCGTGCTAACTTTGTCATCATATGAGAGATAGTATCACAGTGGAATACATTCGTTCGGTTTGTTGACGCAACATCGCAGATAGTTTCAAAAGGAGACAGTTAAATGAGAAATAATGGTGCAAATTTCAAATTTCTCTTTTGATATGGTGTTCTGATGTTTTTAAAACAATGACTTATACCAAACAGCTGGAAATATCACTAAAACCATATTCTTGCAATCCCGAATGAGATATTGGATGCAAGATAATTTGGTTTCATTCTCATCGATTTTTACATGAGACAAATTGAGTTTGCGGTTATACACATTTATTAGCAGAAGTAAAAGAAAAACGAAGCTAAATTTTGTAAGCTGAAAATGTAAAAAAAAAAAAAAAAACCCAATAGCCGAAAACAATTTAGATCTTAGAGTATACAAGAGAACAGAAGTAATTTGTCCACTGTCACGATTAATACACATTTTGAATATTGTTCGTACGACGTGGTGTGTGTGTGTTTGTGTGTTAAAGTTAAAAATCGTGAGACACGGCCGCTCAGTGTGATGATTTAATCACTCTCTCCTAGGATAATTTATGTTGGAGTACACTCGTTTGACATCAATTTCATTATGGGTGACAAATTAAAACAGAATTAATTCGATCAGTATGGCGCCAGTCACCATCTGACAGGAGTCATCTTACTGGAGAAACTACGGCGTGCTGCTGCAAGGTAGATTGTAGTGTATTGTGTCTGTGTAGTGTGTGCATGTGTGTGTGTGACGTGACGCTTGACAACACCATCCGATTGGCCCCACTAAAACACCAAACCAAAAAAGATAGATTCAAATCTATGCCCACCCTCCCTCTCGAACCCCTTCACCACCCCCCCCCCCCCCACCCCCCTCCCCCTCTTAGAATGGTGTGAGTCGCACGACTTGACTATGTGCGACAAGAAAACTTGCGTCACGGTAAATGCGTGCCGCCTTTCGTTCTTATCAGCCTACCTCCCTTCCCCTCTCTCAACCCTCCCTCCCCATGCGGTGCGACGCTAACAGCGCGCAGCGTGGGGCGTGCGTTCTAACAATAGCCCGTCTCACCCCCCACACCCCCCCCCCTCGCTACCCCGCGCGACACAAAGGCATGTGCCGCGCTGTCCACCACCACCACCTCCACCCCCCCTCCCTTTCATACCTACCGTCCCCGTCCTCGCAGACACCTATGCGGACGCATAAATTAACTGGGGCTCAAAGGCCAGCTATACGGATGCATAAATTATCCCGTGCCGATTAGGTTCAAACAATTTCCGAGGTGATTGGTTACAAGACTAAATCCCTCCCCTCTCACCCCTGATCGGTAAATGACAGGTTGTCAAAATCTGATTCGGCATGTGAGAAGTTCATATAGCAGACCCACACAGGCACAGCTTCACTGACCCCTCAGGACTGCCTGTAGACACGAGCAGAGGAAGACAAAGGGACAGAGAAGACCTAGGAAACTCTTGGTAACTCCTTGATCTCAAGTCATTCCCTGTTCATTCCCAGGAAAAGTGAGTTGGGACTCTGTTTTACATTTTTGAATCTATGTATTGATTTTATGTATGCTGTGTGTGTTAGCATTGTAACTTCGTACAAATGCTTAGCAACATTTATCAAACTGATGAATGATTATTCTGTGTAGTGGTTTGCTTGCCATCCTATGGCAAAAGCTCTCTCCCAATGGTTTTTGATTCTTTGTTAACAATCTGACCACTATTCTTTGTGTGCACCCTGACTTTGTCAGTGTGCAACCCTGTCTGTTAAGATAATAATTCAATGATTAATTTTGATCAGAAAAACAGTATGCCAGAGCTAGGTAAAAACTGCTACTCTGATTTATAAATACTGGTGATTATTGAAATGATTTGTAGTGTGTGACTTTAAGTCTACACTACATGTGTACTTGGACTAAGCACAGCCCAAGTCAGTGTGATTTAATTCATATGAAACATGGAAGAGTTGGTTAACTAAAACTGTAACATTGTATTACTGTCTCCTACCCTTTTGTAAACTTAATTTAGCCTTTAAACAAAGTGGAGGTTAATAGTTATAGCAGAAACTCTACCATAGAGAAAATTTTGCTGGCTGAGTCTCACAACCCTTCTGAAAGAAAGAGGAAAAGGGGTAATGTGTGCACTCGACAAGCCAGCCACCCGATTCTCATCTACA
>JADBJO010000190.1:903169-928169 GCA_016801955.1 Conus betulinus | reverse complement strand
CGTGTGTGTGTGTGTGTGTGTGTGTGTGTGTGTGTGTGTGTGTGTGTGCGCTCGCGCGCGCGCGCGCGCACGCGTGCGCGCGAGCGTTCGCGCGTGTGTGTATGTGTGTGTGTGCGCATGCAATTGTAGGTGTGTTCACATAATCACACGAAAACCGCCAACATCATATAAAATAACTAACCGGACTATGTAACAACCAAGAGGTGTAACTTTAAAAACAAGATTAGTATCGGAAAAACCATCAATCACAGACATGCTTGATAAACATGGTAAGTATGCCCTGAGAGAGACACACACTCGAATGATACATGACCTCTTAATATGTTTGTTTTGGCACATGTACATTTTGTTGAACCATTTTACTTAGTTCTGAGAGCATCGAGTTTCAGCGATAAAACGTTAAAACGAAATTTCTCTATTGACATACATCACGAATGTGCAGATTTTTGATGTTTTTGACATACTCAGTACTGAAAACTTGACTATTTTGTTTTCACATTGGAACTAAAGTTCTTCGGTCTATTTCTTAAACAGTTTCGAGCCATTTGTCTTAATGTTTGATGACGCTGTTGTAAAATGAAGGATATATTCAGTTGTTGTGAACACATTTCAGTTCTAGCACCTTTTTTGGCACATCTGTCAGCGAGTTTATTACCAAAGATTCAACTGTGTGAAGGAATCGAAACGAAAGTTAAGCCGGTTCCTTTACATAATTAAACGACAAAGGTCCTTTGAAATAAAATTATCTGAATTCGATTTGCAAAACGTTATGGAATGTAATACTAGCGCTGAATCTCCGCCGATCAACACTTGAGAGACTGACTGTGGTAAGTCAGTTACATGTGTCAAGGCCATTAGTATAGCAATCATTTCAGCAGCGAATATAGATTAATATTTTCCATAGAAATATGATTTTTCTACTTTCAGTGATGGAAAAAGCAGACCCAGCTTCCTTATTTTTTTGTTACTGGCCCATCTGTAAACACTTTAAGACGGTTGGGATATTTGTTTTCCAAAAGCATCTTTGCTAAATATGAGAAGATGTAGGGTTGATCAGTTTTTGTTTGTTTGTTTTGTTTTTTTGGCAATGTCATCAAGACCGAACATTGTTTTGTTTGTTTCCCAGGTGGAATGCTATTCTGCATCAGACTCTTTGCCAATGATTCAATATTCACGTCAGTTTCCCTTGAACAACTTCGCAGTATAAGAACCAACAGTGGATAAGGAGCGGATCACTTTTGCTCTGTTCGGACAATGGGACTCTAAATTCATATGTACTTCTTTTTTCATCTACACCTTTCGTTGTGTTGGTGTGTATATGCGTGCGTGCGTGCGTGCGTGCGTGCGTGTATGTGTGTGCGTGTGCGTGTGTGTGTGTGCGTGTGCGTGCGTGCGTGCGTGTGTGCGTGCGTGTGTGTGTGTTGTGTGTGTGTGTGTGTGTGTGTGTGTGTGTGTGTGTGTGTGTGTGTGATCCGACAGCTAAAAGCGGTGTAGTGAGTGTGTGTGTGTGTGTGTGTGTGGTGTGTGTGTGTGTGTGTGTGCACGCGCGCACATGTGTGTGTGCTGTGTGTGCGTGTGGGCGCGCGCATGTATATGTGTGTGCGTGCGTGCGCGCGCGCGTTTGTTTGTGTGTGTGCGTGCGTGCGTGTGTGTGTGTGTGTGTGTGTGTGTGTGTGTGTGTGTGTGTGTGTGTGTGTGTGTGTGTGTGTGTGTGTGAGAGAGAGAGAGAGAGAGAGAGAGAGAGAGAGAGAGAGATCTGACAGCTAACAGCTATGTAGTGAATGAGTGTGTATGTGTGTGTGTTTGTCAGTCTGTCTGTCTGTCTTGGTGCGCGTGTATGCGTCACACGCGCGCGTGTAGGTATGATAGCGTTTTGCTGTATACTGTAAAGATGTCAAAATTGTCATGACGTAATGTGCATTTATGATCAAAGAGAAGAAGTGATCGTAGATCATAGTAGGAAGAGCTATTGCTCATCTCTGTTTAAATGTAATAAACGTCATCGGTTTCTGATCGTTAGTATTTGAAAGGAAAAATAGGGATAGTGCTTCTGCATCACAACATACTTCCAGGGGTAAGAAAAGAATATTTATTGGTATTCTTCACATGTATCCCGAAGACGCAGGAGAACAGGGAAAATATAACAGATTTTGACTTAAGTTTTGAAAAATGTCCTTTTCAATTTCTTTCATTTTTTCAATAATTTCGATTTTGTGAATTTCAATTTTAGATTGCTTTTCCTCACATATTTATGTTTGATGTTGTGTTGACAAGTTGCTGTAGGGAAGTCACTTGTGATGGTTTTGACGAATTCCTAGTTCTATGTTTGCTTCTCTGAGCAAAAAACCGGGTGGCCGAACAAAATTTGGTGTAACAAATGTGTGTTATCCAATGTTTCTGTCAATGGACACGATAAAGCAGATCACGTGGATTTGGTGATGACGTCACTTTCCTCCGGATATTTCACAATGCATACAAATGTCAGCGTTCGTATTGTGCCTAGTCGGCCTTTGATCAGGACGCTCTCTGTTCCAGCTAATAATACAGTCATGATCACTATCAAGGTAGATATGGCTGAATTCATACACCTCCGAGTGTGTGGCCATTCGGTTCATTACGACAAATTTTGTGGAGGTTTTAAAGAATCAGACAGTTTGGTCTGGGAAGGAAGGTATTTGATGTTTGACTTGACCAAAGTGTTGCAGGTCACAAAACTTACCGTCAACGTGTCGACACTCCGATGCCACGCAAAAACAAACTGCTTTTGTATATTCTTCTCCATTTTCCGCGCGGCAGAAATCACCTGAAAATGTGCTGAATGGTTTATGGAACTGCTCGGTGGATCATTATGCGGGTTTCCGTGACCATTGTCTCTGTAACCTGAACACAGAGTGTGAAGACGGGAGGGACGAAGGCGGACATTGTCCCTTCAGCAGTCTTGAGTGTCGAGGGTTGGTGGCGTTTGGTGACAGTTGCTACATGTTAGCCAGGGGTTTAGATGCGTGGAATGGCAATGAAACTAACCTTGTAGCCATGGGCAAAAAGTATTGTGCTTCTATAGGAGGGAAATTTACTTTTCCAAGGTGCGTGTGTGATTGGTATCATCCACTGAAAAAAGTGGAAAAGATGCACAGCAAAAAAGCTATATTTATTTTTTGATGTTTATACAAATGGTCAGTCTTTGCCAAATATGTACAGATTTGAGATTGTCAGTGACTTTCATGTGCTCAGTCGTTTTCATGGGTTCAAGGAACCAATTTATTATCACACAGAGATGATATGTTTTAGGACTACAAGAAACAAATTAGGAGGTGTTTCGTGCAAAAAGAATGATGGCAGGTTTATGCCCACTGAAGGATTGTTTTGTGAATTCAGGCCAAACCAGACGGAGAAGTACTCTCTTGATCAACAGCTAGTTTCTTTGACCAGCACACACTTTTGGCTTACAGAAAAAGGACCTATGACAAAATGCCTGGGTGGTCATGTAACTCATTCGTTTTTAGTATGTGGTTCAAACCCTCATACTTCGTGCAGAGAAGAACACTTATACTGCAACGCTTCCGTACAATACTGTTTGTAAGTGGAGCTTTTCCGGTGGATTATCATGCTACATTTCCGACATTTTTATGCATCGATGGATTGATGAGGCTTTCGTACAGCCTGGTGTGTGACTTCGTATTTGATTGCAATGATGAGAGCGATGAATCGTTCTGTAAATATCCACTTTGCATTAACACGTTTACCTGCTCAAGTGGAGAGTGTCAGCCCTATACACAATATGTGTGACCTTATATCCCACTGCCCAGATGAGTCAGATGAAAAGAACTGCATCGATCTGAAATCCATAACCAGGGAATTTCATTGCTTCCCATCTTCAGTTTTCAGAGAGTTTGACGGGATCCGACAATTCACGTCAACTCCCATGAATTCATCTGAGACGTGTCCCAGCAGTCACTATCGCTGTCCTGGTAATTTCAGTGACTGCCTGCCTGTTTATACACGGTGTAATGGGTTCTATGACTGCGTTGATCAGCAGGACGAAGAAGGGTGTGAGCGTTTAATGTGCCCCGGATTTTTCAGGTGCCGGGCATCAACCACCTGTGTACACAGTGACCACCTGTGTGATGGCTGGCCTCACTGTCCGATGCATGATGATGAATTAGCGTGCGACATGGCCTGTCCCGCAGATTGTCGCTGTCAGGGTCACACATTCATTTGTTTACAACCCTTGTCCTCTGTAGCCTTCCCTCAGATCCGCTTCTTGAATGCAACAGGTTCTGGCATGACACTGTCTGACGTAAATAATCATGCCTACCTCATACACTTAATTCTCGCCAAAAGTTCCTTAACCGTCATGCCGAGCATAACAATGGTGAATTTAAGGATTCTCGAGCTCAGTGGCAACAAATTCCAACATATCAACGCGACATGCTTTCTTGGACTGGAAAGTCTCGAGGTCTTGTCCTTGTCCAACAATCCACTCAGTTCACTCTACAGTGACCCTTCATCTGCTGGTCAGCAACTGACGCTGATGACGTTGGATCTGTCATATACATCCCTGACAGTGTTAGAGACCGGCGTCTTCTCACTATTTTCCAGACTGAAAAACTGAGCTTAAATGTGACCCTCCTTCACACTATCAGCCCCGTGTGTTTCAGTTTACACCGCAGCTCAAAGAACTTTACCTGCATGGCAGTGTGCCGTGCAAATCTTTTCACGGGATATATTCAAAGATCTCTCTAATATAAAAGTTTTAGTCACACAAAATTACAAGCTTTGCTGCAGTCAGATCTTCCCGTATGACGTTGATGGGTCGTCATGCTATTCTCCCAGGGATGAAATTTCGTCATGTAAAGATCTCCTACAGTCCTGGACCTATCGTACGTTTTTGTGGACTATGGCCTGCTTATCGGTGACCGGTAACGTCTTCTGCTTTTGCACGCGAATGTTTGCCAGGAGCATTGCTTCATCAAACGTGTTCAGTGTCTTTGTCCTCAACCTTACCGCGGCTGATTTTCTCATGGGCGTGTATATTTCTATCATCGGGGTGGCTGATGAAGTATTTCGTGTCGTTATCTGAGCTATGATGACACATGGAAAGGCAGTGTCATGTGTGAGGTGGCTGGGTTTCTCTCTTTTTTGTCCAGTGAGGTCTCAGCCCTGGCTATCTGGCTGATCACGCTGGACCGTTTTATTGTTCTTCACTTTCCATTCAGCACAATGAGATTCGATAAAAAGTCAGCAGCAATGGCTTGCTGTTTTGCTTGGTTGCTTTGTTTGGTTTTAGCCTTACTGCCGTTACTTCCGGTGACATCACACTGGGAATTCTACAGCCAGACGGGTATCTGTATCCCATTGCCAGTCACACGACATGATTTCAAAGGTAGGCTGTATTCTTTCAGTGTTTTAATTGTCTTTAACTTTGTGCTGTTTCTGTTTATTTCCACTGGTCAGATCATTATATATCGGTCCGTACAAAGCAGTCTCATGAAAACCAACACGACCAAAATATCACGGGATGTGACGATAGCTCAGCGGCTGTTCACTGTTGCGGTGACTGACTTCATGTGCTGGTTCCCCATTGGAATTTGTGGAATGTTGGCAATGGGTGGTATTCCCGTCCCTGGAGAGGTAAATGTGGCCCTGGCTATTTTCATCTTGCCCTTAAACTCTGCAGTTAACCCTTTCTTGTACACGTTCAATGCCATAGCGGAGAAGTGGAGGAAGCACAACAACGATGCTAAACTGTTAAAATGGTTAGAATCCCAGACTGACATGCCCTGAGGGACAGGGGCCTAAGCAATACTGCCAGAGGAACGACTAAACTCTACCGTACTGTATTGTCACATTAATTTAAAGAAAAAAGCAATAACGACTCATAGAAATCTTTCTAGGTTTCTGAGCGACAGAAAAATGTATACTTACACACGTAACTGGCATCAGCTGTTTACATGTGTAAGTAAATTAGATAAAACTATATGCAAACCATGTATACAAAAATATAAGCAGGGAAACACAATAATAATAATTGAAAAAAAAATTGATTTCAGATTTTAAAAAACACGCACATCGGCACTAAGTCGTGCGAATTTGTTACTAAAACTTACAATAACATCGGAAATCTTTGTTCGCTCGGACGAGGTAATAACTCCATGAACCATTACTCTGTCCAGCTGTTACAATACTGAATCGATTCAATCACACTATTGCACTGTGCTAGTACAGCTCTTAATTTTGTGCAAGTCGATCTGAATTAGGGATGGCTGGTATCCACACAGTAATATCACGCCTGAAATTAAGAATGGCTGCATAGGACCGCTAAGTATCATGCTGCACGTGCAAGGCATTGGAATGATACTTCTGCTTTCTCAGTGGACGTGTGTGAAGCAGCACAGCTTCCTTCTCGAAAAGCAGCAAACAAGACAACCTGTTGTGGAGTCGGTCAAAAAATGTCATGTAGACTGGCGCATATCATAAAGGACTTCCTCACATCACACAAACAAAAGCGCACAGGAAAAAGCAAGCCCACCAAATGCTGTCCCGTGGTGCACCCTATAGAGAAGCAGCTAGAAGACTTCATTGCCATTACACTACCATCATGGCAATACAGCAGCGGGATGAGATAACGGACAGATCTGCTGACCAGTCACGTCCATCTCCACCATATGTCACCACTTCATGCCAAAGACCTCTGCAACAGGCAGCTTCATCTTTCCACCTGATTTCTCTTAGCATCAAAAGCAGCAATACAACTTGTCTGCAGATATGGTCCAGTCTACGCTGAAACTGTAAGACGTCGACTACAAGTTGCATGGCTACGAGCAAAACGTCCGGTTTGTGGGCCTTGTTCTGGTAGACCGACATCATCAGGAACAACTTCAACTGGCTGATCAGCACTTTGCGTAGACCAGGCATCATATGAAGAATATCTAGGTTTTACTTTATTAATGAAAACCGATTTGGCCTGTCCCACACTAATGCCCGAAAATAGCGTGGCTTCCAATTGGGCAAGATACACTACCTGTCGCCCTCAGGAGGCGCAAAATGCAAAGGAGACAGTCTGATGGTGTGTGTGATGAGGCCTGTGTTACAACCATATAACCTAGCTCCACTTTTCAATGGTCCTGTCAACGCTACAACGCACAGGGATGTGGTCCAGGACTGTGTTGTACCACTTGTCTATCGACAACTACACCTGCATGTGTTCGAGCAGTATAACATCCGTCCTCCTACTACGCAGATCATTACAGAATGTTTGCGGCAGAACTAGATTCTTCTATTGCTCTAGCATCGCGTTAATCCGCCCGACATGCTCCTTCAAGCCCCCACCCCCACCCCTCCTCCCTTCCCTCCCGTATGTATTTTAATACTGGTGCCTCGCAAGGATGTGCACTATCCTCAGTATTGTATTCCTTGTTCATCCATGATTGTGGAACTCTCCATGAATCTGATGCTATGGTTGAATTTCCGGATGACACCACTAAAGAAAGGCTGATTACGAATGATGACGAGTCTCAATACACAGATAATGTTTTGCAGCTTGTCAGCTGGTGTGACCCAAACATCTTGAAACTCGTTGTGTTAAAAAATAAGGAATCATTCTAGACTTCAGAAAGACGAAGACTGCCTCCCCGCTTCCAGCCAACAAGGGCGAATAACTGGATTAAAAGTGGAACCCAAAAATTTCTTGGACTGATTATTTCTAATACTTTGAAATGGCAAATAAATACAAGAAAAAGTTATCGTCGCCAGTATTTTCTTTGGCGCTCGAAAAATAAGATTGGTATTAACAAGAAAATTCTGATCCAGTTCTACAGGGCTATCAATGCAAGTGGAATGACATATATACCATTGTCGTCTGATTTATGGGCGGTTCAAAAGCAAAAACAGCTGTCAATAAAAGTGTAAAAACAGATTTTCATTTCTTAATGACATCTGTAGAACTGCACAAAAAGGACAAGTAAATCAGTAAAGATGCAACGCACCAAGCTTTTTGAGATGGTTTCAGGTCCACGCTGCAGAAGTATGGAAACAACACCAGCCATTTTGCGAAAAGTTTTCTTTCCGAAAGCAGTCACTGCCTTGTCTTCTGATGCAAATAGAAATGAACATGCGTAAAGAGCGATTACAAAATACAAAATGCCATCGTCGAATATGACAGACTCGTCAGTAATCCTTCAAGTCATGTATGTTTGGATGGAAGATTTTCAAGTAAGCATACGTCTGGATATAGGCCTACATCTGCGTGGTTCTCTAGGATGTCAGTGCTTTAATCTAGCCATACTTTGCGCAGCAGTTATGGAGTGATTTTGTTTCTAGGTCACAGGTGTGTGTGTGTGTGTGTGTGTGTGTGTGTGTGTGTGTGTGTGTGTGTGTGTGTGTGTGTGCGTGCGTGCGTGCGTGCGTGCGTGCGTGCGTGTGTGTGCGTGCAGTGTGTGTGTGTGTGTGTGTGTGTGTGTGTGTATGTGTGTGTGTGTGTGTGTGTGTGTGTGTGTGTGTGTGTGTGTGTGCTTGCTTGCTTGCTTGCTTGCTTGTATGGGTAAAAACGTTTCCCGCACTCGGTCTATATGTATATATATTTTGACATGCGGCATAAGTATAATGCATTTGTATGTGATTAAGTATTAATGTCTGTTCGTGTGCTGTCCTTGCAAGTATTCATGGACACTTGACAATAATCTAGTGTTCTGATTTGTCTGATCCTGCTCTTGAGCATGTGTGAGATGAGCTGGGCCAGAAATTCTTGAACTATGACCTGCAGCCTCTCACTCATGGAACTGAGACATGCCTCGATTCAGTATGAAATCAGTTGCCTCAGCCGGTCTCGCAGAATAGGGTATAGTTCATGCACTGACGCTACAATGCTTGCATTGATACACATGGACGGTCATACACGCTACTTAAACAGCTAGACTTGTTTTTAACACTTACAAAGCTTTTGTCTTGATCCACTAATTCTCCACTGAACTTTTGCATCTCCACCTGACGCGCGCGCGAGAGAGAGAGAGCCAGAGAGAGAGAAAGAGAGAGAGAGAGAGAGAGAGAGAGAGAGAGAGAGAGAGAGACAGACAGACAGACAGACAGACAGACAGACAGAAAGAGAGATCTTTCTGATTATAACAAACTTGCCAATGAAAATCACCTTTAGAAATCAAGCAAACAAAGAACCAGCCAAAGGTCTTCCCCGCTTTATAAACTGGTTATAGCAATCTTCACTTGTAGCAGGCAGTTTATTTGAAACCCCAGAGTGCCCGTCCTCGGACACAACAAAATACTGGTGTGGCCAATACGATATCAGAATATTGCTGACACAAGATGAGATACCCAGATGCGTGCTTTCCCTAAACAGGTACTTGCATTTGATATCTTACGGATTAATGCAGGACATGTGTTCCTTGTTGTTTTCAGTTCTGACACATATAACTAAACCAAAGATGTTTCTTTAGTTGAGCATCTTTCGCTTTTCTCACCAAGTACAGTCTCTAAAATGGCGGATATTCGTATGAGACAGTGACACACTCTGAAGAGGAAGATAAGGGATTAAAGCGACGGAAAAAAAGGCATTCATTAAAAACGTTTGCCATAGCAGAACAAATTAAACTTCAGCCTTCGACTTTTGGCTCCAGTACTGAAGAACAAGGAAAACTCGGAGAAGAGTTCTATCACAATGTTGTTGATGTTTCATAGAGAAGGTTTTGATACGCCAAGCGCTATGATGTTGACAGTCAGCTGGTTTTGCATGCGAAATTTCTCTCTCTCTCTCTCTCTCTCTCTCTCTCTCTCTCTCTCTCTCTCTCTCTCTCTCTCTCTCTCTCTCTCTCTCTCTCTCTCTCTAATCTTTTTTCTACATTGCTATAGTAATAGAAAGCAGAATGAGTATGATCGCATCTATCCATTATGAAGAAAAGGATATTCATTTTGTGTGTTGCTGCCCAGCCTTTAATGACCTCAGGAATCAATTGATTCCTCAAAAACATTAATGACACCCTCCATTGCTTCGACTTTCCTTACCTATGGCATCCACAAAGGAAACGAATGTCAGACATTGAACTATCAATGTGTACAAAGCATTTTGAAATTTGCAGTACAGTACATAGTTCATTGATAGCTGATGTGCATTATTTGTCAAGAAAAACGATGTTCAACATCTGTTACGAAATTTGTGGCATTTCTCATTGTTCTGTTCTGATTCTGTTGAATTTGAAAATTTCGTTCATTATATCCTCTTCATGAGGGGCTTTGTTGCTATAAAGCCAAATGGAGTGTCCACACATCCAGAAGGAAACGACGTACAGGGTTTGTAATGTTCTCTGGTTATGTTACGCCAGCCCAAATGTGGTGTCATTATCAGGCATAGACAGAGGTACAGACAGTAAGGATGGATAAAGAAAAAAAACAACAAAACCGGCTGGGCACTGTTTGATTATATCATTAGATTATTGCCATTTTTTCTGTTCTGTTCTTTTTTTTTTCTTTCTATGTTTTTTTTTTTTTCCTTTTTTATCATTCGTTAGGAATGGGGCGTAGGAAGGCATGCCTTTGGACCGCTCTACCAGTTTTAGGTGCTTCGCGCTCTCGGTTGCTCACACACACACACACACACACACACACACACACACACACACACACACAAGATACATTTCAGCAATCTTTGCGGATTGTTAGGAGAGACTGTGCATAGTACGACTGCCTCTCCACATTCATTAACAGGGCCGATCCTTTTAACAGTATCAACACTGTTATCACCACTGTTTCAATGGCTTGGCCATAATACAGCTAGTCCTATATCAAAGTCAGAAAACTTGTCAACCACCAAACATTTACTATTAATTTCATTAACGCTTGGGCCTGGTGAAGATTCGACAGGTTTGCTACGGCATGGAATAATGCCATTAAGTTCCAGTACCACTGGGGCCTGAAGAAAACTGTAATGCGCTGGTCCGATCTGTACTGTGTCTTAATGGTGATGATGGCTCTAACGGAACGGTGCTGGCGTTGTTCTTGCCAATTTGCTGTTTTGACAATCTGTTCTGAATAAAATAGTCATCCTACAAAGTGCAGCCAGTTGTTCAGTTCAGAAGCAGCTGTCTCATTATACAAAATGTGGTCATTTAAACTCTGAAAAGGTTTTCTTTCTTTTTTTTTTTTTTTTTTTTTCTTTTTTTTTTTTTTTTGAGCGATAAAAAACCATCCAGCATTATTAACATTTCTCAAATAGCTGCTTTTTGGTTAATCCGTTTGTTTTTGAGTTTGTTTTAGTAAACTATTCCATTAATCACAGAAGACATGTTTTTGAAGTAATAATTAAAAAAAAAAAACAACCACACACACAACAACAACAACAACAACAACAACAACAACAACAACAAAAACCAACACAGAACAAACAAGCAAAACTCTTCGATCACGGATGATCGAAAATCAAGGGAAAGAACTGTAGAAAACACCCATTACGGCTAAAATCGTATTGCAACCGCGTTTGTAAAGCAGTGGGCTCCAGTTATTAAAACAAACAAACAAAAACAAAAAAACAAAACAAAAAAACATGTGATTCTACGTGTAAACGTGAAATGAAAATCTGGGTGAAAATGTGGTGTGCCTCAAGGGAGATTGTATGCATACGTGAGTATTCATACCCAAGTATGATGCGTTTTCAAGTAAAGGTTTGATCTTGAAGATTGCATCATGCTTTAGTGTCATGAACCTATGAATAGGAAGTCTGATGTAAGGAAGAAAAAAAAACCTGTTACAGCATTGGTTGCTGAATACTGTTAAAGGAGAAGAGATCGATCTTGAATAAACCGAACAAACACAAAAAAAAATGATATGTGTTGGAATATCTATGTGGCAAAGACATGTGATTATTATGTAATTGTTATTGATACCTTGATTGATTGATCTTAGTTTCATGAATTGTAGAGCCTTTAACCAAGAGATTGAAAAAAAAGTCTTGTCGTGCCTTTCTAATGAATCGGAAAACCTTTTGCTACGGGGTGTGAAAAAGTATCCTTCTCTAAGTATCCGAACCAAACCGAACTGTGCGTCGGCTTTGACATTTAAGTGGTTCCTTAAGGACAGACAAAGCAAATGAAAACAACATCATCGTCATCATCATCATTATCAACAACAACACAACACAACACACACACACACACACACACACACACACACACACACACACACACACACACAACATCATCATCATCATCATTATCAACAACAACACAACACAACACACACACACACACACACACACACACACACACACACACACACGACATGTGTGCTTTGATTTAGACGTGTGAGTGAACATTCATAAAGTGGCCAGGCCATCAGGAGCGGAATCGAGAGCTCCGACGCAATGCTGAACAAACGAACAGGACCGCTTACTTGAAATCCTCCAGGTTTGTGAGTGGTGACAGGGAGGTATAGCTGTGGAGGTTGTCAGGTCGGGAGCCAATTCAGGGGTCCTGGTGTGAAGCTAGACGTCACCAGGATATCCAGTTACCGCCACGCCTGTTCAGTTTCAGACGTGTAGAGCCTGCCAGTCTTGTCAGTTCTTGCCCTGCTTCTTCAGTTTCAGTTGGATGACCTGCTAGTCTTGTCAGGTCCTGTCTGCTCCTTCAGTTTCAGCTGGATGACCTACCAGTCATGTCGGGTTCTGCCCTGCCTGCTTGATTTCAGCTGTGTGGTCTGCCAGTCTTCTTGTACTCTGCCCTGCCTTTTCTATTTCTATACAGTCTTATCGGATCCGGCTCTGCTCGTTCATTTTCAGCTGGGTGACCTGCCAGCCTTGTGGGGTTATGCCCTGCCTATTCGAGTCCAGCTGGATGGCCATTATTGTTACACTCTGCCCTGCCTGTTCAGTTTCAGCTGTGTCGGAGCCTGCCCTACCTGCTCAATTTTCGACTCGACCTGCAGCCAGTCTTGTCGGATCCTGCTTTGCGCGTTCAATATTCAGCTGGTTGGACTGCTAGTCTTATGGGATCCTGCCACGTTTGTTCTGTTTCAGCCGTGTTGCCTGACAGTCTTGTTAGGTCATGCCCTACCTGGTCAGTTTCAGCTGAAGGGCTACCACTCCAGTCGAATTGTGCCCTGCCTGTTCATTTCAGTCAGATGGCCTTCCAGTTTAGTCGGGCCCTGCAATGGTCAGCCATCGTATACCATTGTGCCCTGCTTGGTCAGTTTCAGCTGGTAGGCTTTCCGTCTTGTCTGTTCAATTTCAGCGGGATGTCCTGCGAGTCTTGTCAGGTCATACTCAGCTTGTTCATTTTTAGCTGTGTGGCCTGCAAGTCTTGTAGGGCGGATTCAGGATTTGCACATTACGGCGGGGAACCCTCTGGTGTTTGACATTGTGCGATCAACATCGTTGTCGCACCTTCCATCGGTGTTTTTATTCTTAATGCCATTGCCGACTTTGCCGCCGTCTTTTCGGGAGTCTTGCTCTGCCCGTTCATTTTCAGTTGGATATCCTGCAAGCCTAGTCTGGTCATACCCTGACTGTTCAATTTCAGCCGTGTGACCTGCCAGTATTGTCGTGTTCTGCCCTGCCGGTCCTGGCCCGCCTGTCCAATTTCAGCTGGGCGGCCTGCCGGTCATTTCAGGTCCTACTCTGCTGCATGCATTTTCAGAGTGTGTGACCATTCGTTTTGCATCCTGTCCTGCTTGTTCAATTTCAGCGCGTTGCCAGCCATTCTTATTGCATCCTGCCCTGCTTGTTTACTTTCAGGTGTGTGGCCAGCCATTCGTATTGCATCCTGCCTGCCCTGCTTGTCACTTCCAGGTGTGTTGCCAGCCATTCTTATTGCATCTTGCCCTGCTTGTTCACTTACAGGTGTGTTGCCAGCCATTCTTATTGCATCCTGCCCTGCTTGTTCAATTTCAGTGTGTGGTCAGCCATTCTTATTACATCCTGCCCTGCTTGTTCACTTCCGGGTGTGTTGCCAGCCATTTTTATTACATCCTGCCCTGCTTGTTTACTTACAGGTGTGTGTGGTCAGCCATTCTTATTACATCCTGCCCTGCTTGTTCAATTTCAGTGTGTGGCCAGCCATTCTTATCGCATCCTGCCCTGCTTGTTCAATTTCAGTGTGTGGCCAGCCATTCTTATCGCATCCTGCCCCCTGCTTGTTCAATTTCAGTGCGTGGCCGGTCCTGCCAAACTTTGCACATTGTGGGTAGCCTTCCGGTGTTTGACAACATCAAGCGTGTGTTTCTGCTTCTGCATGAATGTTGCAATATTGTGCAGTGTATTCAGCAAGCTGTTTATTCAGCTCATCACGTTTGAAGTGTGTTTTGCAGTCATAGTATTGAAGGACAGCTTTGTGCCATCCCATACGAAACATACAGACACAAACATTGTGCGATATCATCGTTGTCGCACCTTCCATCGCTGTTTTATTCTCAGTGCCATTGTCGACTTCGCCGCCGTCGTCTTCAAACGACACTAGACGAAAATTTTCTTATTAGTGGAATGTGGAGTGCATGTTATTCCAGTTGCGTAAGTGAATGTGAGTGTGGAGATTTACGGTATTGATTAGAATATGTCAAAGTGGAAGAGACAGTAGATGTTGTTGATCATTATTATTATATATAAATTGTCAAAGGTTTAATTTCTTAGTTCTTTTTGCATAATTTTCATGATTTGAAGCCTTATTTAATTGTAGAAATGGACAAACGTTTAAAATGTAGCATGAATTCCTTTATACTTGGAATACCAGATTTAGCATTTCATGTAATTTTAGTAACAACGAGTCTCTTTGCTGTCTTTGACAAGAGTCACAAGAAAACGAATTGCATTTTGTGTTTTGCTATCCGCATCTTTAGAAATATCAGTCCATTCAACGGCAGAATCAGTTAATGCAACTGAATTTCACGGAACTTGTTCTCTGTTTAAACTGGCCCTAATGTTGTCGTCAAGACTCTCCTGAAGTTGGTTTTAAAGAGGGGTAACTGCTAGCGGAAATTAAAAGATAAAATGGAATTACTGAGCCGTCAAACGAAAGAACAAACATTACAAAACAGACATCACGCATTTTAAAGACTGGGTCTTCTTGAGGCACGACAAACAACTTCAAAAAATGAAAGAAAGGAGTCACTTATCTTTTCAATATAGATGACTGTCCGTTTCGCTATTTGCAAGTGTATAAATCAGTCCGTCCTAACACCCTCTCTCTCTCTCTCTCTCTCTCTCTCTCTCTCTCTCTCTCTCTCTCTCTCTCTCTCTCTCTCTCTTAGTGCACAGAAAGTATTATCTGTATTTTCTCTCGGGACCAAGTAGACCTCTCTCTCTCTCTCTCTCTCTCTCTCTCTCTCTCTCTCTCTCTCTCTCTCTCTCTCTCTCACTGGAATATACAACATGCTCTTTAGCATATCTCGGGTACCCTGGAAAAAATATTTTGACAAAAATCTACAAAAAAAAAAACAACAAAAAACAGACATTGTAGCAATATTAATTGGAACTCATTGACATGTTATGATAAATTAACATGTTGTTTATCGAACGGTTATTGATTATTTTTTTTTGATTGATTTTTTTCACACGGCCTTTCTTAACACTTGTTCTCAACAGTCATTTTGCAGCAGGCAGCCGCCAGATTTCTTAGATTTGAGATATCCCACTCATTATGCGTTGTGGCACAGGCTTCCGTACTGCACAAAAGTCCTCTTTTGACTGCAGCTGGACAGTATGCTCGCGGTTTTTCCATCTCCACTGTAGGCCTAATTATTTGCTGACACTTTCGAAATGTTCGCTTCTGAGTAGATGCTGCTGTGGATGATAGCTGTTGCTCTGGAGCTTCCTCCTCAGCAGCACCGAGCAGCGGTGGCAATGACCGTTTCTGCGGCGCCTTCATCTTCACTCACGTTTGTTTGGTCTTCCCCCATCTGATTCCAGTCGTTCTGTGGTTGCGCTGTCCAGGTGGACCTCAGCGTGCGCATTGTTGTCTCGGCTGACGTGGAGTGACTGGGGTTACTTAAGACCAAGTCCAGAATGAAATCAACGTTAGACATTCGGGGGGGGGAGGGGGGGGGGGGGGGGAACTCAGCCGTCACTCTTAAGAAAAAATGCGAAGTTAGTCGTGCACATACTTGTTCTCATTAAGTAATTCTCTCTCTCTGTCTCTCTGTCTCTGTCTCTCTCTCTCTCTGTCTCTGTCTGTCTGTCTGTCTGTCTGTCTCTCTCTCTCTCTCTCTCTCTCTCTCTCTCTCTCTCTCTCTCTCTGCCTCTCACTCTCTTTTTCCTCCCCCTCCGTCCCCATTTCTCACCCTCCCTACACAGTTTACTGTGCCAACAATAATACGAAAAAGATAGACACAGCTGTAAACTCACACAAGGGCTTCAATGGGATCTGTGACCTGTAATCTTCTGTCACATAAATGGTTTCATTCCGTGAACGTTTTTCTTCTCCAACACAGGGAAATAGGCAACGTGCAGTCAGCCTTAAACAGTCTGGATTAAAAAAAAAAAAAAAAAAGCTGAGTTGAAAACAGTTAACATTAAACCATTTCTGAACTGGGAATAGAAATTGTATACACTCACTGACCGGGAGGAGTTTTAAAAAAATACAGAAAATGTAAGAAGTTGAGCTGAAAATGGTTCGTATCTCAATACTCTAAATGACTGAATCACACTGAATGTATTAAAACACGAGCACTGTCGAGTTTATCAGAAGAAAAGGATACAATAGAAGATTATCCATGCAATTGTGAGTACACTTTCTGTTGAAACACTTGTAGCCGACGATGAAATCAGAATTACACTATATGAGCTGTGATGAGTGAATGTCTGATGCTGAACTACATTTGCTTTGCACAACTCATAATACCAACACCGAGGATACGGTAGATCTTACAATGTTAATCGAAATATGTTTTTATCTATGTCAATTACTGATAAAACAAAACCTGCTGTAGTTTAAATGAATTCTTACAACTGTAAGACTTTGAATACGACATCCAGAAATGCACACACCACTTGATTAAAGAACATTTTCAGTGTGGCTGCCATGAACAAAACGACACAGAATGGTGCAAACAAGACGGATACATCTGCCTGTGAGTCACTGGCTCGTCTTCAGACGACTACCATCTTTCTCGTTTTCATTTCTCAGCATTAAGGCTATATGACAAACGTGAGTTTTACGTCAAACATGAAAGTAGTGTTGGTATTCAACGTCACTTGAACACTCCAAACAAATGAAATTAATATCCAAAAGCTCAAATATGCAATAGGTAATATTTATTTACCCATGTGATATTGCGCATCTTAAAAAAAAGACCAAACAAAACAAAACAAAAAAAAAGCCCACTGTGTTGATAGGCTGTGTACATTCTGCAAACATTAGCAGGCTGGTCATCGAAAAACATTATCTGAATCAATAGTCTAATCCATGGAGATGGGTTCTAGAGTATTTACTTAGTGTGATGAAATGACCATGCTTGATTTGTAAGTCATCTTTTACGTTGAACTACATGCACACGATTCAGCCCACTACTTTCAAAATCAAGACGGCTTACCTGCTGTCTTGGGACTGTCTGACTTTCGCAAAATTTGCAGTTTGAAGGAACTGCTATGACTTCAAACTGACACGTGAAACGGAGAGTTCTTATGATCTCTGATCTGATTATGTGATCCATTACGAAATGATGAATTTGAACAGAGAGAAATGGACCTACAGATAGGTATTCGGATCGTAGTACTGAAGTGAAGTTTGAAGCTAGTATAAACAAGTATACACCAGCAATATCAATTCTCAAAGTTTAGCCGTCTTCATCTATCACGAGACTGCTTGTAGTCAGAAATTAAAACGATCTGATTTTTTATGCTACGAAATGGCCCTGTAGGTTGCAATCCAACTTGCGAAATCGCCAAAAAATCTTACCAAATTTTGAAAGATATATATATAACAAAGGATACATTAGTAAAACCACGTTAAAATGGGCAGAGACGGAGCCTTCTCAGGTTGCATGTCACAGATTCTATACCCTGCCTAAGATACACACAAGCATCCATTTAAACCTCCAGGAAGAGCGATCGTCTCAGGAATAAACGGACCGACGGAAAAAAAAAAAAACTCCAAACTGGTAGACAGCTGGCTACAACCTTTTGTCACCAACCTTCCAACCTATATTCAGGATTCCACACACATGCTCCGCATTATACAACAGTGGAATCTAGCATATGGGCCTTTCCATCAGGACACAAGGTTGGTGACAATCGATGTTGTTGGCCTGTACACCAACATTCCTCATGACGATCTCAAAACAGCATTACACCACTTCCTGGACAACCACTGCAATACCGATATCCCACCAGCCACTGAAGTTGTCCGAATGGCAGACCATGTGCTAAAAATAATGTATTTCGCTTTGATGAAAACGTATATCACCAAATCTTTGGCACAGCGATGGGCACCCCACTTGCCCCTGCAGTTGCGAATCTGTTCATGGCGTGGCTGGAACAGCAATTACTAGCCTCCAGTCCTGTTTCTATCCCTGATCATTTATGGAAACGTTTCATAGATGACATTTTTGTCTTGTGGGTGAAATCAGAAGATGAATTGGAACAGTTTATGGATCACATAAACTCGTTCCATGAAACCATCAAGTTCACCTTCAATACATCGCCATGCAGTATCCCGTTCCTGGATATAGCCATTTCCTTAAAAGATGGATTCCTTCAAACAGATCTTTATACAAAGCACTCTGATGCACATTCTTATCTGAGTCCCCAGTCATGTCATCCTGGACATGTACACAGGAGCATTCCATTCAGCCAGTTCCTGAGGCTTAAGGACTGTGCTCAGACAATGCTGTGTTTTGAAGAAAGGGTCCGGGAAATGTCCAAACGCTTCCAGGCACGTGGCTACAAGCAAAACGTTGTCCAAACGGCAGCAGAAAAAGTCCGACGCATTCCCCGACAAGAGGCGCTCCAGTACAAATCAAAACAAGTATCAGAACCTCGCCCACTCTGATCGTGACACACAACCCTGCCAACCCACCATTGAGATCCTGGACACGAGAGCTACATCAGAGCCTCATCACCAACAGCGAGAGGATGAAAAAAAAAGCAGTCCCTCAACCTCCTTTAGTGGCAGAAAGGAACTGCCACTCCTGAGGACTATGCTCATGCCCTCTTGCCTACCAGCTCTTGTTGACGACTGTCCTGGATCCTACAAATGTGGGAAGGAGAAGTGTGTGTTGTGTCAGGTCCACCTTGTGGAATCCAATCCGTTCAAATCGTCGAGAACGGGAGAGTTGTTCAGGCTCCGCAACAGAATGACATGCGAAACAAGCAATGTCATCTACCTGCTGTTCTGTGACATGTGCACTGACGCACAATATGTTGGAGAGACAAAGAACAGTCTCAAAACAAGGTTTTACCAACACAGATCAAACGTAAATAACAACACGGGCACACACATCACATCACACTTCAACAGGCCACAACACTCACTCTCCAACATAAAATGTCTACCAATAGAGAAAGTGCACTCTGAAATAAAACAAAAAAACGACTGCAGCGGGAGGCATTCTGGATAAGTAAATTGCAGACACTACATCCACTGGGTTTGAACAGTCTACAGTAACACGTCGCCAGCAACCATTTTTTTTTTATGGAGCCAGAGTACCTTGAAGATCCTGACTATATCTCCTGTACCAACATGTTTTTACCATCGATTTGTTGCGGTGCCTGAATACGTGTTTGCAAAAACAGGTTTTCACCATTATTTGTTACGGAACTCATGTAACAACATGTTTTCGCTATCATTTGTTCTGGAGCCCGAATATTTCTCCTGTAACAACGTATTGTCGCCAACAGTTCTTGTAGAGCCTGAATACTTCTCCTGTAACTACATATTCTCACCATCATTGTAGTGGAGCCCGAATAATTCTTCCATAACAATATGTTTTCGCCATCGTTTTGTTGTGGAGCCCAAATACTTCTTCTGTAACAGTATGTTTCACCAACATTTTGTTGTGGAGCCCAAATACTTCTCCTGTAACAAAATGTCGTCGCCATCATTTTGTTGTGGAGCCAAAATACAAAATACTTCTCATGTAACAAAATGTCGTCGCCATCATTTTGTCGTGGAACCTGAATAATTTTCCTTTAACAACATGTCTTCAGCATCATGTTGTTGTGAAACCCGATTACTACTGTAGCAACATGTTTTTGCCATCATTTGCTGTGGATTCTGAACACTCCTCCTGTAACAACATGTTTTCTCCATCATTTGTGGTGGAGCCTGATACTTCTCATGTAAGAACACGTTTTCGCCATCATTTGTTGTGGATCGTGGAGACTTTACTTGCTTTAGCTGAATCTTCCCTGGATGAAATTTTAAGTAAGTCCTCAATAATATGTGACAATGGCATTGACTCGGGGTCCGATTTTTACATACCTGTAAAGAGACCCAGATGCTGTATCTTTATTGGATGCTACTTGGTATATTTTCAAGTGCTGCTGCGTTCTTCTTCTATTTTGTGTGTCTAGACCACATAACGTGAATAGACATTAAATTGAAGACTACACACACACACACACACACACACACACACACACACACACACACGAGCGCATACACTCGTCCTCGCACGCGCACGCGCGCGCGCACACACACAAACACACACACACACACACACACACAAACGCGCGCGCGCGCGCGCACACACACACACACACACACACACACACTTTCATTCATCATCATTACTACCTGTGACACGTCTGTCGAGTTACGTATCATTCTAGTACGTAATTTGTTTTATATTACGTCATATTGAAATATTTACGTCTCTTCCCTCACTACCTTACCTGCTGGCACTCAGGGAGGATGTCATGTGCTGACGAAGGCAAATAAAGCCGAAAATTTCATTTACAACCACGACAGCTTGTTGTCCTTGTGTCTTTTTTTTTTTTGGATATATATATATATATATATATATATATATATATATATATATATATATATATATATATATATATAAACAGGTGATTAAAAGAGATTCTGAAAGTTTCTACAAATTTGTTTCGAGCTTGTCTGCTCTCATCAGGATAATGCCTGGGTCGCCTACCGCCGATGTTATAGCTTGCAGGGCCCTGCTTGCACGTGGATTAAGAAACTTTTGGAATCTCTTTTAATCGAGAAACTTTTAGAATCTCTTTTAATCACCCGTTTTAATAGATGTTGCTCCCCAAGGGGTCGAGCTCTTTTAAAACAATATCAGGCTTTTTAGTATATATATATATATATATATATATATATATATATATATATATATATATATATATAAATGGATAAAAAAAAAGGCATTCCGTCCAGTTCTAATCTGTCAGAATCTTTCTCTCAAGACCTTAAAATACGGAGTGTCAAGTTTGAGGACAGGGCTTTTAGAAGTACCAGAGATGTAATTCGGCAATTGCGTTGCACATACATATATGAATGTGTGCACGCGTAAATTCAAATTCAAATCTACTATCCTGAAATAATATCTAGATAACGTCCAAACGTTTAGGAAGCAACATGAAAAGGAGATCAGATTAGTACCAATATTCAGTTCAAGTTGTTCACTGGACCTGAATCGGTCAGCTGTCGTGATGAAGATACCTCTGAAGTGTAGATGGAACGTTTTATCAGAAATTAGGAACTGATTATTGTTGCCATCGCCCAGGCATCTGATAAGTTCAGCAAAGAGCAGAAAGTTCACTCAATCCAGATGCAACAAATGTGCGGCTACACGACACACATTTTCACCTGACTACGATGAGCTATCAATAAAACATTTGATATGATTCCTCACCCCTACTCGCCACACACAAAGTAGAAGAAAAAGAAACACCCGAAGGTGCTGGGGAGGACCCAGAGAAGCACTGTCTTCACCCGCCTTTTGAGCAGTCCTGTACCCACCCTTGGAGGCCTGCGCTGTGTTGACGATGGGTACAGGCCCATGTGATTCCTCACCCCTACTCGCCACACACAAAGTATTACTTAATAAAATGACGAGTAAAAAAAAATATAATAATAATGCTGTTTACCTGCACTTGCTTTCCACGACTATTTCAAGGATTCTACATACTAATGGAAACATGTTAAGTATCATTTTCTTTTACAAAAACATTGCTGATGGCAATAGCAGCATCATCATTTGAATCAGATCATACTAAATTCCGCCAAACTAAGAACAGTTATGAGGAACATGTGTCCGAACTTCGTAACAACAATGGGCCAGTAACAGCAGTCAAAACAAACGTAAGCAAATAATTCGTAGCAGCGGAAACACATTCTTGGCTTCCGTTTCCGCTGCAGCCTTTGCGCAAGTCATAGGAATAGTGCCACAGACATTCAAGGTCTGGTCGGTGAAGTGGTCAGGCACAAGTCAGGGGTCTGGCTCGTCTCTTCCATGTGCCCCTCTACCCAAAACTGTTTTTTTTTTTGTGTTGTTTTAGGCAATTATTTGATCACAATGGCATAAAATGATGCACGCACAATGCAATGATCGCGGCAATAAGCTGAAAGCTTCCACTATGGCGTACAAGATTATAGTGCACATCTAATTGACTTTACGAATATAGTTCAAACAGCTAATGCGTAACAATTTACTGGTTGTGAGCAAATGTAGAGAATGACGATGTTCACTTTATTTCGTCGTACCCTTTGCGCAGTCTCTCATAACTCTCAGTGGGATATAGTCTCCCTGTCACACCGTCAGTAGGATTTCAGAAAGAACCCCTTCCGGAGTCTCGACAAGCCAGCTGTTGGACACGGTTGGAAATTCCTCAAATATACGACGGATTCCTTGTGTGCCACGTGCACGATCAACTATACAACTTCTGTGAACTTAAGTATTTACATCATTATCAGTCTATGTAAGTATACTTTTTCCAGTAAAGTTGAGGGCGGTGAGATAAGTGATTGTTAATGTTGCTGTTGTTAATAAAGATATTTCAATGCCCATTTCGCTTTAACCCCTCTGTGAACTTATGGCGTGATGAACACCCGCAGTGGGGATAAAGACGTAGATGGGGAAATAAATCTGAGATGTCTTGATTGACTTTTGTCAAACTGAGACTGATTTTCCTCTTCATTGCAATTGTTTGTTTGTTCGTCTTTTTTGTGATGATTGTTTCTTAACAGACTGACAAGTTATGTAATATTTTCACAGAGTGTTCCTATATTGTCTCTTTGAATATCACGTGGGTATACCACAAAACATTTGAGGGGGTGGGGGTGCATCATACTAGGACCATGAACAGATTGATCGGTTCACTGGACAATATTTTTTTCAAACTGGGAAACCATCAAGCTGGCCTTCGAAAAAAGACTCTGACGTTTGCCATAACTACTCACAGGTTTTTCACTTTTAGCAGTCTTTGGTATTGTTACACAATATAAGACTATTGTAAGAGATGATAGTGGCAACGCAGTGTGCAACAATCCTGCAATCGGGAGAAAATACAAGATTTTTCTCGACTGTGTGATATTTTGAAAGGTTATGAACACACACACACGCACGCACGCACGCACGCACGCACACGCACGCACACACGCACGCACACACACACACACACACACACACACACACACACACACACACACACACACACACACACGTGGCGTCGCAAGCACGTACGCACACGTACGACAGAGGACATAACTTTGAACATGATTTAACTTCTTTAGCTGTTAAGTTATCGCCCTTGCCAATTCGCAGATCATCATCCACTAGCGTCTTGAAAAATGATCACAATTTTCAGAAGAGTTGTGACCTCAAAACCACGTGTGGTGAGAAAACTATGCTAAATACAGTGTTGTTCTTTAACACTTGAATTTGTATATGCAAAATGGGATATTACCAAGCATTGTCTGTTGGGCAGGTAGTCGAACAGTGTAAATCGAGTCGAGAAAATTACGATCTTGCATCGGGAATAGCGAGTTCATTAGATCTAATCATCTACAATGGAATAATTTTGATGACATCTGTCTCTCACACAATTATTGACTGGTTTGTCGGCTGTGGATTGTTTCCCGGTCAACATGTACTGATTCTGTGTTTGGATGCATGCATTGGTGATGGTTTCATCAGCCAGTCTTTAGTGGATGTGGTTGCTTCAGATCTAGACAGTCTAGTCTAGATAAGCAGGCACAGGCAGTTCTTGAGAACATTCTTTGTTCAACATATACACCAGAATTTAGTGTAGTGTAATACTGAAACATGCTTTTTTTTTTTTTTATATATATATATATATATATATATATATATATATATATATATATATATCGATTGATTCTGGGTCAGATGAACATGTATTTGGAATTTAGTCCGTTACAGACATTTCCTCTATGTGGTGTGTAGTGTGTCTGGAGCAAGTCGAATCTGGCACTGCCCATCCTCCCCCACAATCCTTTAAAATACACCACCTGAAAACACACAGGAGCCTTTCTTCCGCAAAATCTTAGATCAGATGAAAAATGTTGATTTTCAGAGATTCAAAGATCACATCATGTGCAATATCTCTGAACAAGGTTTCCATGGAGTCTGCTATAAAATGTTTAATGTTACCTCATGCAAATCCCAACACTAAAAACATGTTTCGCTGTGAGTGGTACATGTAATGCACGACGGAGCTTCTTCACTTTTTAAAACATAATGTGTGTAAAAGGAGTGGCCTGTGTGCAAACGGCACAAAACTTTTTCTTCTTTACGGCCGCCTCGGGAACATAGTAAAAACTCGGTCAGCTTTGAACGGATTTGTGCAATTTTGCTGTCCATCTGCGAGTTCCATTCCTCTTGACAGAGGTCTTTGACATAGGCCTGGGTTTGGGGGTTTCAGACCCGATAGTGCTGGTGTGCATAGCTACAAGTCATAGAGAGGAAATCTGTAACTTGATGATAGATATTTTGAAGTGAGTTAAGAACATTTCATTTTGGATTAATTTTCCTTTTGCAGAGGAAAGAGAACGAGAACGCGGGCGTGGGTTGCATGGGGGTCACGATA
>JADBJO010000190.1:858169-895669 GCA_016801955.1 Conus betulinus | reverse complement strand
CAGAGTCTTGTCATATGGTCTTTGCGCAGAATGTGACTTGGGGGTGGTCTGCAAAGTCTTGCTATATACACGTAGCACAGAATGTGACTTGGGGGTGGTCTGCAAAGTCTTGCTATATAGACGTAGCGCAGAATGTGACTTGGGGATGGTCTGCAAAGTCTTGCTATATAGACGTAGCGCAGAATGTGACTTGGGGGTGGTCTGCAAAGTCTTGCTATATAGACGTAGCGCAGAATGTGACTTGGGGGTGGTCTGCAAAGTCTTGCTATATAGACGTAGCGCAGAATGTGACTTGGGGATGGTCTGCAAAGTCTTGCTATATAGACGTAGCGCAGAATGTGACTTGGGGGTGGTCTGCAAAGTCTTGCTATATAGACGTAGCGCAGAATGTGACTTGGGGGTGGTCTGCAAAGTCTTGCTATATAGACGTAGCGCAGAATGTGACTTGGGGGTGGTCTGCAAAGTCTTGCTATGTAGACGTAGCGCAAAATGTGACTTGGGGATGGTCTGCAAAGTCTTGCTATGTAGACATAGCGCAGAATGTGACTTGGGGGTGGTCTGCAAAGTCTTGCTATGTAGACGTAGCGCAAAATGTGGACTTGGGGATGGTCTGCAAAGTCTTGCTATGTAGACGTAGCGCAGAATGTGACTTGGGGGTGGTCTGCAAAGTCTTGCTATATAGACGTAGCGCAGAATGTGACTTGGGGGTGGTCTGCAAAGTCTTGCTATATAGACATAGCGCAGAATGTGACTTGGGGGTGGTCTGCAAAGTCTTGCTATATAGACATAGCGCAGAATGTGACTTGGGGGTGGTCTGCAAAGTCTGGCTATATACACGTAGCGCAGAATGTGACTTGAGGATGGTTTGCAAAGTTTTGCTAGATCTATATACACATAGCGCAGAATGTGACTTGGGGATATTTTGCAAAGTCTTGCGATATACACATAGCGCAGAATGTGACTTGGGGATGTTTTGCAAAGTCTGGCTATGTACACGTAGCGCAGAATGTGACTTGGGGATGGTCTGCGAAGTCTTGCTATATAGACATTGCATAGAATGTGACTTATGATGGTCTTGTTCTATTGACATAGCACAGATGGCGACTTCAGGATGGCTTGTAGTGTCTTGTTATGTGGACATAGAGGAGAATGTCACATGGGGATGGTTTGAGTCTTGTGATATGGATATAGTGCAGTATGTAACTTGGGAATGGTGGGAAAGTCTTATCATATTGACAGAGCACAGAATGTGACTTGGGGATAGCTTGCAGCGTCTTGTCATATGGACATACCGCATAATATGACTTAAGGATGTTATGCAGTTTATTGTCACATAGACGAAGCGCATAATATGACTTAAGAGATGGTTTGTATTTTATTGTCACATGGGCGAAAAGATTAACATGACTTAAACATGGTTTGCAGTTTATTGTCATATGGCCGGAGCACATAAGATGACTTACAGATGGTTTGCAGTTTATTGTCATATGGGCAAAACGCATAACATGACTTAAAGATGGTTTGCAGTTTATTGTCATATGGCCGAAGCACATAAGATGACTTAAAGATGGTGTGCAGTTCATTGTGGTATAGGCGAAGCGCATAATACGACTTAAAGATGGTTTACAGTTTATTGTCATAATATGGACATACTGCACAAAAGGACTTAAAGATGGTTTGCCGTTTATTATGATATGGACATACCGCACAAAAGGACTTAAGATAGTTTGCAGTTTATTGTCAAATAGACACACTGCATAGTATGACTTAAAGGTGTTTGCAGTTTATTGTCATATGGACGTAGTGCAGAGTGTGACCGAAAGATAGTTCGCAGTTTATTGTCATATGGACGTAGTGCAGAGTGTGACCGAAAGATAGTTCGCAGTTATTGTCATAGGGACGTAGTGCAGAGTTGACCGAAAGATAGTTCGCAGTTTATTGTCATATGGACGTAGTGCAGAGTGTGACCGAAAGATAGTTCGCAGTTTATCGTCATATGGACGTAGTGCAGAGTGTGACATATGTTCGCAGTTTAGTCGCGTAGCGCGGAGTGTGATCTAAAGATAGTTTGCAAATCCTTGTCATAATGTTGTGCTTGTTTCACCCGTTTAAATGTCATCGGGGGCATGCATATGGTCAGTACGTACTCAGTGAGAATGTCGCGGGTGAGACTGTTTGTACAGATTATGAATGTCTGGCTGATATGTGGGTGAACAGAGAGAACGATCTGTTTTGGAACTATTTTACACATTCACTCACAGACTCACCAACACATATACACACAAACACACACGCATGCACACAAAGTATGGACGTATAACATATACACACAAACACACACACACGCATGCACACAAAGTATGGACGTATAACACACACACACACACACACACACACACACACACACACACACACACACAGAGTTCTGAAGAAAATATAGAGAGAGATGAACAATGCATTTCTGTTTCAACAAACCATAACAAATAAGATAATTCATTTGTTATTAGAATGAGTTCCGTCCTTCTGGTTGAACCTTACGTTTCAGTTCAATTATTTCATATTATTATTATCGTTATAATTTGTTATGGCTTGAAAAAAAATGTGTTGTTCATCGTTTTAGTGATTCGTTTGTCTGCGTTTTTTCGGCGGAGCCTTAAAAACACTTTTAAAAAATGATGTTTATGTGTCTGTTAGTTACCGCACGCGTAAAGAAGTACAAGAAGTACGACAGAAACGGGACCCTATAGCTCTGTGGAAGGAGCGCATCACCAAAATGATCTAGCCACCGAAGACGAGTTGAAGGTGAGGGTGTCAGTCCCTGTTCATTTTGTTTTGTACCGGAAGTCCATGGTTTTTTTTTTTTTGTTTTTTTTTTTTTTTTTTTTTACATGTTGCGGTCGTCGCTAATAAAATTGAATAAGGAAATATTACGCTGAAGTTTGCAGCACTGAACAACTGTACCCCGGCAGTTGCTTGAAGGTGGCGTTTTTTCGCCAGGGGGCGCTGCAGTCATGAAATAATAATAATATAATAATGTTAATTTTTATAGCGCCTGTTCTCTAAAGATCAGGGCTCTAAGCGCTTTACACATAATATAATAAACACTCTCGTTTTACACAACGGGCTGCCTACCTAGGTAGTGTCGACAGAAGAGCTGCATGCCGGCGCTTCATTCAGTCGTTTACCGTGTCATCCGGTCAATATAATCACTCAATTTCCTTATTTCCTTCATTCTTTCTATTTCTCACGCAGGGTGCATGCTATGTGTAACGTCTCATCCATACCAACGGCCAAACTGGCCTTCTGTTCCGAAAGTTGGTGATGGGATTTTACGTGTGTACAAGATGTTGTGCATGCGTTCACACACGGAACCTCAGTTTATAGTCTCATTCGAAGGACTGTATGGGAAATGGAGTCAGAACCAAGGTTAACTCCAAGGGAGAAATCCCCCTGTACCGAAATTCGAACCCGCAAACCCAGGATCACGAGTCCGGCGCTCTACCAACTGAGCTATTTCGGCCCCCTAATAAGGGCTGGTGCAACCATGGGAACGCTCTCGTGGAGGTTCTATCGGATCGCATCCAGTGACCATTACACACTGGCATTTACCAGGGAGCAGTTATGTCCCTTTACGCCCTTATGTATCCATTTGATTTCCGTTGACGTATATTCATACTGAGATAATTATGTAAGAGTGCTTAAAATGTTGACTGCTCTCTACTTTTCATGCTTAAAATAAAAAAAAAAAATCAAAATGTAACTGTTTGAATGAAACCAAAATTGGCACAGAACGCAAGCATGTATCTACAAAGTCAAATTCGTCGAATAGTGGTGAATATTCCGCACGTTTATCTGCTGATCGTTTTTAACTTAATGTAGAAATGCAGAAAATATTCGTTTTGTAAGCAACTGCTTTTTTTTTTCTCTCTCTCTCTCTTTCTCAGACTGTGGATTTTGTTTTGTGTTTCTTATTCACAAAAATGGCGATCTGCACTCGCAAACATCTTGAGCCTGCCCTGCGTTATATGTAATGTTTATATGTACTGCTCATAGGAGCCTAACTGACACGTAATCGACTTTGAGGTAACAAAACGAAGTGGCTTCCATGGCAAACTATCAACTGTCAGACGAAGAATCTTCATTTAAATTTCACATTACACCAAATAATTGATGTAGTCACATCACCGTTAACAAAATCAGGTTTCTTACAGCGTTAGCTAGCTTCGTGTCAGTAGATGAATAAACCTATATGGATGCAAAATGGAATTGTACTTATTTGATGAGTGGACATGTATAAGCCTATACGGATGCAAAATGGAATTGTACCTATGTATTTGATGAATGGACATGTATTAAGCCTATACGATGCAAAATGGTTTTGTACCAATGTGATAATGGACCCCATATGGATGCAAAATGTAGGTCTACCTTTTTGATGAATGGAATGATGTGTAAGCCTCAATGGGAGGCAAAATGTAACTTGTACATCTTTAAACCTCAGTAAGTGTGGGCTGCGATGGCTGCTGCAGAAAATCGAGCAGGAGGTGCGCAAAGACGTGGACGAGGCGGCAGAGAAAGCCAAGGCGGACCCGGAACTGCCCGTGCAGGACTTGTACAACGGCGTCTACTGCCAACCTCCCGCGGACATGAAAGTGCGGGGCTGTGACGTCACTGTCTTCGCTGACTCCAAATAGCATCCAGCTATGGGAAGATCATCCGTAAACTATGAATGAATGTCTGCAGTGCCAGACTGTTGCTGTCTGCAGTGCCAGACTGTGTTGCCTGTGTTCTATCCATATCGCTGCATGAAGCCTAAAACTTTTGGCATCTGCTCTTGTTGTTAGTATACACCAGTCTGGACTGAACTCCCTCACGATACACCTTACATACGAATTACTGATATCTTGAAAGAAAGGAAAAAAACTCAAACATTGCCTATCTGGAACTGTTGTAACTAGTCGTGTAGGCCTTTTTTTTTTTTTCCTATCACGCTCTCATTTTGTTATCATTTATGATCGTGTGGTAGTTTTGAGTCTCAGTGCATATGTGTTGTTGTAAACTACATTTATTGCGGTGATTTCCTGCCCATGAGACACACATACAACGGAGCATGTGTGTTATAAGATAAATTGTTACTACATTTAGTGTGGTGCTTTGTTGCCCCTGAGACATACAAACATGCTAATGTCTGGTGATACAGCATACATGTGATAAAGCATATATGGACTTAAGTATCGTATGTGAGTCAATAGTTTTCTCTCGTTATCATGTCTGTGATTGTAAAGCTCCATGCTACATATAATTATACTGGATATGGCGTGATGATATAAAAACTGACCTTTTTTATCGATATGTTGCTCTTCTTATTCATTTGTTTATTACATGGTGATATCGTTTCACATGAGCCGGTGAATTCCGCTGAAATGAATGACTATGATACTTTTCAGCGGCTTTTTTTTTTTTTTTACAGGTATGTGATTATGTCAACGCTGTTCATATATCTGTTCGTCTATATAACCGCTTGAAATACAGTGTGATTTATGTCCCGTTACATATGTGAGATATTGCAGCTCTAAAAAAAAAAAAACACAGCTCAAGAACTATTCCGATACAGCAAACAGTGGAGTTAAGCTCCCTTGAAACCAGTACTTGTCAGTAGGTGTGTGTCGAGTGTCATCTGTCCTGTGAAAAATAACCGTTTTAGCAAAGAAAAATATTACTGGTGTGGTCTTGGGTTTCGCTGATGATATTTATAGTATAGGGCCTGAAATACAGTGACAGACAGACAGACAGACAGACAGGGACAGAGAGAGAGAAAGGGGAAGCGGACGTTTATTCAGTATAGGCCATGGCCCCTTCTGTAGGGAGTACAATCCATGGGCAATACATTTCTAACTAAACAATGAATAATTGGACAATTCAATAATATGACATGACAGTTGAGCATTTATCTACCCTGACTGCGTCATCCAAGAATACTTTAACTGAGAATACTTTCTTATGAATGACCTCACCTGAGAGAGAGAGAGGGAGAGGAGGGAGAGAGAAGGAGGGAGGGAGAGAGAGAGAGGGAGGGGGGGGGAGGGAAAAAAAACAATTGAACACAATTTTCATGGTTCAGGCCTGCGGCCTATAACAATGTGAGGTGCAGTGCACACATAAAGAGAGAGAGAGAGAGAGAGAGAGAGAGAGAGAGAGAAAGAGACAGAGAAAAATGACAACAAAAATATATTTTTTCGATGTACTAATAATGCTAAGTTATGAGGGTAACTAATTATTCATACTGTGTGGGATACTAGTTCTTCTCTTTTTTTTCAGTGCAGATTCTGTTATTGCCACATTCGAAGGAGAGACAAAAAAAAAACTCACTAGTTCAGCTTTCAGTATTACCATGGTTCAATATTTTGGTCATATTTGTGCACTGGCTCTGGCTCTGTCTGAGTACGACGGACTTCTGGGATAGATTGGTGTCACCGTCAGCACTTCTGCAATGGACTTGGGAAATTGAAGATTTTTTTTCCAGCTGAAAGCGAATACTCCGAGAAACTGAAACTTATCCATTCTTCTGTTTTATAGTCGGCGTGTTACAAACGGGTTGATGAATATTGAATGTGCTATTGACTTGATCTCCTGATCATTGATGCTCACGGACTCCCGTTGAGATCTCATTCCTATCTAGGGATTTAATTCCAATCCATACTAAAGTGTTAAAACAGTTTTATCATTATTTAAATGTTCAGGTTGAAAGTAACCCTTCATTTCTCCGAATCGGATTAAAGTTTTGCATTGTTACAACACTGATCTACATTTTCGTGTGATTTTCTGTGACAATTGTGTAGTTTGAAGACATGTCTGGGTATGTAGCGGATATAGGTACTAATTTGATCTGTGTGGAAGTCACAGTACTATCAAGAGAACAGACATGGAAAAAAAAAAGACGCAAACAACGATAAAAGTTAAAGAATTATACATCTTGCTCCAGACAGCCGAGTTGGAAGAGGTCTTGTCTTCGGAGTGAGCATCAGTGCAGATTTCTAAAGGTCTTGAACGCACGTTCAATCCCATTCCATCTTTCGGGACGGCAAGCCATTGTGTGCCGATGGAGATGGATGACGCGAACACATGTATGCTGGTGTAGCAAAATCTTCAACATTATCAAGTTGGCAGCCTCAATAAGCAGAAGAAGCAAAAGCAGTGTCTAGAATCAAATGCATTCAAAGAAAGAACTGCTGCGTGCACGCTTCAGCTGTATAGTTAAAGCGAAATTTGAACATTAAGGGACTCTTAAATTAATGATATTGACTAAAATACAGCAATATGATTCAGTCCAATCCTATTGTTTCCAACATTTTCTTACTTAGCAGAGCCTCTGAGTAGATTTGGAACTGTGCTCTAGGGGATGAGGACAGTGGCAACTAACCCCACATGCCAATGCATTCATGTACATCAATTATGTCAAAAGACAATTACATCTTAAGTGCAACATGCTGCACACTGGGCATCGCTTTGTGAATCTCCTCAGTCTGCTACTCGGACAACCATTAAGGCACGCTAAATAAGCCAGCGTTTGAACTGGGGACCTCTCCTTTTCCATCATACATTTGCTCTTTCGACTTTGGTTGTTGTTGTTTTTTTTTCTCTCTCTCAAGAAAATGCAATCGGCAAGCCAGGGTTTTTTTTTCTGTTTTTTTATATGTGTTTGCGTATAGACAATAGCTAATGAACTCCAGAACATACCTGGGTGCATTTTTGGACTAGAAGGCTAGATGTATACATGAATATGTCAATGGCACACACACACACACACACACACACACACACACACACACACACACACACACACACATACGTCATTACTTTAAATTTAGTTCAAATCAACGGTATCAGGGGAAATAGTGAAATTTACATGGAGATATTCACACACAATACAGACAAACACTGGTAAAACTTTACAAACTGACTCGACTAAGAAATTGAAAAAAAAAAAAAAAAGACATCAGTCTAAAAGAAAAACGGGCACACCTCGCGCTCTGTACTAAAACCTGTCGTTTCTACCATAAAGAACGGGCACACCCCGCGCTCTGTACTAAATGGGACCTGTCGTTTCTACCATAAAGAACGGGCACACACCGCGCTCTATACTAAATGGGACCTGTCATTCGTACTACAAAGTCTAGAGTCCAGTGCTATGTCGCCTCCGGTTGGCTGCCTCATAACGACTTGAAACTGACGGCTCCCTGTGAATTGCTTGTGCCGTCGCCGTGGTGAGACAGGTCAGGGTGTGGCTGTGGACGGAGGCCCGCCGGAATGAGCAGCAAGGGTACAACGCCACTGAGATGGCACAGAAGGTGAGTCAGTCAGGTTAAAAAAAAAAAAAAAAAAAAAGCTGGGTCCACCACAGTCAGACTGTTAGCTGTTGACACCGTTTGTCACTTGGTGTTAAGGTATGTCACTTGGAGTCGCTTCGGTCGTACAGGCAGTCGATTGCCAGGGGTTCATAATGTCCAACGTCGTCTAGTATCACCAAGATTTTTTGTGAGTGGAAAGACGTGAAATGAAAGTACTACTACTGCTACAAGGTCCAAGGCACAGCATGAGGGAAGGTGGAGCCTATTCCTCACCTTCCTCCGCCTGTTACCTTCCCCAAACTGAATCAGGTACCCATTTACAGCTAGGTGGATAGAGAGGGTTTTCAAGCCGAATAAATCTGACCAACATGTTCGACCTCACAACCGTCATCTCTGCAGGCAAGTGCTCAAACCACTTGACTACGGGCCCCTCTATTGAGGGGTCACTATACAGAAACGAACAAACGAACAAAACAAAACGAAAAAAAAAAAAAAAAAAATGACCATTCGCAGGACCAGAATTGGGACAAACAACGGAGAATAGCATTCCACCCCTAGAAATGCTCTGTTAACCTTAAAACCTGTTAACGTATACCACTGAACCGCACAACATGTTCCACACGGAAACCATTGCACCCCTAGAAATGCTCTGTTAATCTTAAAACCTGTTAACATATACCACTGAACCACTCAACATACTCCACACGAAACCACCAAATCCAAGAACAGTCAGGAGAATAAAAAGATCAAGAAAATTGAACAGATGAACGCCATCTAGTGACTCATGTTTGAAACTCCTTTCTAGGGCACTACTATCGTGCTCTTTACAAATCAGGATGAGAGGGGTATGAACAAGGGAGACTGTAACGGTTTAAGACAGGTCTTTGGCAAACTTGACTGGAACAAAATACTGGTAGGCATAATTGCTGGGAAACAGTTAAAAAAAAAAATCAATCAAGGATAAGTATGCTCCTTTCAGGTAATCTATGCAAGAAAAACCTTCCAGGAAAAATGTGTCCCATAGATGTTACTGGGCAAGATTATAGCCCACGCCATGCTTTATTTAAAAGGAAAAAAAAAAAAGCTTGTGCGAGTAATTCGGTCAAATAGGGAATGCGAAGAGTAACTGGGGGGGGGGGGGGGGGGGGGGGGGGGGGGGGAAACAAACTAGCCAGAAATACAAAAGCTGATCCAAAAATTTTCCAGGCAAATGTCTCTTCCTGGACTAAGCCCATAGGGGGAATCACAACCATGTCATGCTGTCGGAGCACTTTCTTGGACTGATAAGGAAAAAAAATAAACTGATGCAATTTCTCGAATGTTTTCACAGTTGAAGATGGTAATAAGCGGTCACATTTCACAAAACGCACGGATCAGTCATTTCAGTTCTTTGACAGAATTGATAGAAAATGAAACAATCACATAGCTGTAGATCTGAATAATTTTTCTCAATCGTCTTGTCCTGATGGAATGTATATCCAAGACTGTTGAGGGAGGTAGACGTTTACTTGACATGTCCTTTAAAAATGTTCATCAGACAACGAAAGATGGAACCAGACGGCACGGAATCAGCTGAAGCTCAGCCAGTCTTTAAAAAAAAAAAAAAAAAAAAAAAAAACGGAAAGAAAAACGAAACTGGTAAAGGCAGGGAACACCACATCAGCTGGGATGAACAACTTTTGATTTCAGTCTGCTGTCTCACTGCACATAATCAGACTTGACATCTGGCAGATCCTGTCTGACAACTACTGAGCACAATAAATGACTGCATGTTTATGCCTGACGATATTATCCTACTGGGTGTTGTACTTGAATCTCGAACAGATGAAGTCCCACATAATACATGAATGGAGTTTAACATTCTAAATTCACTTCTTGACTGGATTGAAAGATTTTTTTTTTTTTTGTTTTTTTTTTTTGCTTTTTTTTTTTTTCGTTTTTTCTTTCTTCTTTCTTTTTTTTTTTTTTTTTTTTTTTTTTTTTAAACAGCGTTTGCACGGTTGACTTGGAGCGCAAATGTTACCAATGGTATTCAAGGTGGTGCTTTGGCATCCACCTAATGTCCTCTATTCATAGCATTACATTTATTACATTTTTTATTTTCACCAAAAATCAATTTCATCATCGTCATCATCATCATCATCATCATCATCATCATCCATCATTATCATTATCCTCAACTTGAATCATTAGCATCATCGTTGTTGTCACTGATCAATGTGTCGTCCTCTGAACATTTGTAGTCACAAATGATTGCGTGTGCTTGCGCGCGCGCTATGTTTGCAATGTGAAAACGAAAGTTGAAACATTAAAAAAAAAAAAAAAGCTTTCTGCAATGATGAGAAATAAGACATCAATGGTTTAATGCCAGCAAGTTAAAAGAACAACTAAGACTATAGCATAAATATAAGACAGGATCCGTAAGCTTCATATCCTCTGGAATGAAATATTTAACTTTGTTATAGGAGATCGTTTCAATGCTTAAAACTGTAATAAAAGATGTTTAAATGGTGTTTTGAGTCTGTAGTTATATATAGGTATCATATCTTTAGCAAACAGATTCTTAAAGTTTAATATCATGACAGCCAATCTTTCACTGGCTGATAAAACAATAAATCTTGAATAAATGTTAGCGAATCGCCAAGAGAAACGTGGACAAACGAGTCACAAGACAAAAAACAAGACGCGTTATGACCTCTTAGGTCTTCTTCAGGCAAGATACAAACAAATAGGACAACGAAAATGAACGAATTTGGTACTTAGCTTCGATCTCTTCACTCCAGCGCAAGGTAGGCAGGCGTTGAGATTCAACGCCTGCCTACCTTGCGCTGAAGAGAGGTCGAAATGCGTCGTGTTTTGTCTTATGACTCGTTTGTCCACGTTTCTCTTAGCGATTCGCTAACATTTATTTAAGATTTGTTTAGATTTCCGCCTGCGGGCGTCTCACTTTGCAACTTGATAAAACAATAGTTATAAATGTTTAATGTCTTTATAGACCTTCTTTCTTCATCTGCTTGATCCCCCTTGAACTCCTAGTTTGAACTGTCTCGCCAAACGAAATAGTAACAAATTACAAAACAAACGCTGTGACTTTATTCTTAGGCCATGACAAATAACATTCAAGACAATAAAAACAAAGAACGAGCAGGCATTCAAATCACAAGCACCTGCACACCTAAGAACAATAATACGAAGCCAAATGCAAAACAAGGAAAGTTTTGATAAAAATTTGTTTCAGAATGGGCTGATTGCAGGCGGAAATTTGAACAAAATTATAAACAGTATTGACTTGTCACCAAATGAAAGAATAATAAACGAATTACAAAACAAACACTACACGTTTCGACTTTTGCTCTTCTTAAGGCAAAACAACAAATATTCAAGACAATGAAAACGAAGGATGAACAGACAGTCAAACTTCGAGCACGTGTGCACACCTAAGAACAATAAAACGAAGTGAAATACAAAACAATAAAAGATAACGCCGTCAGTTTGATCAAAAGTTGGTTTCAAAGCGGGGTGACTGCAGGTAGAAACTGAAACAAAATTTAAAACAGAATGACTGTACTGCTAAACGAAAGAATAAACAATTAAATTACGAAACAAACACTGATCTTGAGCTTTTCGAGAGCCTTAGCCTTGTTTTGTAACTTGTTCGTTCTTTCATTGCGGGCAAAGTACTTCTGTTTTTGAACTATTTCAATTTCTGGCACCAGTTACACCACTTTGAAACCAGCTTTTTATGCAAACTATTACCATTGACAGGTTTGTGTTTCATTTCATGTTGTCAGTGGCTGCAAGTTGACCCCTATCACTAGAGTGTGATCCTGCAGATATGCCTGACCAAGGCGTCACAGTGACATTAAATCCATGTTTCCTGTTGTTGATGTTGTTGTTGTTGTTCTTACTATTATTACTATCATTATTATCATAATTTTCATTAACAATAACAACATCATCGTCATCATCATCATCATCATCATTATTATTATTGCCATCATCATAGAGACATTGTTATTATTATTATGATAATCATCATTATAATCATCATCATTTGCATTATCATCATCATCATCATCATCATTATTATTAGCAGTAGTAGTAGTAGAAGCAGCAGTAGCAGATGTATGTAGTTGTGGTTCTAGTAGTTAAAGTGGTGGTAGTAGCAGCAACAGCAGCAGTAGTAGTAGTTGTTGTTGTATAATTATTAACTGTACTTATATAGTGCCTATCCTCGTTTGAGACCAAGCTCTGAGCGCTTTACAATCCACACTTTCCTTTACACAAGGGACTGTCTACCTGGGTAGAGCCAACTGTAGAGCTGCCCACTGGCGCTGGCATCATTTGACCTGTCGGTCAGTCAGTTCTCCAGTTCAGAAATGTAAATCCACAGTATCAGATTGTAGAAAACGATCTCTCTCTCTCTCTCTCTCTCTCTCTCTCTCTCTCTCTCTCTCTCTCTCTCTCAATGACGAACTAACTGTTTGGAGAAAAACTGTTTGCTGCATCGTTATTGAGCAATTGATTTAGGCAGTGACATTGCACTTCATACATCGATTATAATCAGCATGATCCATTACTGTTGTGTCTCCAGCTGTTGTGTCTGTGCCCCCTCCCCAACTCCTCGCATGGATAGTTTTCCGAAATTTTCTTTATTCTGTTAAACGCATTGCAATAACATTGTGTTCTACGGTGCATTCTGGTGGAATTTGTTATGTCAAGGCCGTGACTGTCCAAGTGGGGCACAGATGATTGTGAAATCTTAAAGCGTCTAAATTTGAACTTTCTTATGACAAAAACGTTGAAAACTTTACCCATTCCTTGCTTGATATTCCTGTAACTTTTAGAAGTGCAGTTCCTGGTTACGTTCCTATGAAGAAGTCTTCCATGGATCTGGGACTGATTTTACTTAAACGTCTCAAGTAATGACTGTTCCCCACCTCTGTGCTGTTCCCCTAGTTCAGGGGTCACAACTCCTCGGAACGCCGGACGCTTCTAGCTCAGTGCAGGATAATGTAGTTCTGTATCATCCTAACTTTCTTCTCCCTTTTTTTTTTTTTTTTTTTAAAACCGATAAGGGTGTGTGTGTGTGTGTTTAATTATAAGGAATAGAAGTTTTCTTCTGCAGTCAAAACAAAAGTGTTTTGGCCATTGCTTTTAACTTTTTTTTTTTCGTGTGCGACCCCTTGTTGCCAAATTTTGCTCCAGGGGCAACAGGCTGAGTCGCACTTTAATTTTATTTTATTTATTTTTTTTAACATGCGCGCTGGTGACCTACTCGTTTTTGAGTGAACCAGTCTTTTAGGAAGAAGAAGACGAAGAAAAAAGAAAACTTAATTCGAAGTTATTTCGGTTAGCGTCTCACGAAATCGTCTTCGGCTGTTTCCGTAGGGATATCATGTACACTTACTTCGGTGAGCGTCTCACAAAATCGTCTTCGGCTATTTCCGTAGGGGTTTCAACATGGCAGCTTCCAGGCCTCTTGTTGCTACAGCCGCCGCAAATGGCGATCTCGTGGTAACGTCTGTTTATGTGTGGCTTGTTCAGAAGTTGTTGTGTTGTTTGATGTTTTAAATGATGTTACTTGCTCACTGCAGCAAATAATGAGAATTTTGTCTCTTTCTTCATGAATTCCACAATTAAAAGTTTTGTTCAAAATGATGTATTGTTATATGTGCTTTAAATCACTGAAACTTTCAGTCAGTGTTTGAATACCCGGGTCAAAGTCAAATACAGACAGGTTAAAACTTACACCAGTGGAAAGTGTGTGTGTGTGTGTGTGTGTGTGTGTGTGTGTGTGTGTGTGCGTATTTCGTGTGAGTGTGTGTGTGTGTGTGTGTGTTTGATCAGGATATACACGTTTATCATATGTTGACCATAATTTTTTTTTTAAGGATCTACCCAGATAATGACATATTGCCAGGTTTTATCACCCATGCAACCAGTCCTGCCAGTTTACTCCATAGCAGCCTATCCTGGTGGGTTTTGGCTGATCTGCAGAGAGAGTGGTAGGGGCACGCACACACATACTACACACACACACACCGCACACTACACCACACCACAATCACACATGTATGCGCACTGACATGTACATACATACACGCAAGGACAGAAACATACATATACGCGTAAACACACACACACACACACACACACACACACACACACACACACGCAGCATATACAAGCATATACATGGACATACACACACACACACACACACACACACACATACACACACACACACACACACACACACACACACACACACACACACACACACACACACACACACACACACACACACAGATTCTGACAACCGCAGCACTATCAGTTTCATGAACAGAGAAACAAACAACAGTAACAGATTGATATTGACAGCATGAACACTGAGTGATGGGATGATAGAGGGTGGGGGCAAAGTATATCATACACAAAGAAGGGCATAAAACCTGTCCATGAAATTGAAAAATTTCATTAAAAGGTGAGCATGAAAGCATCGGTTGAAAATGAAATACAGTACTGAACAAGATAAACAACTATTTCTGATAGTTACTGAAATGTGAAAATGAAAAACAAGATAGATAAAGAAAAAAAAAACAAAACAAAAAAAGCAAAATATATTCTATGATCTGTTTCACAGACAGTGGAAGAGCTTGTGAGGAGTGGAGCAGACTTAAATACCAGATCACGAGATGGCATGACTGCTCTGGCTATCGCTGCATTCTGGGGCTACGCTGACATTGTCAAGTTGTTGCTGGAAAATGGGTCAGTTGCGTGCAACACTTCAATTAAAGGACTCCCTATTTTTCATGCTGGTATTTACCTCACAGATTTGTGACTTGATATGTTCACCTGTAAGTACGATGGTTTGAAATTTCTTTTACATAATTGACTGCCTTATCCTTGATAATTCATTCATTAAATGTGCAGTCGATCAGACCTTGGATGGTATGAAGTGAAATTGTGGGAACAAGTGAAATCTGGCTTAGTTCTTCAGCATTGTAGTTTACAGAGGTCAGAAGAGTAGATAGTGGCTTGGGTGAACTCAAAAGTCAACAGTGCTAGATTGCAGCTGTTCCATGACCCAGCAGGAAAGGCGATGGTCAAACAGGAGAAACAAAAAAAAAAAACAAAGAAAAAAAAAAGAAAAGAGAAGAAAAATTTATGTCAAAAACAGGTGATCAAAATTGTAAAAACTTGTTTCACACAAGTTATGTGTGAACTTCTGTCTAAGATGAAGTCAAAAGTTGCTGAAATTGAAAATCAACTTAAAACAGGGGGCTCCTAAGCTCAAGTTTTCACAGAATTTTATAGACATTGAGATACCCTACTTCCCCACAAACACACTTGAAAAGTTCCTTTTCTTACCATGGTTAGGCTCTACCTTGTACATTTCTATATTTGTATCCAAGAGTTTTTTTTTTTTTTTGCTGTCTCATCTTATATTCTACTTCAGCAGCATTAATCATGCACAAGTCGTTCAATATTCCTGTCCTCATCGATACCCTGGCTACACCTGTTGCAGTCCCAGCACAGACAATCCACATGGAGCAATTAGTATCAAGTTGACATGAGGCAGCCCACAAGAGGAGATGCTGTACTGATCCTGAGTCATTGCGATGGTGTTCAGTAGTGCCTATTCTAATCCAACATACGTAGGACGCTGCCTTCTTGCTCCCATCTGATGACGGTAATTGCCTAATGGAAGAGCCAGTGTGATTGAGCATCCACTGGAGGGAACCACCATGTCTGTCCAACAACGTCCCCAGAATCTAGCCAATATTGACAACTCACACATGTCCTCACCAAAAGCATTGATATGGAGAGGAAATCAAAAGTGAGATTTTACAATTGAAATGGCCTTAGAACTGGGGACCTTTTTATGCCGATTGATGTGGATGATCATGATGAAGATGATGCTGACAGAGGTGTACTCCATGCTTCCTTCTAGACCGAATTCTGACATCATCCAGGCTTGAGAGATACAGACGCCTGCAGTCTTGGTCAGGAAATTCGAGCAGCACTCTCAGAGATGCATCCATTAAGTGGATTACTCTTTACTGTGTGGTCCCAGTCTTCCTATTTAAGCCTATGGCAAACTCAGCCCTGGATAAGAGTCAGCTGGGATTGAAAAATCCCATGAATAAATTACTCATTATATTTTAGTTGTTTATTGTTGTTTTCTGGTCATTAACAAATAGCCATATGAATGTGAATGTGATTCATTTCATTTCTGTTATGTTCATATCATTTCTGTGATGGGAAAGGCTTAATGTCAGCCAACGAAAAAACATTTCGTGAAATTTTATTAGTGGGCTATTTTGATTCTCACTTTCAGACTTTATAGTATGTGCTAAAGATGTAATATTTTTACATAAGCTGTGTAGTAAACTTCATGTCTGGCAGTATTCTAGAAACCTTAAAACATAGTGTTGCTGTGTGCAGAGATCATTACACAGTGGCTGGATAATGGGTCGATTGCTGAGCCATGAATGTTATGTTTACAGAGTTAGACAGGAATATACATGTGTGCTAACTTTAGGGTCAGCACTTTCGCTGAAACAGCATGGACCAAGGTTGCTATTACCTGTCTGGTTGGCTTATGAAGTTTGAGTTTAGTCAAGTTCAGTGTGAGTTATAGGGAATGAGATGGAAAGATGGAAGGGTTTATTGCCTCCATTCCACTCAATCATCTTCAGCCTCCCACCCCCCCCCACCCCCACCCCCCCCCGCTCCTCTCTCCTCACGTGCACTGCCTCCTCTTCTCATAGTATTGCTCCAATATTCCTGATGTTCATTCAGCAAAATGGTAAAAAGAAAATTGAAATTTATGTGTACAGTGCAGATATCAATCTGAGCAACCACGGGACCAAGTGGACTCCACTTCACTGTGCCTCCTTCCAGGGCCATGGCAAGGTCATCATGTACCTCATGGACCATTCCCCAGACCTCTATGCCAAGGACTCGCAAGGAAGGTACTGCTTTGTACTGTTGTCCCTGTGTGTTGAATTGTGCGTCTGTCTGTAATCAAAAGTAGAAACATGTAATATGGATATCTGTCTTTTTTTCAGTTAGCATTTTTCAGTGTTTGATCATGAATGTATCATATCGTAATGCTGACTGGGCTACTTTCCTTGCTGTTGTTGCTGTCACCTCCTCTGCCACAACTACTACTACTACTGCAACTATCACTATTGCTAATGCTGATGCTACTGCTACCACTACAACAACAACAACAACAAACTACTACTACTATTGCTACTACTGTTGTTGCTACAGCTACTCTTGTTGCTGTGCTGATGATGCTCTTGCTGCTGCTGCAGCAGTAAAAAATAACAGAGTTTTCTTGTGGAATTGTTTGATGGTAAAAGCATGATTTCCATCACTGGCACTTAGATGAAGCTGTTCATTCTGTGTCTCTTTGAATTTGGACGTTTAATTGCTGGTAAAATATCATTTTGTGTGTATTAAAGAACCACAAAATATCTTTGTGTGCAGAACACCTGTTGATTTTGCATCAGCAATTGATGGTGTGTGGGCATTTTTTTTGCTGGTACGTTACATGGTTTTATGTGTTGTCTTTCTCTGTATTTCTAAATAGTTGCCTGTTCAAATATAGATTTGTGTGTGTGTGTGTGTGTGTGTGTGTGTGTGTGTGTGTGTGTGTGTGTGTGAACTGCTATTAACTGAATGTTTGCCTCATTGCAATGCACAGTTAATCTGTCAGCATGTCAAATTAAGTCTATATAATTTTAGTTTTCTCACTTTGTCTGTTTCCACCTTCTCTCTCTCTCTCTCTCTCTCTCTCTCTCTCTCTCTCTCTCTCTCTCTCTCTCTCTCTCTCTTCTCTCTCTCTCTCTCTCTCTGTTTTTTTTTTTTGCCCAGAGGGCTGGGTGTAAAAAAAAAAGCATTCATGTTTAGTCCACTACCCTCTCAAAATAAAATTCGTTCGTTCGTTCATTCTCTCTCTCTCTCATGTAGTGGCAATCTTTAGTTTGTCGTGCAAATGACTGCTACGCCTTGCATATGCTCTGCAGAATAGTTTATAAACAGAGGAATCTTTGCTAGGAGGGACGCTATCTTGTAACAGTAGAGACAAAGATGAAAACATGTTTGAGAAAAGCATATTTTTTTTTATAGGGAGGTAGTTCATCAGAAGTCTGCATTGGAAGATCTCACTCTGTTGAGTGTTTCCATGACAGCTGACACTGTCTTCTGTTGTGAACAGTGGAGGTGGGGTGCTTTTTGAGTGTTCACAATGGTATTTTGGTGGACAATGGATGAATGCTTGGAAGCTCCAACTGCTCCAATAGAGAGATGCAGGATGAAAACCAGAGAGATTGTCTATTGTGTTTCTGTAATTTTAACATTTTTACTCTTCCTTCAGTATTGTCTAAGATGTAGAGCTAACTGTAAACCACTGAACTGAACTGATTATTTAGAAGATGTATTTTAAAGAGTTGTGTGAATGAATGATTTGTGAGTTGATTTTAACATGGTGACCGGCTGGGCTATAAGCAACATTACCTTACCTTATCTTATCTAAATGTCCTGGCACTCATAAGTTTTTGTTTCCATAATATCCTAGAGCTTCAAGGCTTGTGCTTTCAAATGTGCGAATAGAATCTTCTGCATTGTGTATAAACAAGCATTGTCTGATATCTGGCTGGTGTTCACATAACAGTGTTCACCGTGGAAACCTATCAGTTCTGACTCCATCCTTTTCCTGGTTATATGCAGCTAGGGCTTGATCCCTCAGTCCTCATATGATGGTCAAGTGCTCTCACCTGCTGTCCTTTGATCCTTTGGAGGAAAACATTGGATTTTCAAAAACCCAGTGCTCAAGATTTTTATTTGATTCTTTTCTTTCTGTCATTTTTAACTGCCATATGAAAGAAAAAAAAAGAAAACTTTAATTTTGAAACAGTTTAGTTTTGTGAGACAAGAGTAATTTTTTTAACCTGTTTTTGTATCAGTGGGTTTCTTAAAATAATTTGGAGGAGTTGTTTCTACATTTCAGCTGCTGGCTGCAAGAAGACTTCCAAAGGAGACCTCATCAGGATGGACATTGTCAAGAAGGTAATCTTAGCTTTGAGGCAGTCAGTCTTACACTTTCACAGTATGCTGTGTCCTGCAAGAGAGGATAAGATCTTGTAGGAGTTCAAAAAGGCTTGTCATTTGGCCTGAACTGGACGTTGAACTGAAGCAATCCTGATGACTGCTGGTGCAGGGTAGGTAAACATTCAACAAGTGCCCAGCAGCAATGACACAGCACTAGACCGGTGAACAGTGACTTGTTACCAAACTTGTGCCTGCAGGCTGAAGGGGAAGGACAGTAGATGGAGGGGATGGGGGAGTGACCATAGAGGGCAGTAAGGATAAGAGATGAGAAGGGGCGTTTTCATTCACCATATCATGTCTGAACACTACATTAAGGTCTTCTTTTTCTTTTCTTTTCTTTTTTTTTTTTTTGAGAGAGAGAGAGAGAGAGAAAGGAAGGAATTGCTGAATGCCCTCTCTACCTTTCAGAGTTAATCTGTTCATGCAAGAGACAGGAGGTGTGGCCAACTGTAACTCCACTGGGATCTGTTGATTTGTATGTAGATATCTTTGTCAATGCAGAAATGAGGCGGAAAAATTGTGAACACCGATTTCTGCAGATTGCAGTTACAAGATGCAGACATGACAAAGAAAAACCCTGAGTGTAGAGGTGGGGATGTGTTCACCTTTCTCTCCTATTAGTACTTATAAATGTGTCTTAACTTTCAAGCACCATGTTTTTCTTTACTTCTCTTTATCATGTGTGAGAGCTATTTTGACTGTTGGAAGTTGATAGTGTTAATTAGTTTTTTTTGCTTTGATGAATTATTTTGTGTCGTAATTTGGCTATGCTTTATTTCACCTCCATTTTCTTTAGTTGATCAGTTATTTTCAGTGTGTCATTTTTTTGTTTGTTTTCCCCAAGAGTAAAGTGTCCATAAGTTTACATCATATAGTTATGTCTTTGAGATTCATTGGAAAAGAATGTGGATGTTTGTGTGTATATCCATGCATGTACCTATGTGTATTTGTGTGAATGTGTTTGTGTGTGTATGCATGCACATATTGTGTGTGTGTGTGTGTGTGTGTGTGTGTGTGTGTGTGTGTGTGTGTGTGTGTGTGTGTTACTTGAGCAGGTGTCTCCGGATGACCCAACGATACCTACACAGCCAAAACGCTGAGCGCCCACCAGCGCCCGGTAAAAACACGTGGCAACAATGGGCGCCGCCATGTTTCTCGTAGAAAAGGAAGTCTCGCGAGAACGTGACTTCCTTCTCCTGTAGCCATTTACTTCCGTTTGCAAAAAAAAAACCGCGAGTCGATACGTGCCGTGGTTCTCGAGTTTCGAATTTTTTAAGTTTTGAGGTCGAAATGCCGTTTTTTCACCGTGGCTAACCTTGAGTTCTGCCGTTCTATAATGAGATTTAGTGATGGAGATACTGTGTTTTGTAGGATTTACGGCATAAGACTTAGTGAAAGTGCTGGGTAATGTAAGAAGCTTAGAGTGACCTAGATTTCGAAAGTGCTGGGATGAAGTTAGAGGTATTTCGACTGGGATGAAGTTCAGGTATGATGAACAACAATTCGAAGAAAGTTCTGAAGAAGATTTTTTTTTATTTCCCGAGTAAATGGCTCATGTGACATTCTTCAAACTTACGTTATAGCAACATATATATTCATAGGAATTTTAAAAATTATTTTCATTTCGTTATTTCCCTTTCCTCTCTTTTAAATTAATTTTTTAATTGGGGGAGATAAGTGCATACTGAAGAGGGTTAACATGCATTAGCTTGTAGAGTGGATGTTTTGCTTTGTTTTGTTTTTGTTTTAGGGCGATGAATGAGGAGGATGAGTAGGGAGGAAACAGCAGGTTGGGAGGAGAGGGGCATGGCAGGTGGGGGAGGGGAATGAGGGTGGAATCAGAGAGGACCGCTTAAGGGCAGAGGTCAGGGGGAGGAGGAAGCTCAAGTTCGGATACCCATCTACCTGAGGTGACAGCTAGAACCAGTCATGAGAGTTGGGGCAAGGGATCTAGAATGACATAGATACCACCAGAATGATAACACATTTAGATGGGCAGTGAAGAACAAGGCCAGGACAAAGAAACAAAGCAAAATGTTGTTTCTTTTTTGTTGTTGTTTTTTTTGTTTTATCTGCCAGTTCAAATTGAACAACAGAATCGTCTTGCTGCTACAAAGTATTATGGAACCTTTCTGTATGCTTGTGCTCTGAATTGTCGTCTTGCATGCCTAGACAGACTGTAACATGTGTCATCTTGGTTTGTGAGTATACATTTTATTGTAGTGTATGTAAACCTTTCAACACGTCAACAGTAGTCTCTTAGTGATCCGTCATTGATTTGTTGCCCCCAGGTACTCCTGGAGTTTCAAAGTTTTTTTTTATTTTCCTTTTGTAGGAGCCCTCTCTACACTGCTTCCCTGTTCGATACTGTCAGTCCTCTGAATTTCTGGTCAGAAGAATAAATTCATGTTCAGTGTCATGACCTGAAAGTTCAGTTGATGACCTTCCCTATGGAAAGTCAGTCAGTTTTAATGGCATAATGCACGTGTAAACAGACTTCAGCATTCCATCTATAACTGAACATCAGTTGCATGTGCATGTTTTTTTTTTTAGAGGTGTGTATTGTCCATGGTGCCCAAACATGTAACTCGTATGTGATCACACATCCTTCCATGGAAAAATTAGCCAACACTATTTGCTGATTTGAATTGAGTATAGAAACAGGGAAATGGTTTTTTTTTTTTTTTCATTCAGCAGCAAAAGCAGCAGCTAGGATTATTCAAAAGGCAGAGAGTGAGATTTTGACAGTCTTGGTTCATTAAGCTTTTCAGAAATAGGATGGGGTATATGCTTTTTCTTTTTTTTTCTTTTTAACTTTATATGAGTTTGCAAGTGTGATAATGAGCTTGAGCTGATAGCTGGATTAGTCGTGAGACTGACACCATTGTCAGTGAGAGTAATGCTTATACTAGAAATAGGAAAATGCAGAGGATCGGTCAAAGTGAATTGAAATGCATTTGTAGAAGAGGACAGAGATGTGTGCAGGGTGTGTTGTGATGAAAGAGGAGGCAGCATGTCCACTGCAGATGTTGAGATTATGATTGTCTGCATTTGTGCATGTGACTGGGAAAGCTCATAGACACGTGAGCAGAGTCTGACAATCAGCTAAACAATTTTTACTCAGAAATTGAAAATATGAATATATATGTATAATTTTTTTTAATGTATGTGTAAATGTTTTTGAATGTACAGAATGTTCTTAACGATGATATTTCAGTTTAGTCCATGTTTCAACTATAAGAAATGTATCCGGAGAGAAAAAGAAAAAAAAAAAATCAATTCTGCGAGATTTACTTCTCCAAATAAAAAGCAATGAATGTTCTTTTATTTTGAATGTCAGAAAGACTGAAAATACCTTGCCATAGGGGAAAGCACTTTTGTATTAACCTATTGTAGTCAGGTGCTACACTGTGTAGATACATTGACTTTGATGGAGTGAAAAGACCTGATGTATCTCCCCCCCCCCCCCCCCCCCCCCCTCCACCCCACCCCACCCCCCCCCCCCCCCCCCCCCCCCCAGCCCCACCCCCCCACCCCACCCACCATGCCCTCCCCCTCCCACTATAAACAACACAAGTGGGGCAGATATATTGCATCTTCCAGAATACTAAGAGTAACAGATAGCAAATCTTCTGGCCCAGAGTAATAATATCCCTTGATTGAAGAAAGCCTAAATGATCTAATAAAAAAGAAAAGAAGTCTATGATATGAACTTTTAGACCCTGTAAAATTGTAATCTGTACATCATTGAATCACAGAAAATCCCATGTTCCAGTCATTCCAATGACATTACATCAAAAACGCCTATTAAATCAACTGAGACTATTTAGAAACATGAGGTTCAGCAGAAGAACAGTTCTTGACTGACGTTTTGGTTGCAGGCAATGGCGGCAGCAACAGGGGATGTGTTAGCAGGGGTGGAAGACTCCGACTCCTGGGACAGACACGGCCATTCTCAGCCAGCACTGACCATGTGGAACAACTGATGACGGACCTTGCTCTTTAAACTATGATGGATGTTCTGTGGCATGATGTGTGCCCACTTTGTGTCTGCTGGTTCAGAAGCTCACCCTGATCACCTGTTTGTGACATGTATGTTTGATGGTATTGTCTCCACCCAGCTGCTTCATCCTGATCCACCCCTTACTTCCCATCCCTCATCCCCAGCCTCATCCCTCCCCAATTTGTGATGCAGCACTTCAAGTATAATATCTTGCCTCTGCCTGATTTGGTTGTGTGTTTTGAAACGTGTACTTTTCGTTAGGTCATGCTCTTTTTTGTGTGAATCATTAGCCTGTCTGTTATAACTCCGGAGATGTTTTTTTGTCTTTGTTTGTTTGGTTGGTTGGTTGTTTTTTTTTTTTTCAAATGTCCTCCATCATTCTATTCCTTTTGATCAGTCAACAACTTGCATGCATTTGTGTCCGGAGAAAAAATATGTGAACTAATAATGTGCATAATTACACGGGCGGGCCTGGAACTGTCCTTTTTTTTTCTAATTTATTTATTTATTTGTTTTTTAGAAGAAGTTTACTGGTTTCTTCTGCGTTCCTCTTGTTTGCATGTGGGTGAGTTGAGCAGGTACCACAGAGTAGGCATGGAGTTACGCACCTTTAATTGTGTCACTATTGGCACACAAGTTATTGTCCTTGTTACATACTTTGTACTTTTTCCAGCCTTACTTTAGATTTTCCAAGCAGATTTATAGAGGTTATGGCCCACTTCCATCCACCCTGTCCTCAAAAAAAAAAAAAAAAGTGGGTGGATGGGGAATGTACAAATCCATATTCTTGGTATCTGTCAGAGAAACCTCCCCTACCCCCCCTCCCCCCAGTTTTTTTTATAAAATCTGCACCACCTTACCCCCCCCCCCCCCCCCCCCCCCCCCCACCCCCGTAAAATCCCCATTGCAAAGTCAGCATCTCTTCTCCCGCTCCTCCCCCCCCCCCCCCACACACACACACACACAGTCTTGCCCCCTGCTCCCACACATATTTTTTTACCATATCAGTTGCTTGGTTTCATTCACCCAGACCAATTATGGACCCCCCCTCTGCCCTCCTTTAGTGTTACATCTGCCCCTGTTTTCTTTTCATGTTTGTCAGTCAGTTGTGTGCAAAAATGATCAAGATCAAAAGGCTTTGCCCATATTGAATAATTGTTTCATTCAATATGATCGTTTTTGCTGCTGAATAAATGTTTATTGGTATGTTTCTGTTGCTGGTGTTTACTTGGTGTATGTTTAAGATGAGGACATATATCAGCAAGTTGGAAGTTCTTTCAGGGCAGCACCTGAGTGGGCCGACTGCTGAAAGCTCTGAACTTGTGTTAAGAAAACTGCTTGTTTGAATCCCACATGTCCAATAATAACTTTTTTTTCTTTTCTGTTGTCCATCTGAACATGGTGTTCACCTGGGGGTGGAAAAATGGTGACAGATTGGTCCATTGTTCTTCTCTCCTGGAACAGTTATCTCTCCCCACCTCATCACCTGATGTGATAGTAGACATTAACCTTTTAACCTTTCTGTGTTTACAGCTGGGCCAGTTTATACACATCTGCACGAAAGGAAGGCAGTGCTTATTTAAATTCTAATATCTCTTAAACTGGTTCATGGAGAGGTAAACAGCATCATAGCTTATCACAAAAATGATTTTGTATCAATATTATTGAAATTTCATGTGATGTGATATTCAGACTGTTGATGCTTGACAAATTCAAACATGAATGTATTCTTAGCAAAGCTCTGTTTTAGGTAGGCCTTTACAGAAATGTAAATGTAAGCATTAACACACACACACACACAACACACACACACACACACACACACACACACACACACACACACACACACACACACACATGCAAATTGTTCAATTTACTCAGCTGTATTAGGTTTGCCTATGAAGAAGGAAGTTCTGGATAAGTTACCTCCCTTTGTCAGCATTTCAATGCGGATTTATGGTCTGCTAAGCCAGTTTGAGCACACATGCTACTTCACGGGAATGCTGTTCAGACACAGTCTGAGAACGACTCTTGGTGACACTTGAACAGAATTTGGGGGTGAAAGGTTGAATGGGTGAAACCTAAATTAATGGAACCAAGTTTCCTCTTCTGGGTGTGTTTCCATGTTTGATCTGTGTAATGGAACCAACTTTCCTGTTCTGTGGGCTGTTGCATTGTTTGTTCTGTGCACCTCATGTCTGCACATGGGTTAGATGAATGGGTAGTGTATCCATGAGCAGAACTGGTTTGGAGTTGTGTGCCTTTAAATATTTCACTGCAGGAGCTGAAGTTACCTGCCTTGTTTGTTATTACCATTTACTTATGCCTGCCTCTTTTTTAAGACTATGTTTTTAAATGTTGTTTGTGAAGTTATTATCACAGGCTGTGATTAAGCTGACACCTATTGATATGTGGCCATTAATTTGTGTGCATAACACATTTACACACACTAACATGAATTCTTGCATGCCTGTTTGATGAAAGAAATTGCAATGATTGATAACAAAGTGTGTGTTTGATGGGTTTTTGTATGTGTGTGTGTGTCTGCTTGTACACACACAAAAACACACACACACACACACACACACACACACACACACACACACACACACACACACACACACACAACACACACACACACACACACACACACACATGTACACACACACGTAATGGCAGTTGCGAATTTTAGATATGCTGATCATGTGTGAAAAGACAGTGATGTGTTTTTCGCTGGAGTGCATGTGACTCATCATTTTCAACAGTATGAATGAGCAAAGCATGGATGTAATCTAAACAGTGCACATTTGTATGTTGAACATGCATTTCTGAGGTTGTGATGGCCTGGGTATATTGCGTTTTTATGATGGCCTTGGTTATACATTCCTGAGTGAGTGTTCTTTTTGTTAAACTCCATGTGCATTATGATTTTTTACTTGTGTTTATGAATTAACTGCTGTAAGTTTTTGAAATAAAATCTTTTACACAGTAATCAGGGGGTCTGTTATGCTGTATTAATTATGACAGTAGTAATGAATAAATATCATTCTCTGTTTTCATAATTGCTGTTGTTGTTACAGTAACAATGACAGAAGTTCTTTAAAGGTATAATTCGTATAAATTACTGGTTGCACTGCATATGCGCACATCAACCCATTTCCCCAAAGCCCTCTCTCCCCTTCCTATCATATACTTAGTCACATCAGATGCATTTCAATGATTGCATACACAGCACATTCAAACATACACACACACACATGCGTGTACACACACACACACACACACACACACACACACACACACACACACACACACACACACACACACACACACACACATGCATACACACACACACACACTCTACAACTGTTAATGCATACTAAAAACTGCATTTTGAGGTTTGCAGAACGTTTTTAGCGAATAAGCACATTTTTAGTTCAAGCAGTGTGAGACTGGTGGCAGATTTCACAAATTATCAGGAAGAGAGTTCCAAATGAAGGGACCAATAAATAAGCTGAATGCTCTTTCGCCAACATTTTCTTTTATGATAGATTTTCTGTGGATAAGCCGAATAGTTGCAAAGAAGTTTACAGAAATCCAGCTGCCCAACAAACATATCAACATTCATAAATAAAAGAGACGATAATGGAAAAAAAAACAAACAAACAAACAAACAAACAAACAAGCAATAATGTTAAAACAATCTAGTTCTTAATTCAGCTTCTTTCCATTTCAAAGCCTACTTCACCTTTGATGTGAAAGAAATAAATGCCTGAAGGACCAGAACTTAAGAAAGATTTTTGAAGTAATATTCAGTTATTTTTGTCCATACTCTATTAAAAAAAAAGAGTGGTCCTTTGCTTGGCAGGAAGAACTGTTGGCATTTTAACTGTAGGCAATAAATCCGTTTGAGATCATCGTGGCATAAAGGGTCACAGCCAGAATTTTTTTTTTTTTTTTTTTCATAATGATCAATTGGGATGCAGTTGAAGCTAGAGATTCCATTCTAATGTGACATTCCTGTCATGTATGCTTGCTTTTTATCAGATGTCCCCAGGTCAACGAGGCTTGAGAGATGCAGACACCCTCTACACTCTCAGAAACTCACTGAGCACGTGGAAGTGTGGTTCCCTGAAATTTAATGGCAGGGTAGTGCTGTTTGCTTGCTTTCGTAACATATCCTGGCGTCGACCAGGCCGGAGAGATCCAGACACTGACAGTGTTAGAGGAAATTTGAGCAAGTCTCTTAGAGATACGTCACTCTGGACAGGAGGGGGGGGGGGGGGGGGGGGGGGTCTTGGATCTCACTGATTTTGCGCAGCTCTTTCAGGTTAGAGCCTACAAACTTTTAATGATACAGGAAAGTGTTACCAAAATTCCGCATGTTCAGTTGATATCAGCATATCTGAATAAGCAACAACAACAACGCAAATCATTAATAAGATAAATGGGCAAGATGGCGGCAGATCGACTTAAACCATCTTTGGAGAGCAGAGTGAAGAGATTAAGCTATATCTGGAAGGTTCAGGTTATATCTAACGCTACGCTGACAGACAGCACTGGAACAAACGATAGGATATTTTCATTTTGTTTCTAAAGAGGGCCGTCAAACTAACAATTTCTATGTAAGGTAGCTGCATGATTTGAACTTGCAACACCAGACCGTAAAATTGGTGCTCTGATTGCCTCTCAGCTAACCAAGAACAATAAAAGGAGATGGACCAAAGCAAGAAAGAGAGACATCCTCTGAGCTAAACTTTACTTTCAGTTTCATTCAGGCTTAACGTCCATACCCACCCACCAAAGGGGATGCAGCAGATGGACATCACCATCCAGGAAGAGCGGGGACTAGGATCATATCACCAGAACATTGCAACACGGTAAGATGAGCGACAGAAATAATAGATTTTATGGTGGATGTGAGCGGGGTTTGAACCCGAAACATCCGACCGTACGATCGATGCTGTGCCAACCACTGAGCTGACCACGCAGAGGAAAAAGAAGAAGAAGAAAAATTGGAAGAACGTTCGGGAGAACGCAAACCTCCACCTAGGTTGAATGGATCCTGAATTCTTTGGTCCAGGTCCACACCAAAACGCACTCAAAGGCCACGAAAAAAAAAAGGCTTGTTGACAATCACATGGGACATTTTTTTTCTCAAAACTTAAGTGGGCTAGTCAGCATGCGAGTGGAAACAGGAATATTATACAGAAACTGCAAGACTTACTTCCCACGTATCTTTAAAAGTAGGATTTGAAATATACAAATGTCAATTTTTTTTTCTTAATCACGATTCAGTTCAACGTCTCTCCATAACAGATGATACTAGAACGATTACGATTAACTTTAAGGAGCATACACACAGTAATTTTACTCGTTATACAAACTTTTAAAAAGATCCAAGTTGATAACTTCATAATGAAGACATAATGATCTAGCAACTTTGGTCTAGGCAATAGTAGTAGCTATAGTACTAATACTGCATGGGTCACACAAATATGGTTTATATTTTCATTGTCACCAACATTCAGACGTTGCTCTTCACTCCTTGTGAAACCTGGACTGTCCGGTAACAGGTGGCGTCCAGAAATAAGCCGTGTACACATGCAATACAACGGGAAAAGGAAGCAGCCTTGTCAATGCCTACAGTACACGCCATGAAACGCTCATAAGCGAAGGGGATGATACTCATAATCCCCACTTTCATTGTAATTTTGATGCTTCTTACCAACCGTGTCAACAGCAGTCAGTATAAAAAAAAGAAAAAAAAAAAAGAAAAAAAAAAAAAAAAAAAAAAGAAAAAGAAAGAAAGAAAGAAAGATCTCCGTTGTTCTCTTTTAAAAATCAATGCATGCAATAACTTTGTACGCGTAGTTTTAAATCCTAACTAACGGGAAAAATTTTCTGCTGCTTTTTTTTCTTTTGGGTTAAAATAATACAGATGATATTTTTGACGTAAAGAGCGTAGGAAAAAGTGATGCCCAGCTTTTTTTTTTTTTTTATGTCAATAAGGTGGTCAAAGTGACATTCTTTTCTTTCTTTCTTTTTTTCTTTTTTAAAACATTACAACAGCATTTTAATAATAGCAAAAAAGGTAATAAATGATATTGATACCTGGTGCGTAACGAGAGGCTTAAGAAAAGAAAACAAAAGAAAACCCCCCCCCCCCCCCACAAACAAACAAAAAAACAAAACAAAACGAAACAAACAAACAAAAAACCGCAACGCGCATCGGCAAGGGAGACACTTCAAGGGGCGTCCGTCGGGACAGAACTAATGAACTCTACCCAATGTAGCCTCCGAACTGGGGAAAAACCCGCTCCCTAAGAGCCTTCCGCTAATAGGACGTTAATCTCACCATCGTCTTGATGCGCCTCGAGCCGCGGACCGGCCGGGTGAATAAATATGCATGTGCACGAGAACCTGCTATCAAGAGACGGGCACACGGCGGACTAGTAGGTGTCCCCATCGATTTTATGTCTGGAACTCACAGACGTCGTGCTCAGAATTGGAAGCTATACTCGGGTCCCGGATCACCCAGTCTGGCAGTAAAGTCTGGTTGATACTGTAGGCAGCGGTTGACACTCTTGATTTTCAGATAAAAAAAAGGGGGGAAAATTAGGCTCGGTGTGTGTGTGTGTGTGTGTGTGTGTGTGTGCGTGCGTGCGTGTGTGTGTGTGTGTGTGTGTGTGTGTGTGTGTGTGTGTGTGTGTGTGTGAGGAAAAGGGGGGGGGGGATTGTATATGTCGATGGTGTGTTTGCATCAGTTGTGTGTCTTTAGGGTATCGACTCATAAGGGCAGACCATACAAATATGAACGACTCGGGTATTGGGGCTTTGGCTTTGGTTCAGTGGCACGGGACCACATACAACAAAGTCCCCTGCTGACGACAACAATGACTTAGTCGCGAGGCCGGCGTGAGTGAACTCTCCCTCCGGGGGTTGCCACCACATCGTCCAACGACGGCGCCCATGAATTAGCCGATACCGGTGACCCCGACAGAACAAACCAAGGCCATACACTCGGAGAAGCAATTGAAACTGAGGTCACCATGACAGCAGGGCACGAAGGGCTACAGATCTGAGACATTTTTGTATGCTGATCGATGAGGATGAGGATAATGAAGATGGTACTTCCGACTTTCCTCCTGGCCTGACACTGCATGACAGGGCTGTGCTCTACGCTTACTTTCATGACGTATCCCGGCATCAACAAGGGGCCGTGACATACAGACGCAGATACAGATACAGATGCAGCGTTGGTGAGAAAATTTTGAGCAACACATCAAAGACGCATCCATTAAGTGGACACAATTCGACTTCTGGCCCCAGTATTCCCGATGGAGCCCATAGCAAACTCAACTCTCGGTAGGAGTCGGTCGGGGCAGAATAATGTTACAAATTAATGGCTCTGATGGGAATCAAAGCCACGACCTCTCAGCCGGGCGTCCTGCACGCTAACCACTTCGCCACAGAGGCTGGAAAGTTTGCATTCAAAGAAACAAAATGAGGTGATCTGATGCAGCCTGAGCAAAGACCTAACTCATCTCATCAAAATGCCGTTCAGGAAGACACAAAGTCATAATTCAAAGTGCCTCTCTCTCTCTCTCTCTCTCTCTCTCTCTCTCTCTCTCTCTCTCTCTCTCTCTCTCTCTCTCTCTCTCTCTCTCTCTCTCTCTCTCTGCAAATTTGCATTTAGTTTTATTTATTTTATCTTAATGTTTCTTTACCCTGTGGATATGCTTATCCTTGTTTTAAGGATCTGTAAACAATAAAGCTTCGACTCTCTCTCTCTCTCTCTCTCCTCTCTCTCTCTCTCTCTCTCTCTCTCTCTCTGTTATTCGGCATTATTCGGCACATCTTTTGTTGCAAATATTGAGCAGGCATTATGTTACCTCAGTCAATTGTTGTTTACATTTAATTCATCTTGTTAACTAGACCATGTGATGTTGAATGGTGTTATGTTTCGTCAAGCACTTGTCGCTGTGTCGTATTGCTTTATTGTCCTGTGTTTATCATATAGAGTTGAACCAGTTGTGTGCACGGGAGTCCCTCCGTTGATTTATGTTAGTTTTGTTGTAGATAAAGAGAAAGGTGCTGGCGGAATTTTCCCCAAGATTGGTGCTGTAAGATGATGTTATCAATGTTATGTTATCGCGATGCTAGATTAGGTATGATTTAGGAATATTTGCAGACTCGTGAATGATTGGAGACAGACACACAGACAGATAGATAGGCTGATAGGCAGGCAGACAGACAGAGAGACAGACAGACAGAGAGAAATCTACACGCTTTTTTTTTTTTTTTTCTCTCAACTTTTCGGCGAGTGCACCTCACCCTCATCATGAAACTTTCCAGCCCTCAGGCTCGAACAGACACCACAAATGATTGAGATGTGCACTCAATCAAATACGAAGAGAGAGAGAGAGAGAGAGAGAGAGAGAGATCACTACAAATTTATTATATATGATTGTTTATATATAACAAATTAGTAGTGACAGGAAAAACTAGTGCAGGTTAACAATCCATATGTTTGATTATATCTATAACTATATCGCTCCGTCTATCTGCCTGTCTATCGCTCCGTCTATCTGCCTGTCTATCCATCCATATCTATTTACTTCTATGTATCTGTATATATTTGTACAACATACATACATACAAACATACACACATACATTCAAACATATACACATACACATGTACATACATACACACGTGTGTGTGTGTGTGTGTGTGTGTGTGTGTGTGTGTGTGTGTGTGTGTGTGTGTGTGTGTGTGTGTGTGTGAACTGTACTCACTTATTCAAAAAAGAAAAAAAAATGATTATTTTGTCAAACGTGACCAATGGCGCATATTGATAGACTTAGACGTGACGATTTTTGAGTAACTGGAAACAACAGAGAAGTAGGAAAGAATTGTACATGTTCTCTACTGCGTCAAAGGAAGCTTTGTCTCCAAACGTCAAGTGAGCAGCCAAAATCAGGGGACGCTCATAGTGGATAAAGACATTTCTTTTAGCAGCATCTCAGAAAAACAGATTCCTACCCTCAAAACGAAGCACCACGAGAAGTCTACGGCTCGGTGTGGCCTGCAGTGCCAGAGGAAAAAAACCCAATGACAAACCACCAACACTGGACGAGGTCAAGAAAGTGCTAATGAAAGCCAGAGCCAAATTTTCGTCAGGATTTCATGGAACACCCTATCTACTGCATAAGAAATGTCCCAATAACCTTGAGAGGCTACCATAAGATGTGCGTAGAGGAACTGGAAGGCCAGACTGTGGGATGATAGCTGACGGAGTGTACATTCCCAAGAGCAAATCGCGTGAGATATCAACCAGTTTAGAACAGCATCACTTCTGAATGTTGAAGGGGAAATGTTCTTCTCTGTCATCATCCGTGGCGAAGTGTTAGCGTCGCGGACTCCCGGCTGGGAGGTCGTGGGTTCGAATCCCATCAGAAGTCATGTGGGTTTTTCTGCCCCGACCGGCTCCTACCCAGAGTTGAGTTTGCTGCGGACTCAGTTGGGAAGACTGGGACCACACAGTCGAGTTTCATCCACTTAATGGATGCGTTTCTGAGAGTGTTGCTCAAATTTCCTGACCAACACTGCAGGTGTCTGTATCTCTCGGGCCTGGTTGACGCCGGGATATATTATGAGAGGAAGCGTAGAGTACAGCCCTGTCATGTAGTCTCAGACCGAAATGGAAATCCGTAGCATCATCATAATCATCCTCATTCTCATCGATCAGCATAAAAAAAAAAAGTCTCAAGTTCTGTGGCCCTTCATGCCCTGCTCTCATGGTGACCTCAGTTTCGATGTCCTCTCCACGTCTGTGGCCTTGGTTTGGTTCCGTCGGGGTCACCGGTATCGGCGAGTCCATGGGAGCTGTCGTTGGACGGACGTGGTGGCGCCCTCCGGAGGGAGAGCTCGCTCACGCCGGCTCCGCGACTAAGCAATTATTGTCGTCAGTAGGGGGCTTAGTAGGTGGTGTGTCCTGCGTATGTTAGATCAGAACAGGCGCCACTGAACACCACTGAAGTGACTCGGCAGCAGTGCAGTGTCTCCTCCGGTGGGTTGCCTCTTGACGACTTGACATTGACTGCTGCCTGTGGATTGCCGGTGCCGGGCGTGGCTGTGGACAGGGTGTCGGAATGAGCGGCGTGGGTGCACTGCCACTGAGGTGGCGCAGAGGTTGGGATAGCAAAAAAAAAAAAAAAAAAAAAAAAAAAAAAAAAAAAAAAATCCTATCTGAACCGAATTAAATACCTATATACTGCTGGCTGAACAGACGGCTTTTTCAACCCGGAAAAATCCGACCCCATGAGTGATTCAAAACCCACGACCATGAGCTCAACAGGCAAACACTCTAGCCGTATGACCACGGGGCCCTCCAAGGCAATGACGAAAGTGGTTAACAAGAGTTCCAGCTGAATATGATCGAGGCGAAACAAACGTGAACTTCATACTGTGTAAGTGTCCAAAACTTAGAACAATGTCCGATGGCGACGTGGGTAAGACAGCCGTCTAGTTTAAAAAAAAAAAAAAAAAAGGTGACGCCTTTAATCGACCACAATTCCAGAAGTTGCTGGTTCAAACCCCGCCATCGCTGGGGAAAAAAAGATTGTGGCCGTGGAGAAGACATCTATATGGGTGTTGACCGCCATGCTTCCCGGTGTCCATAGCGTGTGAGCAGTTCACGGCCGAAACACTTGTCTGAGGTGGTTTTTTTCTTTGAAGACCTTCCGCTGTGAAGCTCTCCCAGATATACTGTTTTCTATGCTGGCAATCTCTTAGAGCTGAGAGGGTAAAGCACATCTGTGTGACGTCGCAACAACAACACCTTATAAGCAATAACGGTTATAACGATTCCACTCTTGGAGTTCTCTTGTGATGGTCTGTTGAAGTGCAGTGCTGTATCACTGACTGCGGAGCTGTGCTTTGTAAACACGAGCTCGATGTATTTGCATAAGATAAGAATCGTGTAAAGTGGCGGGGACAAGCTTGCGTTGCTATTATAGAAGGTGTACCGGAATTTGGTCATATTCGATGATTGTGATTTATTACGCTGAGCGTGCAAATTCTGATTTGTGCCCTAGGATATCATTATTTGTCGCTGAGTGCATGTTGTTGGGTGGATGCGCGCGTTTTAGACTGTTGTGTGAAGTATGGTCAATAAAAGTGCGTTTATATCCCTGGCGTTGGGTTTGTTGTGTTTTGTGATGGTCTGTTAGCTCTGTATTAAGCAAAAGACTAGTAGTAAGGTACGTTCAGTATAATGATCGTGACACAGACAGGCAGACAGACAGACACATAGAGACAGAGAGAGAGAGAAGCAGAGACAAAGAGTCCAAAATAGAAATAGGGGGACGCAAAGTGATAGCGCTGAGAGAGAGAGAGAGAGAGAGAGAGAGAGAGAGAGAGAGAGAGAGAGAGAGAGACAGACAGACAGACAGACAGACAGACAGACAGAGTGCAGTGCAGTTTCCCAATCTCTAAAGTGGGTTTACCAACTGGTCAAAACCGGAAATTCTTTTTTTTCACTCGTAAACCCACTTAGCTTACGCATAACTTACGGCGTGTTTACCAGATGCATTTTTAAAATGACGAAGACGCTCAGAATAGTTTGTTTACAAAATCAAGTAAAAAAAAAGCAACATTTCACAAGTAGATTTCCAAAAGCCTGAAAGAAAATTTGTTTTTAAGTCGTCATAGAACGTTCTACCTCGCTTGAATGAAGGGATGTAGTATCTAAATAGCGTATCAACTTTGCATTCATTAAACAAATTAGAACATTCTTCAAAATGCTTTTAAATCACATAACCACAGCTAAGGAGTTGTAAACGTGTGTGTGTGTTTGTGTGTGTGTGTGTGTACGCGGGCGCGCGCGTGTGTGTGTGTGCACGCACGCGTGTGTGTGTGTGTGAGTGTGTGCGTGCGAGCATGCGCGTGCGCGCGCGTACGTGTTTGTGAAGAGAGGGTTAAGGTTATAAACATGTTCTCAGACAGAGTTGCTTGCTGTCCGCTTCTCTCGTATCTTCTTCGATAGTTGGATGACCCCTATGCACCGTATTGGCAAAACCACAGAAAGCTCCGTTACCAGCGAGAAGGCGGGACTGATCTGGGATGGGCTCTCACACTATGATATCCGTGAAATGCAAACAGGTACTTGGCCTCGGGTTTTTTTTTTCCCAGGAAGGCGCACCCCCCCCCCACCCCCAATCCACCCACCCTCCCACCCATTCACCTTCTCCACCCATCGTTGCTGTCACACCACCACCTCTCCTTCCAAAGTAAGGGTGCTCGGATTTAGGAGTGTTCGGGATTGTTGTGATATCTCAACTTTGTATCCACCCACAGAGAGAGAGAGAGAGAGAGAGAGAGAGAGAGAGAGAGAGAGAGAGAGAGAAGAGAGAGAGAGTCTTTATTCGGAAGGGTAAGAGAGAGAGAAGAGGGGAGGGGAAGAGAAAGATTGAACAGTTTTATTCGGAAGGGTAAGAGAGAGAGAGAGAGAGAGAGAGAGAGAGAGAGAGAGAGAGAGAGAGAGAGACAGAGACAGAGACAGAGAGAGAGACAGAGAGAGACAGTCTTTATTCGGAGGGTAAGAGAGAGAGTCTTTATTCGGAAGGTAGTAAGAGAGAGAGAGAGAGAGAGAGAGAGAGAGAGAGAGAGAAGAGGAGAGAGAGAGCCTTATCAGAGAGAGAGAGAGAGAGAGAGAGAGAGAGAGAGAGAGAGAGAGAGAGAGAAATCTTTATTAGAGAGAGAGAGAGAGAGAGAGAGAGAGACTTATCAAGAAGGGTAAGAGAGAGAGAGAGAGAGAGAGAGAGAGAGAGAGAGAGAGAGAGAGAGAGAGAGAGAGAGAGAGAACACTCTTTATTGAACAACGACAAGCACTGACGCAATTGTTTTTTTTTTTTTTTTCTTTCTTTGTCACTCTTTTCTTTTCTTTTCTTTCTTTTTTTTTTTTTCGACATCCAGTCCTCGCCCTGTGTAGGGCCTCCAGTTTGGAAAACCGTTATACAAGGATACAGTTTGGCTGAACGAAACAGAGAGTGGGATAGACAGACAATATATTGCATGATTCAGTTTCATGTAGAAGAAAGCGTGCTATTCTTTTGAAAACAAAACAAAAAAAAAGCTCAAACTTTGAAAATTAATGATAAACGAATGTTAGATACAGTGCGTGTTATTAATTCGAGAAAAGAAATGGCCTCCAATCGAATAAATGAAATTCAAATTTAGGTGTGTGGCTCTCAGTCTTCAGACCACGAGGGGCCATGTAAGGGCAGACAACAAATAAATTAATTCCCTTTCATTCGGCCGCTTAGGCTGAAGAACGAAGGGAGACAACCAAACAGAAGACAGTCAAAACAGCCGAACAGACGAAGAGGACAGGTTCTATTCACACACACACACACACACACACACACACACACACACACACACACACACACACACACATCTCTGTTTCGACAAAACACACAACATAAATGACAACAGAGTTTTAAACTGTCTAGCCCACCCCCACCACCTCCGGTCCCTTCTCCTCTTCTCTATCAACACTTAACACCCTCACCCTCCTCCTCCTTCTCCCCCCCCCCCCCCCCCCCCCCCACACACAGACCACCCACCACACACACACACACACACACACATACGCCGTCCCCCTTTTTATTTTCTCTCTTGCAGTGGAGACAGAAACGCAGCAAGCCAGCAATTGTTGTCACACCGAATTGGGCCTCTCGCTCGTGGCATCGGCATTGCCGCGCGCTCAGTCCTTGGTGGCCGCCCTCCCACTACTCTGAAGTTGTCAGGTTTGGCTGTAATTCCTACAGTTCCAGTTCCACGTGCGAAGCCGATCGCATTGATTTCCTTCCAGTGGGTTTGATCGGCTGGTTGGTTGTTGGTTTAATTCTCGGTGGCCTGTGGGTTTATGGGGGGTTCGCAGACCGGCCTTGTTCTTTGACTTCAAGGTGGGTTTTGTTCTTTTCTTTTCTTTCTTTTTTTTTCTTTCTCTCC
>JADBJO010000190.1:833169-843169 GCA_016801955.1 Conus betulinus | reverse complement strand
TTAGAATCAACCAAAAATAATACCTGAACTAGACTAAAAGGAAAATCAAGCAGAAAAACTCAAACCCATCAAAATAGCAATAAGTTCTGCTGTAAATATTGAAAAATGTTTTCCAAGATGGTAAGCCTTTTCTGCTTTTAAAGCTGGGATTACAAAAGCGGCTCCAACCATGTCATTATCTAGCTTAGAGCCATCAGTGTAAATTTTTAAATGGTCCGGGTAGTGCTAAAAAATATGAGCTTTTACAGAAGCAGATAAAGTGGGACCATCATTTTTCTTTATATTTGTATAATTAGTATCGAAAAAGGCTGATAGTAGTTCCCATTTAGGGACTGCAGTGAACAGTACACGAGATGATATATCTTTCTTATTGATTCCTGACTCTTGTCATGTCATAAGTGAAAGTGCCTATTGTTTCTAAAGAGGCAACCGACTTTGCTCTTTTGGGAAAATCCGTGTGTCTGATTTTACGCACACTTCATTGTAATTTGAATTTGGAACTGGTGTACTCCTTAGGACATATTTAGATATGCAAGTTTCATATTTTTCTTCAAAAGCTAATATACCAATTTCAGCATATGTTTTAATGAAGATGTATATACTGGAACTCCAATGGCAAGTTTATAGGCTTTACTGTCTATACTTTGCATTTTTTTAAAAGGTATTTTGGGGCATAGAAGAATACCTCTTGGGCATATGTTAACTTTGAACGAATAAGTGCTGTTACTAAATGTATAAGAGTGGAAATGTCTTGTCCCCACTGTTGTTTGCTGCTGACAATTTTTAGGAAGTTCAGACTCTTTTTAGCTTTCATCATTACGTATTCTAAATGCTCTTTCCATGACAATTTTGATGTAAGGATTACTCCTAAAAATTTAACAGACTGTGCATAATTGATAACTGACCCTTCTAGATTGAAAGAAGGCAACTCTCTTCGATCGTAACCAGAGTCGAAAAGCATCATATGTGATTTCTTTGGAGACAAAGTTAAACCATTTTGAATCATAAAACCATGTATATTATCAAGTTCTCTTTGATACAATTTTTTTAGTGTAATTTAGCGATCTCGTTGGAGTGCGTTTTTTCATAGTCACTTTCATCCATATGCAGATATCATCAGCATATTGAACCAATTCAACATGATTAGACACAGATGATGGTAGGTCATGTGTTAAAATATTGAAGAGTATTGGTGCTACTACTGATCCTTGTGGAATTTCCATATGAAGTGGTTTTTAATTTTGAGTGTGTGTCCTATTTTGGTCTGAATTGATCTATCTGCTAGAAAAGTCTTGAAATAATTATACATGCAACCTGATAAGCCAATGGATTTTAATTTATAAAGTAGTCTAGAATGCCATACTTGATCGTATGCTTTTTTGATATCAAAGAAAGTAGCCAGTACATTTTTCCTTCTGGCAAACTGATGTTTAATTTGGGTTGTTAGTTTGGTAAGGTGATCGATGGTTGATCTGCCCTTACGAAAAACCTGCTGCTTGATGTATTGGTATGATATTGTTCTTTTCGCAGTAGTATAGGAGACGATTTTAAAATTATTTTTTCCATCAGTTTCCCAGTATGTGACGTCAGAACAATAGGTCGATACCTGTTTATGTCTGATTTTGGTTTACTAAGCTTGTGTATGGGAACAATAATAGATTGTTTCCATATTAATGGAATATTTTCAGACGACCAACATCTTTGCATGAATTGGTGAAGAAAGTTAACAAAATTAGCAGGCAAATGTTTGATTAATTCATTTGATATTCCATCTGGGCCTACCGAAGTTCTTTTATTTCCATTGGAAAAAAAACGACATCTTTCATTTCTTTTAAGGTGATTGGGGCATTGATAAAATGGCTTTTATCTTCTATTGGATCATTGTATATTTCACTGGAAGATTCTTCTTTCTCTCGAAAAACTATCCTTTTCTGACAAGCCCTCTTTGCAACTCGTCATTGCAAACATTTCTGAGAAAGCTTCGGCCTTTTGTGAGTTAGAAGGAAATTCTTCATTTTTTTTATATGTACTGGGATATTCTGGAAGGCATACTCCATTTTTCATATCCTTCACTTTTTTCCAAACCTTCTGAAGATCTGCATGATCAGAAACTTCGTTTTTACAAAACTTTGACCCAATACTGCCGTTTGGCCTGTTCGTTTACTCTATTGCTATGTATTTTTGCCTTCTTCATATTTTTTTTGTGTTTTTTCTTCTTTCTTTTTTTTGTCTTTGAGATATTCATTAAAGGCTTCTTTCTTCAATTGTTTAGCCTCTGCGCAAGCATCGTTCCACCAAACATTTCCTGAATATTTTCTCTTTTCATTTGATTGCACTTCGGTATTGAAGAATCAGCAGCGTACAAAATTATCTCAGTGAATTTTGCATAAATACTATCTATATTATCCGACTGAAGTTCTTCAATGTTATGCTTTGACAACAATCTTTCAAATTTGTCCCAATCCGCATTTCTGTAATTATATTGGGAATTTTTATCTTTTACTGAATCCTGACTTGCTGGTTTGTCATTTAAACTGATAACAACGGGAAGATGGTCACTACCCAATGTATCCTTGACAGTATCCCATTCACAGTTGCATGCAATAGCTGGTGATATAAGTGGCAAATCGATGGCAGATGGCTTATGTTTCGATATATCTGGAATTCTAGTTACACTCCCATTATTGAGTAGATATAAAGCAGAATCAATAACATTTTCGACGAAACGGTTATTGATAGACCTGCCAACAGTGCATTCCTTATCCCAAAAGGGAGAATGAGCATTAAAATCACCCACTATCAACCATTTCTCTCTCTGATCCTGAATCGAGCGTAGCCACTCCGTGCTCTGTTCGTCTGGACCAGTTGGCAGATACACAGAAACTATATTCAAAATCAGCGATTCATTAAATTTTACTCTGACTGCACTCTGTTTCTGCACTGGCATTAATGTTACAATTTGCCTGTACTCCAGAACATCTTTGATATAAATAGCTGTGTTGATTTTTCCTTTTTCATCCTCAGATTGGTAGATTGGAGGATAAAAGTAGCCCTTAAGGATTAGGAGTTTCTTAGTGAATACATTTAGAGATTTTAAAGCTAAAACATGATACTTATTTGATGAAAGATGCTGCACAAGACTGTCTAGATTTGTGGAAACTGATCTACAATTCCAGTGCATTATTTGAATATTAGATTGCCTTTCCATTTTCTTCGGCATTTTTTTCCCTCCTGATTAACGCTGTGTTGTCTCAACAGCCTTTGCGATTAAGAATGAACTCAATGAGATAAATAAGAAATAGCTAACAATACCAGCAACAACAACAACAAAGATAGTTGTGATAAGATAATATATAAAACAACAAAAATGCACAATTTCACAAAAGTTGACAACAGACTATAGATCTATATAAAGTGCTTTGACAAGAAAAACACAAGAAATATGCGATTTATAGTCACTCAAGATGGGATAAACAGTGATCTTGACTGAGATTTCCGCAGAAACTAAATCAACAGGTCTCTTTGTCTTTGGTTTAATACCATTGTGTATTCAACACGTCGAACATGTTGAACCAAGGGTCTCTGTATCCAGGGAGGGGCTGGCGTCCTCTGTAAGGTTGATATTTTCCGGCCTGTCGCTGGTTAGACAATCTCACTGTCTTCCTCGGCTTCTCCCAGAAGAATTTTCGAACGTGCCTTCCAACATTTCTTGCCTGAACACTTGACCCTCTAGGTGTAGGATGGAGGTTGTCTCTGAGTGCCCAGTTGTTGGTTGGTAGTTGTTATGATGAGAAACAAAAGACACATTCTTGATTCCAAACAGGTCTGAGGTTGTTAGAGCATTGAAAAGCTCTCGCTTAATTTCCAGTTCGGGATCTTTGACTGGAGCAACTTTACTAACCACAACCTTCACTCTGGGATGGCTGGTGGCAAAGTCTTTGATAATGGAAGTAAACTCTTTGCTGACATGTCTTGGGTCTTTTTTCTGTAGGTCGTTAACCCCACAGTGGATAACTACTGCATCTGGTGGTTTTTCGTCAGTGTAAAGATTTGACTGACGCGCCAAAGTAAGGTCTTCTGATGTGAATACTCGGCTTGTCTTAGCCTCAAAACCATAAGAAAGGCCCAGTCTGTTCCCATTCACTCCCTTATACACAGAATCATGAAGAATTACGACGTTCGGGAAGTCTTGTTTCTGTTCTTGTTTGGAACTGACTGAGTGCTGTGTTTTTCCTGTCTGATCTTTTGCGTCATGATATTCTGACGTCATTTTATCTGGGTTCTCGGCTTTCTTCTTTTCTTTTGATTTTTGATTTGTTTTTTCACCCTCCTACTCTCTCTGGCGTTGATGGTGAAGGTTTCTTGGGGTGTGATGCAGCAGGTGGGCATGATTTTGCAACGTCAGCATACGACTGAAGAGTATGAGAGGTCAGATTGTCTGTTTGGGTATGGCTGTCTGTTATTGTTACGGAAATGTTAGATCTGACCATGCTAGCAATCATCTCATTCTGCTTGAGTACAGTATTTTCGAGAGAAGCTATTCGTTTTGTAAGACTCGATAATGCTTTTCATATCTTTTACCAGACTCACTGCGACAGATATGGGGGTGTCTTCTGTCGTGCTGGTTTCTTCTCCTCCATCCCCTTGACGTTCACGCTGAGCGGCTTTCTGTGCTGATCGATTCAGGGCATTTTTGAGGAGGCATCTTTGCTGTCACCTTTCTGAGCGCCGTTTTCTTTTGCTTGCCTTGGTGTCGTTGTTGAGCGGCTGCCTAGACTTTTTGATCGAGTCAATCTGGCCATGTTGATGGTAGTTTTGCGGAAATTATTAGGAGAGCCTAACCGAAACTTTCCTCACTGTCCGCCATCTTGTGTGTGTGTGTGTGTGTGTGTGTGAAATCGTGTGTGTGTGTGTGTGTGTGTGTGTGTGTGTGTGTGTGTGTGTGTGTGTGTGTTGTTGTTGTTGTTGTTGTTTCATGTTGTTTGCTTGTTTGTCTGTTTGTTTTGATAGCACTAAGAAATCCCCTTTCGCTGTATTCAATAATTAGACCTGACACACGCCACAATAGATCGCCTTGGGCAGATCTGCTTAACGACACCTTCAAACGACGCAAACGCGGATGTGTTGTGGTGTGTGTGTGTGTGTGTGTGTGTGTGTGTGGGCGCGAGCGCGCGCGCGTAATGTGTAATATTGTGCTTCTGTGAACTTCAACTGTTCTGTTCAATAATGAATATTTCATCGGTGCGGACAATAACACCCTAACAGAACTTGCCTTTGAAGAGCGGAGTAATGCCAGTAGTGATGCCACGAACGACGAAAACAAACCCCGCATCTTTTTATGACGTAGTTTGTAACGGGTAGAATTTCCTTTTGTCGGAGCTCAAAACAATGGAATGAAATCAGTCCTGTAGCGTTGCTTTTCCGCTCCTCCCAGCGAACGCTGTTTTGTCCATCCAGGGGATGTTGGCAAATGCTCTGAAACTTGATATCTGTTGTTCTATAGAATTTGTCCGAGTGACTGTGTGTGATATATCCTACTGCGGCTGAAATGAATAATCAAGTTCTACGCGTAAGTGTTCGATCAAATGTGTGGTGAAAATGGAACTTTTTGGTCTATGCTTTGTGTTTTTTGCGTAGCAAAATTGAAATATGCTTGACAGTTGGAGTTGTTGTTGGTTTTTTTTTTTTTTTTTTTTTTTTTTTTTTGCACTTCATGGGTTTGAAATTACCTTTTTGCGATTCTTTTTGCGTTTCTAGAGTCTTTCGGAATCAGTCTAACTGCATTGATCTTTAACTCTTTGAACGCCTACGGGGTACCACGTAATGGACCAGTCAGACTCGGCGTCAACGTGGCATTTGTATACCTACAAAACACTGTGTGGTTTTTGCCCTTTGCTGTGGAAAGAAGAAAAATTTTTTTTTTAAGTGTTGGCATTTGAAACGCAACCATTTACAGTGACTGAAAAAAAGGACTTTTTTTTTTTACGATTCATGACGTGACAACCAGACAAAGACAGTAAATATCATTCTGAGCGGTCGCGAGGAACGGTGAGATGACAGAGCACCTGGTGCTGAAAGGGTTAGAAATATACTTGTGCAATCTGTGATGTACAGAAGCCTGGTGGCGATAAGATTTGAGTGGGGAGGGGAAAGGGTTAAACGTTTGTTCGTGTAATTTTTGGTGGGGAAAAAAACTCCGGTGGGACGATGCTAATGGCGATGTGAAAGGGTTGAAAATTACTTGTTAAATCTTTCATGTACAGAAGCCTGGTGGCGGTTAGATTAAAATGGGGAGGGGAAAAGGTTATACGTTTTCATGTAATTGTTGGTGAAAAAAAAAAAAAAAAAAACACCCCCTCCAGTTAGACGATGCTAATGGCGACGTGAAAGGGTCGGAAATTTACCTACATAGTCTTTGATGGAAAGAGACCATTTAGTAGCAAAATGTTGACTGGGACGTGAAAGAATTAATAGCTTGCTTATGTACTTTAATGGAAAGAAATGTTCTAAAGAGAGACGGTATGGATAGGGGATGGTAAAGTTTATCTATGCAATCTTTAACGGAAAGGCACGTTTTAAGGGGACGGGAAGGATGGGACGTGAAAATGTTCAAAGTTTACTTCAGTAGTCTCTGATGGGAAATTAAAAAAAAAACCGTTTCAGCTGAACGGTGTGGACGGTAGGTGAAAGGGTTAAAAGTTTACTTACATAATCTTTGATGGAAAGAAACTTAGTGGGACGGTGTGGATAGGGAGGTGAAAGGGTTAAAAGTTTAGTTACGTAATCTTTGATGGACAGCAACCTTCTAGAGGGACGGTTTGGATGGGTAGATGATGAAAGGCTGAAAAGTTTACTTGAGTAACCTTTGATGGAAATAAACGTTCTTGTTGGACAGTATGGACAGGAAACTGGAAAGAGTGAAAAAAAGCTTATGTAATCTTTGATGGAAAGAAACCTTCTAGCGGGGACAAAGTTGGTAGGGAAGTGAAAGAGTTTAAAACTTTATTTATGTAATCTTTCATGAAAAGAAATCTTGTTTGACGATCTGGATGTGGAGCTGAAAGGGTTAAAAGTTTACTCATGTAATCTCTGATGGAAAAAATCTTTTATGGGACAGTGCAGATTGGGGTAAAGGGGTTAAATGTTTTTTTTTCTATGTAATCGTTGATCAAGGGAAGCCTTCTGGGGGACGACATGTCTTTAGAGTTAAATGTTTTCTGAAGTAATTGTTGATGGAAAGGGGCCTTCTGTTGAACAGTGCGGATGTGAAGCTAAAAGAGTTGAAAGTTTACTTATGTAATCTTTGATGGAAAGAAACCTTCAAGATGTTGATATGGATAGGCAAGTGAAAGGGTTAAAACTGTACTCCTTTAATCTTTAATGGAACGAAATATTCTACTGGAACATTGTGGATGGGAAGTGAAAGGGTTAAACCTTTACGCATGTAATCTTTGACGGGGGAAAAACTTTCTAGAGGCACAATATGGGTGAGAATGTACAAGGAAAGTATTGTTCAATTATTCGGTTGTAGTTTCATTAGCTACCAGCCGACTCACACAGGGTCTTTTCAGGATTGTCATCAAGTTGAACGAAAAGAAGCAAATCACTCCAGGAGATACACGCACGCACGCACGCACGCACGCACGAACGCACGCACGCACACAGACACACGCGCGCGCACACACACACACACACACACATCCGCACGCGCGCGCGCGCGCGCGCGCGCGCGTGTGTGTGTGTGTGTGTGTGTGTGTGTGTGTGTGTGTGTGTGTGTGTGTGTGTGAGAGAGAGAGAGAAAGAGAGAGAGAGAGAGAGCGTGTGTGTGTGTGTGTGTGTGTGAGAGAGAGAGAGAGAGAGAGAGAGAGAGAGAGAGAGAGAGAGAGAGAGAGAGAGCTCATACCAATTCATGATATTTGTTCTAACACTGAAATCCTGAAGGCGGGGGTAAAAAACTTGGCTTCCCGCTTAAGTTTTCGCAATCAGATTTCCTTAAGTCTTAAAAAAAAAAAAAACTGCGTTCAAGGTAACTAAAACAACATGATCTTTGATTGGAAAGAAAGAAAATAAAAACTGCTTGTGGGGCAGTGCGGATGGGAAGGTGAAAGCGTAAAAGGTCACTCGTATAGCAAACAGCATTGTAGCATGGTCAGCTAGCGTCCGTCCATTCCTGTTGTTAGACATTCACTACCAAATCGCCAAATTACAACATGCACACTCCAATGCGGTGAATTATGACAAGATCAATCAAGTGAGGAAAAAAAAACAACAACAACAAAACTTTCTTGAACAAATGTAGGTGAATGGGCCACAAAAAAACAACAAAAAAAATAATTAAAAAAAAAAAAAAAAAAATGATGATGATGATGATGATGATGATAGTGGTGGTGGTCATAATGACAATAATAATAATAATAATAATAATGATGATGATGATGATGATGTTAATGATAATGATGATGATGATTATGATAATAATAATAATAATCTTAATAATAATGATGATGAGAAGAAGAAGAAGAAGATGACAGAAAGAAAGAAAGAAAGAAAGAAAGAAATGAATGAATAGATAGATTGATAAATAAATAAATAAACAAATAAATCGATTAACAAATGAAAAGGGAGACAGCTTCAGAACGAGTGAACTGGAAAAAGAAATAACAAGCACAGAACACACACAAAGCGCGGATACAATTTATATTCATTTGCATTTATTTATGTATTTGTACCCACGAGGAGGAGGGTGGAGGAAGGAGAGAGAGGAGGGTGGGGGACAGGGAAGATGTCAAGCCTTTGTTGAAGGACGGCAGATAATCTGTCCACAACATCAAACAAACAGAGGCTGGTCATGTAGAAAGAAAAAATCATCTGGATCGATGAACAGGCAGAATCAGAGAGAGTAAACACACAAATAGAAATTGCTAGCACAGAATTTCCAAGTGACGGGGATAGAATTTATTCTGAAAGATTCCCCCCCCCCCCCCCCCCCCCCCCCCCACAGCCCCCATTCCCCTTCCCTCCTACTCTCGTTCTCGTCCTCCTCCGCCCCACCCCTCCCCTACATCTCCACCCCCACCCCACCTCCTGTCCTATTCTTACCTCTACTCCTACCCCCGCTCCTTTTAGATTTTTTACTGGGCGACCTCGACAATTGAAAAGAGAGGAGGCGGCAGCGGGGATGAGTGGGTGGGTGGTAGTGGGGGTAGGGGTGGGGTAGGGACGGTAAAGGGGAACTCTCGACTGTCAGAACAAAGAACGGAATTGGCGCCCATGTCAGATGTCAATGTTTCAGGCCAAAAACACATTTTCCACCAAGACGCAACAAACTGGAGAAAAAGCCCCTTGAAAAAACTGATTCTGAGGAGGGCATGTCCTGTGTGAGAGATGCAACTGATTGCCTGGGGTTTTGTCCATGTTTCTTTCGTCTTTCTATATATTTCTTTTGGCTTTCTGTATGTTTCTTTTGGCTTTCTATAAGTTTTTTTTTTTTCGGTTTTCTATGTTTCTTTGGGCTTTCTATGTTTCTTTTGGCTTCCTCTGTGTGTGTGTGTGTGTGTGTGTGTGTGTGTGTGTGTGTGTGTGTGTATGTGTGTGTGTGTGTGTGTGTGGGGGGTGGTGGTGGTTTCTGTCGCGCCCCTTGGCAGGCTAAGTGGCTTTGGGTCAAGATCAGTTAGAAATAAACCCTTTGCCTCCTTCAGATGTGACGTGTGCTTGTCTTGTATCTCGTCTACTCTGTTAGTTTCGTCAGCTGCTTGTCACGTGTCAATCAACGTCACACCGTTCGTGGTTCACAGTTGACGCCAGTTTCACAAAAACATGTCTCGCCAATGAAGGCTGCTTCGTGAAATGAATTCCTGTGCAAAACATGTTCAACGTGTGTGTGTATGTGTGTGTGTGTGTGTGTGTGTGTGTGTGTGTGTGTGTGTGTGTGTGTGTGTGTGTGTGTGTGTGTGTGGGGAGGTGGTGGTAGGTGGGGGGGGGGGGGGGGGGGGGGGAAGGG
>JADBJO010000190.1:820669-825669 GCA_016801955.1 Conus betulinus | reverse complement strand
GATGCCTGGAAGTGCTCATAGTTTTTTCATCCTTTCATGCTCTGTCCAGAGTAATCAAAATAGATTATTACAGCTTCCTGTCAAGTCAGAACGAATTATATTGCTTATTTCTAGCTCAGTTTATATATGATGAGAACACACACACTCACACACACACACACACACACACACACACACACACACACACACACACACACACACACACACGCACGCACGCGCACGCACGCACGCACGCACACACACGCACGCACAGACAGACACACACACACACACACACACACACACACACACACACACACACACTCACACACATACACACACACACGTACGCACGCACGCACGCACACACACAAACACACACATAGATACATACACACACGCGCGCGCGCTCGCGCGCACGCACACGCACACACGCACACACACACACACACACACACACACACACACACACACACAAGTGCATTTGTGTCTATCTCTTGAGCATGACATTTTTCACAATTTCACATTTTCATGAAAAAAAAAAAGAAAGAAAAAGCACAAACAGCTCTGGTGAATATACACGAACGGATCATAAGCGATGAACCAAAAGTCTTGCACTCATCAAATCAAAAATCCATTCCTAGTCAAAGACCACATTCGGAATATAAAGATGGAGGCCCACAAAGAAGGTACAGTTTCCCTGCAGGCCAAACAGAATGGATCCATTGTCACCTTAATGTCTGCTTCAGGTTGTTTACTTTGGCGTTGGGCCCGTCTCATGGCCTTGAGGTTTGGTTTCTATACCTGTTCTGTGTTTCATGGTCGTATTCTTCGTCTCCATCTGCATTTCAGCTGTCTTAGCTGGCAAGTGAAGTGTCTAGGGCGAAGTTAGACCACCGCTCTCTGGTGATTCTGACGTCCCCCCCCCCCCCCCCCCCCCCCCCCCCCCCCCCCCCCTTCCTACCTCCCATCCACCTTTCCACACCCTCCCAATCCATTTTCTCGTTTGTCTTGAAGCTTTATTGGTCAGGACTATGACTGGCACCTCAGGGCATGGAAAGTGGGACAGGACAAAGAAATGGAAGGGAACTCTAGCTGGAGTTCCATTCTCCAATTTGAAGGCAATCGCCTCTTTTCCTGTTGGTTTGATTAGCTCTGTAGCTGCCTGCCATTCATGGGCTGGCTAGTTCTTCACCTTATGTCATGGGTGATGGTGTCAAATCATCAAGTTTGAAGCACACAGAGGATGCATGGCTTGTGGGTAGAACGTGCGTGCAGCGAGCAGACAGACCTTACTGAGTAGTGAATGAATAAAAGCTAGCAGATACTAGAGAAGACAGTCCCACCAACTGAGCAAGTCTGTCGCCCTGGAGAGGTCATTGTCTAATAATGACACATCAATGGGAAAACGTGGGAGAATTACCCAGTACAATTTTGGACAAGACTGTACAACTGTGGGTTACATTTGTGTCCCATAGTCATTCATTTGTGTAGGAAGCGATCTTCGTCTGCCAAGATGAGAAAGGAGTTGGCAATGTCCTGTTCTGAGCCTGAAGATGGTGACTTGCCAGGCTCGATTAGACTTATGCTTGTCCATGCGTAATGTCCACTGTTCCCTGTATTCAGGCATAGTATGTTTGGTGTTTATGTAGGAACCTCATTCTCTCTTCTAAAGCCACTCACACACACACACACACACACACACACACACACACACACACACACACATGCACGCACGCACGCACGCACGCTCGCACGCACACACGCATGCACGCACGCACACACACACACACACACACACACACACACACACATACACACACACACACACACACACACACACACACACACACACACAGAGAGAGAGAGAGAGAAGACTTTCGATGCTGGAAATGCTCAAATCTTACTTTAATAAATAGTAATGCTATTCTTGCTTCCTCTATCCACTGTTAACAAAATAGACAATAATGGTCTTTTTTCAACTCAGAGAACGAACCATGTTGTGTATTCCAGCTCAGCTGTTATATAATGAAAACACACACACACACACACACACACACACACACACACACACACACACACACAACACAACACAACACAACACACGGCCCCCCCCCCTCTCCACACACACACATGCTTGCGTCTTCCTCGGGTGCATGACACTTTTCACAGTATCACATTTCTGTGAAAAATAAAAGCGTAAAAATAGTTCAATGTGTACACACAAACAGATGATAAGCGACCAGCCGAGAGTTTCGCTGTCATCAAATCAAGAATCCACTCCCAGTCAAAGATCACATTCAGAACATGTAAGCGGGAGGCCCACAAAGAAGGTACAGTTTCCCTGCAGGCCAAACAGAATGGATCCATTGTCGCCATCACGTCTGCTTCTGGTTGTTTAGTTTGGCTCTGGGCCCGTCTCATGGCATGGAGTTTCGGTTTCTAGACCCATTCTGTATTTCACGGTCATATTCTCCGTCTGCATTTTCATTTCAGCAGTCTTACCTGCAAGTGTGTAGGGCGAAGTTAATCCACTACTCTCTGGTGATTCTGCCATTACCCTCCCCCCTCATCTCAGTCCATCTTTCCACACCCTCACCTCTCCTCCCTCTCTGTTTGTCCTGGAGTTCCACTGGACAGGACTACGACTGGCGCTTTAGGGCATTGAAAGTGGGACAGGACAAAGACGTGGAGGAAACATGAACAGCAGTGTTTCACTGGGTGGAGTTTCATTGCGTATATTGAAGGCAATCTCTTCTTGCTGGTTTTCCTACGGCTTGTAGGCAAGCCTCCCTCGCAGCAAGCAGGTCGACCTCACTAAGTAGTGAACAACAAAAAGCTGGCAGATACTTGAGTGGACAGCCCCGACAAATGAACAACTCCGTCTCCCACAAGAGGTCAGTGTCTGATAAAGACACGTGAATGGGAAAACGAGGAGTGTTACTGTATGTTTTCCTTTTTTTTTTTTTTTTTTTTTGAGGGGGGGGGGGGGGGGGGGGGGGGGGGGGGGGGGGGGGGGGGGGGGGAGGTACAAGTGTGAGTTAGATTTGTGTCCTATAGTCATTCATCTGTGTAGGAGGAGATTTTGCTTCTGACAAGATAGGAAAAGAATTAGCAGTGTCCTGTTCTGAGAGCGTGAAGGTGGTGACCTGCCAGGTTCGATTCGACTTATGCCTGCCCGTGCATAGTGTCTGATATTCCCTGTATTCAAGCATGGCATGTTTGGTATTTACTTATGGAACTTCATTCTCTTCTCAAGCCAAGAAAGAAAAAAGACTTTTCGCTGCCTGGGAGTGTTTACAGTTTACTTTACTAAATGGTGATACTTTCTTTCTCTCTATCCAATATTAACAACAACAACAAAAATAGATGAAAAAAACGGTCTCCTTTCAACTTGGAATGAACCATATGTTAAATATTCCAGCTCAGCTGTCAGATGAGAACACACACACACACACACACACACACACACACACACACACACACACACACACACACAACACAACACAACACAATGCAATGTAACACAACACTTACAACACTTACACCACAACACCTCACAACACCCCCCCCTCCCCCCCCCCCCCCCCCCCCCCCCCCCCCCATCCCTTTCGTACACACTTACACGCGTTTGAGCCTGCTCTGGAGCATGATGTTTTTCAGAATATCACATTTATGTGAAAAAGAAAAACACAAAAACAGTTCTGTGAGTGCACACAAACGATCATAAGCGGGTAACCGAGCGTTTCGCACCATCAAAATCAATACTCCACTGCCAGTCAAAGATCACGTTCAGAATATAGAAGTGGGAGGCGAACAATGAGGGTACAGTCTCCCTACAGGCCAAACATAATGGGTTCATTGTCGCCTTCACGTCTGCTTCTGACTATTTTAGCACTGGACCTGTCTCCTGCATGGGCTAGGGTTTCAGTATGTTCGTATTCTTTGTTTCCATCTGCATTTCAACTGTCTTAGATTGCAAATCAAGTGTGTAAGGCAAAGGAAGTCCACTGCCCTTTGGTGACCTTATCTTTACAGTCTCACTCCCACTCTTCCATCTTCCAACACCCTCCCCTGTCCTCCTCCTAGTTAGTCCTTGAGTTTTGCTGCACCCGACTATAACTGGCGCTTAAGGGCATGGTAAGTGGGACAGGACATAGAAGTAGAGGGGAGAGGAATAGTAGGGTTTTTTTTTTTTCACTAGCCGGAGTTCTATTCCACATGCTTAAGCTGTAAGTGGGTTGAGTTGGCCACCTGTCCACGGGTTGGCTGTTGTTTACCACATTTTACAGGTGAGAATGCCAAAGTAACACGTGTGAAGTACACACACATGGTGCACGGCGGCTTTGCAGGCAAAGGCTATGTGCAGACAATTGGTCTACCTCACTGAATAGCAGACACCAAGAGGCTGGTGTATTTGGTTACTTGACAGGGCAACCCAGACAACTGAACAGTTCACCTATCACCTATCCCAGAGCCTGGGGCGCCACAGAAGACTCTGCAGCCAGCTTCCTCCACTCATCCCGGTTCTGAGACGCTTTAAGACAGTTGATGAGTGCGAGACCAGTCCATTCACTGATGTTGTCCGCTCATCTCTTTTCTCTGTCTTCCTCTTCTTCTGCCTCCTCGCACTGTTCCTTGTAGAATGGTTTTGGCAAGTCCTGTTGATCTTGATACATGACCATACCATCTTATTTACCTTCTTTTCACTGCATACAACAGGTCTTCATATGGTCCAATGGCTTGCCTTACTCTGATCTGGAACTCGCGAGTTCGTAATATGGTCTTTGTATAAGATGCCAAGGATCTTGCGGAAGCATCTCATCTCTAATTCCTGAATCCTTATCTCAAGTTCAACTGTCAGAGTTTTGACTCTGACAGAACAATTATTTCACCTGGACAACTGAACAGTTATTTCACCTGGACAACTGAACAATTATTTCGCCTGGAAGAGGTCAATTACCTGTGCAAGCAAACATGAGTGTGATGAAGACAAATAATGGAAGACAGGGCGAGTCACC
>JADBJO010000190.1:813169-815669 GCA_016801955.1 Conus betulinus | reverse complement strand
CCCCCCCCCCCCGAATGGTGTCTTACTGCTAGCATCAGTTTCTTTTTGTCTTGACTGCAAGTTGGTTCACATTGCCGACAGTCTAATTGGAAATTTTGAAGAAGTGGCAGTTCGTTCATGGTTTTTTTTTTGTTTTTTTTTTTTTTTTCAGGCGAGGGGGAAGGGAACCGAAGGAGGCGAGGGGGGGTGGGGGGGGGGTGGTGGTGGTAAGGGAGTATATTTACAGAAGACCAACAGGAAATGAACAGACTATAAAAAAGGAAGGAAGAAGGAAAGTAAGAAAGAAAGAAAGAAAGAAAGAAAGAAAGGAAGGAAAGAAAGAAAGGAAGGAAGGAAAGAAGGAAGAAAGGAAGGAAGGAAGGAAAGAAGGAAGAAAGAAAGGAAGAAAGAAAACAAACGAAAAAAAAAAAAAAGACGAAAAAGACAAAAAAGAACAAGAGGGGCAAGGAGTCAAATGGATAAACTGACCCTGGGAGGGTGGTGGGAACGGAGAGAGGAGTATATGTAGATACAATGCCGGGTACCTGCTGTTGAGACAAGCAGAGAAAGTGTATTAAGTTTATGTGGCAATCATCAACAATAGTAGAAGTCGACACAAAACAAGTCTCGGGTCAGAGAGTATGGTGTTGACCAGATATTCCTCCCGTGCCCTGTGGCTGCTGTCACCCCAGCCTCCGCTTTAGTTCCCCCTCTCCGCCTCCCCCTCTAGTTTAATCCACTTACCCAGTCCCTCCTCCCCTCCTTCCCACACCCCCGCTCTTCCTGTCCTGTATCGCCCCAAGTGTCAGCGCTGCTCTGTGTGTGTGTCTGTTTGTCTGTCTGTCTTTCTCTGTCTCTGTATGTCTGTCCGTCTGTCTTCTCTGTCTCTATAAGTCTGTCTGTCTGTCCGTCTGTCTGTCTGCCCGTCTCTCTGCCTGCCTGTCTGTCTGTCTGTTTCTCCCTCTCTCTCTCTCTCTCTCTCTCTGTCTTCTGTCTGTCTGTCTCTTTGTCTGACTGTCTGTCTCTCCTCTCTTTCAGTCTGTCTGTCTGTCTGTCTGTCTGTCTGTCTGTCTCTCTCTCTCTGTGTCTCTCTCTGTCTGTCTCTGTCTCTCTCTCTCTCTCTCTCTCTCTCTCTCTCTCTCTCTCTCTCTCTCTCTCTCTCTCTCTCTCTCTCCAGACTACACAATTGCCGGTCTAGGTGAAAAGTTCTTCCCAGACTGTCACACTTTGGTGAGAGGTGAGGCGAGGGAAAGATGCAGAAGAGAAAGTGGATTTAAAGAGAAGGGTGGGGCGACAGCACCCCGCAGGGAACTGGAGAACTAAATGGTCGGCACATATTCTTAGAAGTGAGATCTTGCTATGTAGTCTGCTAATGCCAGCTGGCAGGTTATCTCCGTATTCAAAATGTGAAGAGTCAGCGTGAAAAATCTGTTAATGTCGCAAAACGTGACACTTTACTCTGTACGTGTGGTTTAGTATGGTTCTGTATTTAGCAATACGTTCCGTCCCTTCATGGTAGAAACGAATTAAATGTTCGGATCTTGACAGAACGTAACTTAATATATTTTCTTTTACAATACTTGCATATAATACCATTACACATTTCTTTTTTTTTTGTCAGAGTGTAAAGCAGTAACTGTTGCTGATGAAATTTCCTGAAAAAATGACAATTATTTTAACATTGAAAATATTGTTAAAAATGTTGACCGCAGATTTACGGTCAGTATGATTTAGTGACATCTTCAGTCATGGAATGGCTGGAAAGGTCTTCACAATATTTTACATTCTCCTAATTTTCTTTCTTTTTTTTTTCTTTTTCGCAAATGCTTGAACTTTGGTGAGAAAATGCCAGGTTCAAGTTTACCACACACACACACACGCACACACGCACACACACACACACACACACACACACACACACACACACACAAACACACACACAAAGCTGCGTATACAATGAGACTAACTCGTTTCTACATGCAAGTCTACAGCTGAATGCTTAGGTTGCATCTTAACCGATAATGAACAGATTTGTGCAAAGTGGAGCGGATTCCTTGTACTCTTTCACGGTGTCAAGCAGATGCAAATGTCAGAACGTACACTTCAACAGGGCCCATAGCCATTGGAATCGTCGTGAACTTTGTCTCTTGCCTAGAAGTGGGTGGGTGGGTGAGTGGGTGTAGGTGTGTCACAGAGAGAGAGAGACAGAAACATAGAGAGAGAAACGCGCGCATGCGTGTGTGTGTGTGTGTGTGTGTGTGTGTGTGTGTGTGTGTGTGTGTGTGTGTGTGTGTGTGTGTGAGAGAGAAGGAGAGATATACAGACAGAGAGAGAGAAAAAAAAAACATGCGCATGTGCATGTATGGTAGATGTGAGAGTTGGAAGGGGTAGGAACGGGTGGGGGTGGGGGGTGGGGGAATGTGGTGAGAGGAGAGGTTAGTGGGTGCGTAAATGCGAATGCGTTCTTGAATTTGCATGCGTGTGCATAACATCTCAAAATATTATATCTCATATCATATCA
>JADBJO010000190.1:803169-808169 GCA_016801955.1 Conus betulinus | reverse complement strand
GTCCTGTCCTGTCTGGCCCTGCCCTGTACTTTCCTGTCCTGTCCTGTCTGGCCCTGCCATGTACTTTCCTGTCCTGTCCTGTCTGGCCCTGCCCTGTACTTTCCTGTCCTGTCCTGTCCTGTCCTGTCTGGCCCTGCCCTGTACTTTCCTGTCCTGTCCTGTCCCTGTCTGGCCCTGCCCTGTACTTTCTTGTCCTGTCCTGTCCTGTCTGGCCCTGCCCTGTACTTTCCTGTCCTGTCCTGTCCTGCCCTGTCATGTCCTGAAGAGACCTGTCCTGCCATTGCTCTGCCCTGTCCTGTCTTGTCCTGTTCTTTCCTCCCCTGTCCTGTCTTATCCTGTTCCGTTCTGTACGAGTGTGTTGTGTGTTATTATGGTCTAGTATGTCCTGGTCCATCAAAGGTCTTCGAAACGATTCATTTGTATTTGTTGTGTTTGTTCTTTTTTATTCTTGTATTCTCTGTTCTGTTCTCCTCTGTTCAGTTTTTTGTTTGTTTGTTTGTTTTGTTTTTTGTTCTTCTTCTTTGTTCTGCTTCGTCTCGTTCTATTCTGCAGTGTGCTGTTCTATATTCTGCACTGTTCTGTTTAGTTCTCCGCTGCTGGTTCGGCTTTCGGCTCACAGGTGTTCTGTTCTACGCTGTTTTTGGTCAGCTCTGATCTGTATAGATCCCGTGTAACATATTGATGTGTTCTGTTCTGATCTGTCTAATTTTGTTCTTCTACATTTTGTCCCAATCTGATATGTACCGTTCTGTTGTGCTAGCTCTGTTCTGGTGCGTTCCAAACTGTTCTGTGATGTTCTGTTCAGTTCCGATCTGCTCTCTTCCGCTCTGTTCTTCTAAATCGTGTTCCCATCTGATATATGCTGTTCCGCGGTGCTAGCTCTGTTATGTTCTAAACAGTAGGGCACTGATCTGTTCTATTAGACTCTGATTGTGTTATTGCACGCTGTTGCATTCTGCTGGCTGTATAAACGGTACTCCCAGAAATCAGATATCTTCTTTGTATGTAACATCCTTTTGTTGTTGTTCTCGTTGCTTTTTTAAGGTCTTTGCCTCCCACCCCACCCCCCTTTCTCTTCTCTCTCCCCATCCCCTCTCTCTATCTCTCTCTCTTCTTTTCTCTCCCTTCCTGTTTCTCTCTCCATCTCTCCATCTCTCCATCTGTTTTTCTCTGTCTGTTTTTTTTTGTTGTTGTTGTTGTTTTTGCCTCTCTCTCTTTCTCTTCCACCTGTGTGTCTCTTCAACGGTTCTGTGACTAACCACACTCCTCCTCACAATTGTAATTGTGATTGGCTCTCAGAGGACCGATTAAAGACAGGGTAATGGCCAAATTCGAAGGAAAAAAAACAGCCAAAGTACCAGTAATACGAATGACAACAGAGGCGGCCATGCCAGAAAAAAGCACTACAAGCAGCTGCCAAAACGACGACGACGACGACGACGAAGATGCTGCTGATGACGACGATGATGATGATGATGATGATGACGATAACGATGATGATGACGACGACGATGACGACAACGACGATGATGACGACAACGATGACGACGACGACGACGACGACGACGACGACGACGACAATGATGATTAAGAAGAAGATGATGACGACGACGACGACAACCAAGACAGCAAGATCGACGAGGACGACAATAATCACGATGCCGATGTAGACGAAGACGACACAGGGAAGGGTGACGGTAGGGTCGTGGGGAGGGCTAACGCTAACGCTGATCTCAACGACGATGACGTCCGATAATCCGCCCCCTTATTCTTTGTCCATCAGCAGAGCGCCTCTCAACCCGCTCCGGCAGGGGAGCTCTCAGAAATCAGCCAAAGACACCACTACCTCGCAGTCCAACGACAGAACCACAGACGAGCAGCAGCAGACGGGCAGAGGGATGGTGAACACGGGCAAGGAGGCGCAGGACCAGAGTCTAGTGCCGACTCAGTCGCAGCAGCAGTTGGGCAGCGCGGAAGCCAAGGACACAGACGAGGCACGCAGCAAACCTTGGTTCACGGTCGAAGACGTGGAGAAGTCGCCGTTCTTAGAAACCAGCCAGCTGAACGAATGGGGTTTCCCGATTTTCGACTACGTCCTGCAGGAGAAGACGTTTGCCCTGAGTAAGGTAAAGAGAGTGGTGTGAGGGAGAGAGCGTTTGGGGATTATGGGAGAGAGAGAGAGAGAGAGAGAGAGAGAGAGAGAGACAGACAGACAGACAGACAGACAGACAGACAGACCGGCAGACAGACAGACGGAGAGAGACAGACAAACAGACAGATAGACAAACATGCTGGCAGAGAGAGAGAGAGAGAGAGAGAGAGAGAGAGAGAGAGATGCGGTAGAGGAAGCTGGAGGAGAGTGTGCGAGTGCGGGGTGTGGGTGTGGGGGAGAGTGAGTATGAACAGAGAGAACTGTTTTTGTGAACTGGCTCAACAAAGCAAATGGCATGCATGTTCGTGTGTACGTACGTGCATGCATGCGTGCGTGCGTGCATCTCTCTCTCTCTCTCTCTCTCTCTCTCTCTCTCTCTCTGTCTGTCTGTCTGTCTGTCTGTCTGTCTGTCTGTCTCTCTCTCTCTCTGTCTCTCTCTCTCTCTCTCTCTCTCTCTCTCTCTCTCTCTCTCTCTCTCTCTCTCTCTCTCTCTCTCTGTATGTCTGTTCTGTGCCGGAGTGTCTGTATAGATCTGTGTGTGTCTGTGTGCGCGTGGAAGAAGAACGTGAGGAATGAGTCAGACCCAGACCTTAACTCTCAGAACTAGAGTCGAACTTCAGTTGTTATAAAATCCCTCAAACGGTCTATACATCATGAGACAGACTCGAAATTTCATGTGGGCCTGTATACTGTATCATTATCGATCTTTCACATTCATGCAGTCGCGAACCTACCTTTAAAATTCTAACAAATGACGAATATTTCTGCAAAGTGGGTGCCAAAACTTTCGACCAAGACAAAGTAGCAGACTCGACTGGTCACACCCCAAGGTAATTTATATCAATTTAAAGCAGATTCAACTCACTCGATTTGTTACTGGTAATGAGACATGGGAGCACCACTTTACACCCAAGACGAAGCAGTAATGAAAGCAGTGGAAGCGTTTTGATTCATCACCCCCGAAGGAAGCTAAGATAATTCAGTCTGCGAATAAAGTAATGGCTATGATCATTTTGGGATGCAGATGGTCTTCTGCTTGTGGATTTTCTTGATAAAGGTCACCCGGTGACTGGGAAATATCATGCAAACCTGATACACTTGCGATGAGACGATGACATTTCAATCGCCAAGGGAAGCGCATTAGACTTGAAGAGGCATGTCGTTTCATGAGGACAGTATCCCTGCAGAGTACCACTCGTCTGCTGTTGCCAAGGCTGCAGGTCGCCGGGGCTTCAAAAGAAATGAATCTACGATTCGGCTCCCTCCAACTCCTGCCGGTTCCCCAATCTGAAAGCAACAATTGGATGTGCAGGGTTTTGCGGGTGACACTGATGTCATGGAATCAGTAGAGAGCTGCCTCAGAAAGGTCACAAGTCAGAGAGGCCCGAACTCCAACGGTTAGAACGTTTGCCTGCGGGGCTGAATGGTCGTAAGTTCATATCACTCGTTCGGGTAAGATTTTTAAGACTTGAAAATGGTCTCTGTCCACCGATGCTGAAAAAAAAAAATAGGCACCTGATTCAGTTCAGGTGTGGTTAAAGGCGGCAGAAGAGAGGGATGGTTCCGCCTTCTATCAAAACGTGCCCCAGACACGTTCAGCCTCTGTTTGTTCCCTGCTCCTACTACCATTGTATAATTATGGGACATAGGAAGCAACTAACGGCTACTTGCAGGGATTGAGGCACTTTTGGCCTCTGGGAATTAGTATGTGAAATTCAGGGGAGACTACGCTGAAAAATAGCTTGTGAAAAAGAAAAACAAACAGACTGCTGTGAGAGATAATGTTGCTTATAGCTCAGCCGACCGCAAAGGATCCTATCATCCCTCTCAAGTGATATTAAAGAAAATAAACACACATCTCATTAAAAACAGGTTTTCTAAAAAACACGTCGGAATTTCGTTAAAATCTTACCCTCGTAAAAACTTAGATAAGATGAAACAAACAAACAAACAAGTCTTGCAAAATCAGGCTATGAATTTTTTTTTATCAGCTTTTGTATCTGTAATAGTTGTTCTGTCAGTTTTATCCGTAACGATTTTTATTTGGAGCAGCTACTTTGAGAGAGAGAGAGAGAGAGAGAGAGAGAGAGAGAGAGAGAGAGAGAGAGAGAGAGAGAGAGAGAGAGAGAGAGATTTCACAATCATCAGTTTGTATTCGGGCCACAGGCCTACATACAAAGAAATGATAATAATTGCGACAATGATAATGGGGGGAAGGGGGGGGGGGGGGGGGGAGGGGGGGGGTGTGTGTGTGTGTGTGAGAGAGAGAGACAGAGAGAGAGAGACAGAGACAGAGACGACAGACAGACAGACAGACAGACAGACAGACAGAGTCGTTGTTGTCGTTGTCGCTGCTGCCTCTCTTGCTGTTTGGTGTGTAATCAATAACCGCGGTGAAAGCAGATTAAACAAGTTATCGGCAACACGCGAATAGCGTAATCATATCAGAATCTGGGCAAAATGCAAATGAACACACAGAACAGGGTGTAAGGAAACGCACATTTGATACACAATGCAAACAGACAGGTGAATTTTCTTCTTCGGGCATTTTTTGCAAGCAACTGACATTTTTTTTAATGCACAAACAGTACTTCCTTTACAGCAGTCAGTATGAGAAGGTCATTTTATACGTATCGTTACGTATTGTTCTGATAGTATTTTTCGTTTGTCTTCTTGTATCTTTCTGACTGCCTTTCTGTGTGTATCTTTCTGACTGCTCTTTTTGTTTGTCTGTACGTATCTTTCTGATTGCTCTTTTTGTTTGTCTGTACGTATCTTTCGGACTGCACTTTTTGTTTGTCTGTACGTATCTTTCTGACTGCTCTTTTTGTTTGCCTGTACGTATCTT
>JADBJO010000190.1:793169-798169 GCA_016801955.1 Conus betulinus | reverse complement strand
TGATATGTTTTCATGAATATAAAAACTATCTAATGATACTGTTGTTGACATTTTGTATTTTCCATATCCTTTTAGAAGACGAACGTGGGAACTAACTCTTTTGGTCCTTACCTGCTATTACTTCCCATGGTGGAAACTATTTTTCGCTGATGAACTGTTTTAAAAATGTGGAGCTGGAATTTTTTTTTTTTTTTATGGCGGAGGTGTACATCGCTCAAGTGTCGTTATAGTTAAGGATATACAGACCTAGGAGATACTCAGCGTTCCACAAGGTTCAAGGACGAGGTAATGTAGGCCCAAACTTTGCCTGCTACTGTCTATGTGTCTGTTTGTGGTGGTTGTTCATGATAATCTGCACTGCAGATCATAACCGGAGGCACGCCACAGACGTGCTGCACGGTGTGTACTATCTGACCATGCGTCCGATCCCAGGATTCACTTCCACAATGGCGACTGAAGGTATTGTATAATAATCGAAATTCGTTCTTTCTTCTCCTCTTTGCTTTAGTCCTACCTCTTGTAAACTTGCACTGTCCTTTCTTTCCTTCTTCTTTCCATTTTTTTTTTTTTTTTGTCAATTCTTCTTTCCTTCTTCTTCTTTTCCTTCTTCTTCTGATGAAAGAGTAGAGGATGCATTATTTAAAATGTCCCAAAATGCCAAGCATGGAAAAGACCAGTCCATTCAACGGCAGGCCTCGACAACAGGCAAACAGTCAACGTCTACTCAACATTTGTTATAATTCAAGGCCGCTTAATTTGATTATGTATACGTGTGTGTGTGTGTGTGTGTGTGTGTGTGTGTGTGTGTGTGTGTGTGTGTGTGTGTGCGTGCGTGCGTGCACGTGTATGCGCATGAGTGTGTGTGTGTGTGTGTGTGTGTGTGTGTGTGTGTGTGTGTGTGTGTGTGTTCTTTGCTTATCTCTCAAGAATTAGTTTGAGATTCAACTCAGGTCTACCCAACTGTATTCACAAATCACAACGTTTTAGTTGTTTCGCTTGTTTATTTGATCGCTGTTTGTATGTTTGCTTTCCCTCCCAGAAAATAAAGCAGGGGACAGAACTCTCAATCACAACCCCCGTCACCAAGCAGACGAAACTTACGGCTTCATAGGAGAAAACCTGACGGCCTTGGAGCTGTTAGCCCTGTACACGGCCGCCGCTATGCACGACTACGACCACCCCGGACGGACCAACGCCTTTCTGGTGGCCACGCAGGCACCGCAGGTGAGCTGCGCTTTCAACGCTCGCAGTTTTCAGAGGAGGCGTCAGTGCGCGCAGACTCGAACTGGTGCCTATCAGGGGCAGGTCACTTCATGCCAGTGTTATAGGAAATTCCTACTTTAGTGGCCCCGGTTTGTCTCGATCTTAATGACTGGCCCTCACACGGAGAGAAACCATTCTATCGCTGAGAGCGCCAGTGAACGTCATCAAGCCAAAGGAGGTAACAGATAATCTTTTGTGTTGATTGAAAGTCATTTTACATGCTGCAAGTAAATAAATTCCCCAAGACCCCACACAGCCCGTATGTGCTCTTTCCCCCTGACAGCTGATACAATCCATTCCTGCAGTTTTTCGGTTTTCGATGATGGTCATCAACGTAAGAAGAAAAAGAATTTCTAAAGTAAGACAAGGCATGATTATCGAAATCAGTCATCCAGAACCTTTCCTCGTTTTGAGGGATAGCAGTATTTAGCCTACTTCTGTTGGGTGCCTTCGCTTAGCGGAAATCCATTTTGATGAAATGATCGATGGACTAGCAAAACACGGGCAAAACGTACAGGTCCGGTATACAGTTCAAACATTCCACTATACTTCATGGAGGGATATAGTCTAGGACAAAACGCGGTCTGGGAACACTTCAGGAAGAAGAACGAGAAGATTCTGGTTATGCTTCAAACACCCATGCAGAAAACTAGCACCAAATGTTTAACAGTGTTTTAAGATCTCACTGTAGTCACAAAGTACCAAATGCTAGAGCAACAGCTTTCTGATTTAGTTTTAAATAAAATACCTCCTTAAAATAAAACTTGAAAGGAAGTTAACTGCATTTGTAGCGAAAAAATATCAAAGATCATATACTGTTCCATTGCAAGCATCTGAAATTATTTTTCCCTGCTTTCTCAGAGACTTCCCTTCACATCACAAGAAGGTTGCAAAGAATTCAGTTTTACTTTGCGAGATTTCATTTAGTCTGAGAGAAAGCCCCATCATTTGTTACCTGTGGTGGATTTCTGTTGGTCAACATTGTTTATATTGTTATGCAAATTTTGATGCTTTCATGTGTATATTCCTGTTGCTTATGACGACTTGACATTTTCTCGTTCTCTCTCCCTCCCTTCTTCCATCCCTCCTTCCCTCGCTCCCTTCATACCTCTCTTTCTCTCTCTCTTAAATATATCTGACGTTAAATTGAAACGCAAACACACACACACACACACACACGCGCGCGCGCGCACACACACACACACATATATGTAAAGGTTAGTCTGTCTCTCTGTCTGTCTGTATCTCTCTGTCTGTCTGTCTGTCTGTCTGTCTGTCTGTCTCTGTCTCTCTCTCTCTCTCTCTCTCTCTCTCTCTCTCTCACACACACACACACACACACACACACACACACACACACACACACACACACACACACACACACACACACACACACACACACACACACACACTCTCTCTCTCTCTCTCTCTCTCTCTCTCTCTCTCTCTCTCGCTCTCTCTTTATCCGTCTAACATTTCTTTAAATTGAATACTTTTGAATTGTTCCGAGAATGAGATGCATGGAGAGTAGAAAAGAAGTGATATTTTTCAGCTCAGAATGTGCGGAATACTTAACTTTCTTCTAGAATCAATTCGATTCTGTTAGTGTTATTCTATTTCCACAATTGGGAATTTTACAACGAAGCCGTGAATTTGTATTCATTTCCATGTATATACAGACATGTGTATGTGTATTCTAAAAAACAAATTAAAACCCATGTGTAAATGTGTGTGTGTGTGTGTGGGGGGGGGGGGGGGGGGGGGGGGAGGATGGGGGAGGGGGATGGTGGGGAGGATGGGGAAAGGACTCGGGTGCAGATCAAAAAGTAAATGGCCGTGGGGGAGTCGAGGGGAAAGGGAGATGAGGAACGGGGATGCTAGAAAGGAGGGAGTGTGCGAAAGCGGGGGGGGGGGGGGGGGGGGGGGGGGGTGAAAATCTATCTATCTGGTATATATGTACTCACGGCAACATTTCATTTGCGTCATGGACTTGTTGCTATTCAGTCAGCGCCCTTTATTTTTAAATGGATAGATGACCTTTTTTTTTCTTCTTTTAAAAACTTTGCTCTGGCTTTTATATAGTAAATTATTACCCAGGGAGGAACGACCCATCTGTAGCGGCCGCTGGTAGTGAATTATTCAGTGATGTATGTTGTTCGGTGATGAATTATTCAGCGGTGAATTATTCTGTGGGCGACAGTCGCTCGGAGGGCTTGCAGGGGGGTGGGAGAAGCACGAGAGGGAGGAAGGAGAGGGATGGGGCGAGGGGTCAGATGGGGAGGCTGAAGTGGATTGGTAACCGATGGAAGTTCAGCGGCGGAAATGCCAGCGTTGATGGAATGGCAATTCAGTCATGGTGGGTAGGCGACTGTCAGTCTCGGAGCCTGCGCAGAATTTCGTTTGTCGCGCCCTTTAAATTAATTTCTCCCACAGTCGTAGGACATTGACGTGTAAATGTTTGTAGGGTTTGTACGTCAGATTTGTAGGCGCGGTGTTTCGCCCTGACAAGATCTCTCTCTCTCTCTCTCTCTCTCTCTCTCTCTCTCTCTCTCTCTCTCTCTCTCTCTCTCTCTCTCTCTCTCATTGTATTAATTGTACATCTGGTGTTAATCAGGGTGATGTTTGCAGCCCAATTTTGTTTTCTTTTTTAATCAAAGAGCTGACTTTTCAGGTGATAAACTCTGGAAGACATGGTGCCCGTTTTGTAGATGATGTTATGGAAATATTTATTCTACTTCTTGCTGATAACGTTGCATTAATATATGAGACAGTAACAGGCCTCCAAACCCAAAATAGTTTGCGAAGGGCAGCCATTTCACTCCAATGAAAGTAAATTTGAGTAAAAGTAATATTAACATTTTCAGAAAAAGGGGTTACCTTACCTCTTGGGGAAAATTGACGTATAATGGCTTGAATATGCCCGTTGGAAATGTATATAAGTACTTAGGAGTGTATTTCTCCACGCGATTAAGTTTCACTTTTGCATGTCAAGATATTGCTTGCAGGGCCAAAAATGCATTGCTGTGTTTTATGAAGAAGTTGTCGAAACAGAACAATGAATCTCTTGCTTTTTTTCTGACACTGTTTGATGCTCAAATCCTGCCTATGCTACAATATGGGGCTGAACTGTGGGGTCTTGATGCTGCCGCTGCACAATGCGAAAATGTGCATTCATTTACTTAAAAAATAAAATAGTTTATAGGGACCCAGTCTACACAAAAGCAACTATTTTGAAATACAAGAACACGCCATTCTTTATTTAAAAATTTTTAGAGCAAATGAAATGGCAGGGATAACTTCATAAGGTTTCTTCACAGAGTGGGTGGCTTTAGGAACTGCAAGGAGTGTCTTTCTTCTTCTTCTTCTTCTTCTTCTTCTTCTTCTTCTTCTTCTCCTCCTCCTCCTCCTCCATTTTCTTCTTCTTCTTCTTCTTCTTCTTCTTCTTCATATGTGTTTCTTTCATCTTCTTTATTTTCTTCTTGTTTCTTCGTTTTTTTTTCTTTCTGGGTTTTTCCCCCCTTACCCTCCTTATCCTGCATGTAGGCCTAGTTCTCTTTCTGCCCTTTTATCTTCGTGCTCTTCTGCAGGGCTTCATTGCTGTGTTGCTCTTTGGTCTCTCTTTTCCTTCTACCTTTTGTTCCTCCTCATGCTGTCGTTTTGTATCGTGCGTCTTCATCATCGCCTTTTCCTCATGCTTACTTTGTTCTTTTTTTGTCAACATGCTTTCGTCTTCTTCC
>JADBJO010000190.1:778169-780669 GCA_016801955.1 Conus betulinus | reverse complement strand
TTTGCGCAAATGTCACTGAAAGAGCGATCTGGCGCTTGAACTTATTGTAGTTAACAAGAGAAACCCACATTAAAGCTTCAGTCAGCACTACTTTGTCTTCTTTCTATTTTCACTGCCGGATCTCTGAAGGGGCGCCATTGGTGAGATTTTTGCGTGCGCGACCGGTTTTCATCCTACAGCATTATGGGTAGCCGCATTTCTTTCTTAAGGAATGATGCCTCGATCAGCACCAATGTGACACCATGCAGTGTGCATGCGTTTTATTGTCGCGTCATCCTCCCCGCTGGCACACGACAGCCTCTGCTATCCAAAAGGTGGAATGGGATTTAACGCGTGTGTAGGCGAGATTCTTCATGCATGCGCTTATGCCCGGGACATCGGTTTAAAGTCTGATACGCAAAAGGAGGGGAATGGAGTCTATACAGTTGTCAAAGCCGAAAAGAAGATCTCAGTCTTCCATTCAGGCTGTGTCGAGCGGTAATCGAACACAAGAGCCTGGAACAGGAGTCTTGACGCCTTACCCATTAGGCCAACAGGTTCACGAAACCCACTCTCGTTGTACTTAAAATCACACAGACAAGGAAGAACGTGGTTTCAGATTTGAGGAGGTGGCGAGCATAGACCGTGATTGTAAAAATGACCCATACACTGGGGAATTCTTGAGTTTCTGAATAACTGGGTTGTAGGGATGAAAAGGGTACTTCTGACAGGTCTTTGTCATTCAGAAGGACATTTTTGCTCTATTGTATTGAGCCCAGATCGCGAGCGCGCACGCGCGAGTGTGTGTGTGTGTGTGTGTGTGTGTGTGTGTGTGTGTGTGTGTGTGTGTGTGTGTGTGTGTATATGTCAGTGTTTTGTGTGTGTCTATGTAGATGAAGGCTGTGTGGAATATGTACAGTACAAAACTATTGTCGGAGCTACATAAGCCGGGAGAACACATGATTCATTCACTAAAGGTAAATGATACGTTCACAATTTTTTTCAATGATGCAATAAACCTGTGTTTTCAGTTTTCAACTGAAAGCTGTCTTATACACCTATATCTGTCCCCCCCCCCCCCCCCCCCCCCCCTTTTTTTTCCTCACAGTTAGTCACTTGATTTTCATTACGAATTCAGAATGGAAAATGCTTGGAAAATAACATTTAAAACCCTGCACGTCCTGACAGTATTGAGAAAAATAATCTTGAATCCTGCTCTCAGCGGGGTGTGGGAGTAGATATAAGTATTTATTGATCGTGATTTATCAATTACTAGTATCTGAATGTGTTTGTTATAAATTTTCCATCAAACTAATTTAATAGGAAAATTTTTAGAAAATAAATGTTCAATCAAACTAATTTAATAGAAAAAAATCTGTTTGAAAGTTTTTAATCAAACTGATTTGATAGAAAAAAAAAATGGTATTTCGGCAGTACTTTTTAGGCTGTTCTTTTATCTTTGTGTCAGAAAAAGTGTATTTTTCTGTTTCAGAGTTCTGTAAGTGCCGAAGAAGAAACAACCAACGTTGACTCACTCCAAGAAGAGTCTGCAGAATCACGCTGACTTTATCTGCCGTTTCAGTCAAGATCAAATCGCCTGGTCGCCCTGCGCAAAAACAAAAAGAACGAAATCAAACATCTGCGTGACCTAAACAGTGTGAACAATGAACTGTTTGTCATCTCCATGTTGTTCACGTCGGCAGGACAAACACGGAAAGCCCTCGGTTCGGGAATGTGGAAACAAAACAACACTGAACCAAGACTCAAGCGCACAATAACGTGTTCATTGTTGCGCCTTGAAGCTTTTAAAATGCACAGTGTAGGGAGAACGTACAGAGAGATCCGGTGGACGGGAGGGGGAGAGAAGAGGAGGAAGAAAAGGGAGGGGGGGGGGGGGGGGGGGGGGGGGGGGGGGGGGGGGGGCGGAGCACGGACGGTGGTGCGGTGGTGCGGTATCCGAGAACTCCTGGAAAGCCTAGGCGACTCACAGTTCATGTCAAATTTGAACACACCAACTCCACCAATTCGACCACCTGCACACAAGTAGGGACAGGGGGAGTAAGATGGACAGAACATTGCGGTATGTGGAGTCAGACACCACTCTCACACTATTCACAGAGATGGCTCCCAAAGAAACTGAGGTCTCAAAACACTTCGATCCATAGCGACTTAATTAGGAAACACCTTTTTTGTTGTTGTTGTTCACTTCATAATATGTAGGCAAATCATCTTCTTTGGACACGGGAAAAAAAACATGAAAAAACAGAGAAACAAACAAATATTGCCCAGGCAGTCAGGCAACAGCAATTCGGAGGTAAGATGACATAGACAACCAATACATAGACAGCTAGCAGCGAAGTTAACACATAGCCTCTAGGCTATATTACTCCGCCGTTATTTAGGAAATGGCCCGGCTCGTTCTCAGACGGTTGGAGACCTAACAAACAAAACAAAACAAAACAAAAACTAGCATTTTCACTGCCTCTCTCGATTTGCCGTTCTGGTGGTACTGGTGTAGATT
>JADBJO010000190.1:768169-775669 GCA_016801955.1 Conus betulinus | reverse complement strand
TGCTCACTTGCATTCAGTTGAGAATGTGCTGTGTTCTGTCTGTGTTTAATGCAGGCCTAGTGAAACTTGTACTTTTCATTGTCAAGGCAACACATAGTTCACTGTCCCGGCCGTGCTGGCCTGCTCACCATGGAATGCACCATGGGTTTGGCCGTTCAACGTTGTGAACTCCACGATCTTGCTGTTTTAATCTCACAGTGGATTCAACAGACTTGCTGTGGGTAACTAAGTAATCAAAAACACATTTGCTAATCATACATCTGAGCTCTGTTGGAGGGGAGAGAGGAGCGACGTGACTTACACTGATGAGATATGTTTTGACCATAAGCCGAATACAGAAGTACGCTTCTTTCTTTTTCCTTCTTTCTTTCTGCGTACGCAGGTTGCTACCCTTGCGTACACTGCCTTTATAGGCAGGCAGCGGAGTTTTGTGTGTATGACCGTTTTTTATCCCGCCATTAAGGCAGCCATATTCCATCTTCGGGGAAGGTGCATGCTATGTGTAACGTGTCATCCATACCAACAGCCAAACTGGCCTTCTATTCCGAAAGTTGGTGATGGGATTTTACGTGTGTGCAAGATGTTGTGCGTACGTTCACACACGGAATCTCCGTTTATAATCTCATTCGAAGGACTGTATGGAGAATGGAGTCAGAACCAATGTTAACTCCGAGTGAAAAGTCCCCTTGTATCGAAATTCGAACCTGCAACCCCAGGATCACGAGTCCGGCGCTCTTCCAACCGAGCTATTCCGGCCCCCAGAAGTACGCTTCAAGTTTGCTTTGTATGAAAACAAAATCTGTGATAACTTTGTCAAAAATTCATAGACATTCAGCAACATGTACTGACAACTGTCAGAACTCATCCAGTTGTCATGGTTAAAGACAGAGCATTTCCAGCGTTGTTGATGATTTATTGAATTCTGGTGTACCCTTCAGCAAACATGGTGAAACTATCTCAATCAAAAGACATTAGTGGGAAACTCTTTAGAGTAATCTTTCAAAATGACCACGACAGTGGTTACTTTGTGTGTGTGTGTGTGTGTGTGTGTGTGTGTGTGTGTGTGTGTGTGTGTGTGTGAAAATTGAACTGTGTGTGTGCATAAAATTACACATACACAGAGAAGATTGTGCAAAATGAAGCGAATTTAGAGAGAGAGAGAGAGAGAGAGAGATGTCTTCAAAGGAAAACTATACAATCAAACAAGACAGAGTGAGCGAAATTAACACAGATATATCGAAACCAACCAAACGAGTTTACTTCAACATTTTATTAAATACATTTTTAATGTGATGGTGAATGCTAGCCGTTTTTCACTTATATAACAAACCGAGTAATGTTAAATATTTCTCATCTTCGGTCTTGGATTAAAAGCAAATTCATGCGTGAAAACACAACAATGTGACAAAGTACATTTAACATCAGTGACTGTGTAAGATTACATTTCATTGAAAGCTAGCCCCAGTTATCTTTCTTGCATATCGTAATTCACGCTTCCTTTGATCATTCCGATATTTAAAGTAAAAGATCCACGCAATACTATGCACTACAAAAAGATCCACAGAGTAAAATTCTGAGGTGTGGGTTATCAAACCCTTCGACTTCTGAAAAACAACAATCAAGAAAAACAAAGTTAGATCTAGCTGAGAGATCCAACGAACCTATAAATCTATTTCCTCGCCTTCGATGGAATGTAAGGTCACGCCCTTGGTCATAACCCGGAAGGACTGGCAGATCCAAATGGGTAATTCATAAAATTAATTAATTCTTTTGTCGGGAACTCCATGAGCCTGAACAATATCAGTGAAAAGATTGATTTGAAAAGATTGATTTTAAGTATGACCTTCCTTCTTGCACTTATCATTTCTATGTACAAAATAGGCAAGAAGTATTCCTTTCTTTTTCTCTCTGCTTTTCAAAACTCCTAAGAAATACTATTTAAACTTAATTTTTCTGTCGCTTCGCACTCCCCGTGACAGCCTGCAGAAAACATGGAACAGAATTTTGAAAAAAAATAGTGTTTCCAGCCAGAAGTTTGTATTTGCTGGGTCTCAAAGGCCACAACACATATCTGCCATTTGAAGAGCGGCTAAAGCTATAAAACATGGATCAGGGATAGGCCGAAACAAAATTAAAAAAGAAATCTTTTCTTTAAAAATCGTGTATATCATATTATATCTGTTCAAATCCCCCTGATAGAGGGTGTTCTCTTTCATGAAAATAAGCATCCGACTCCAAAGGCGGTTTGATATTCCTTCCTTGCAGGGTATCCATAAAAATAAGTTTAGACTGGTCTACCCTTCTCTGTTTCATAACCGTTTTAATAAACTTTGTCAAGCTTACCAAAACTGAGGACTGAGTGCCTAAATGTTATTGTTTTCCTATACAATTCAACTGTGTGTGACTAATGACATGTTCAGTTTACAAAAAAAACAAAAAAACAGAAGATAACATTAGTGATAGGTCACTTCTTGAAGAACGAAAGTGGATCTTTAGAAACAAAGGCCATTAAAACAGAGATGTCTATATGATAAATTACATGATGCAAGATAGTAAGATTATTATTACACAATGATCATGACTGTTAAACAACGCCAAGTTTGGTTTCTCCATTACAAGATATGATTGTATGCACCATAAACAAACATTCAGCGCCGTATTTGTATTCATGCGCATTCACATTATATTCATACTTACACTGACATTGTGGAAAGAAACCATTGCTGTTGTGATTTACTTAATGGTTGACCTGAACCTTGTTGAGGCCAGAAGAGTCATCATGATACAAACTTCATTTCTTCAGTATACACCCAGAAGGAACACATCAACAAAATACACCTTGGAGCTGTTTCACGCATATACTGAAAAGAACCTGGCCTATGGAATAAGTACTCTTTACACCAGTTTGCATGTAAATTGAAAACAACACCTAATAGAGAGGTCACAAACACAGTCGTATGTTCTATTGTTGGATTTCATTTTTAACACCATTCATTATAGTTACGTCCAAACTCACACCCCACCCATCCCTCCCCTTCCCTACCCCATGCACCAGTGAGTGTGAACGTACATTGAAAGTATCTGCTGTAACCAAAACATACATTTTTTTCCCCTCCCCTAAACAGCCTAAGACTTGAATCATAGCTCTCATGAACTATGTCCCTAAAACCAACAGATCACTTTAAACTGGGCAAACTGCGCCATCCAACCATAGATATTTTCAAAGGAGGCAAATTTCAGTGCAATTTAGACATACTATGTACATAAATTTCATCTAAATATCCATTAGGAATTTGACCATACCTGTTTGTATAACTGTAAGGGTATGGTGATCCATGATAGTTTTGCACTTTACAAGCTCTTATTTAAGAATACAGGTTTCTGGATTCTTATTATCAAGCACTCATTTGTTTATTAAGCTTGGTCCCCTGTTTAAAAACAGCTGATTTTGCTGATTAAGACTGGCATTCTAGTTCACAACAACTGTCATTTTGATTCTCAAAAATTTTCATTTATAAGTTTTGGAGTTTTGGTGACCAGTGAAAACCCCATAAACTGATTTTTGGCACAAGATACCCCCCCAGTGAGTTCTTGCAGTGTGAGAGTGTGTGTATTGCAAGCATGTTGTGTGTGTGTGTGTGTGTGTGTGTGTGTGTGTGGTGGTTTTGGTGCTCAGCTAAATGGTAGAGTAACGAAATTTTCACACTAATAAGAAACTGTTGTAATACAAATTGTGCCCATGTTCAGTTTGAAAAAATCAGAAATTGACATATTTGATATTTCATGTGTCGTCTTTTGGCAAGGTGAATTTTTACAACAATATGTAACCTAGAGAGAGCGATTGTAATTTGAGTGATGGTGTCTCACAAACACACACACACACACACACACACACACACACACACACATCAGTCAATGTCATTCAAATGTACATTCAGGTTTCACATATCAAATTTCAGCATGTAAATATGCCTCACAAATTTAAGGGGAAAAAAAAAAGCTAAAGCTTTGGAAACTCAACAGCATGGTATTAGCAAGGGAAAAAAAAAAAGACACAAAACACGCACACAAACAACTAAAAAGAACACACCCACACAAAATCATATATGGTCACAAACTGTATACAGCATACAAGGCATGCAACACTGAATTACATCATTACTAGGTAGAGGCAGGTACATAAGCCCCTCCAAAAAGTCAGCATTAACACACACTTCTGCTTTTGTCCATAGTTCTACACAACTGATTGTTCTACCCAGTCATTAGCACCAGCAAAACAACCTTGTAACAACTGTGCATGGTGTGCCAACTGTGCAAAACAACAAGGGTGCATGTTTATGCCGTTTTCAAATCAACCTCAGGCTGACAGCCTCTGCATTGTACACATCCTCATTGTACACATCCTCACTGTACACATCTTCATCCAGCTGTGCTTTCCAAATGGCAGTCCCAAAGAGCTGATTTTTTTTTTCTTTCCTTAAAGTGGCTTTCATCATTTCTGATGACTGAAGGAGAAATAGAAAAAAGAGAAAGAAACAATAAAGATGGTCTAATAATTTCTACGTACGTAAAGGGGAGAAAGAAGTACAGGAGACATAACCGAAAAAGTTTCATGCAGCAAAAAAAAAACAAGGCAAAATTCAAGACTTGACACTCAAACAATCTTTTGGCTTGTTGTCTTCCTTGGGCTTCCCTTGGTCATTTCCTGATAAATACATAACTGTTTGTTGCCATTATCATATATTTTTTTCCATTATATCCCCCTCTTCCTCCCTAACACCCTCCCCCCCCCCCCCCCCCCAAAAAAAAAAGTGAAGAAGTTAATGATGAAGTCGGATGTTGGACTACAGTGGCATGCCCTTTCTGGGAAGACCTGATGAAATTTGATCCACAGAGACCGGTTAAGGCGAAGAAACATTTAATACACTACAATTATAATATTACAGAGAAAATACAGTGCAAAGCAACACAAAACAAAGGCACAGTTTATTTTCCTGAATGAAACCACGATCTCCGAATTCTTTTCAGAGAAAACAAAAAAAACAAATGTTCACTTGATTCAAGCTCTCCTTCCTTCTGTTTACCACTGTCTTAATAAAGCGGGGAACTGCAGCAGAGATGATGAAAATCCACTGTTCTTCCTGGAACAACTATACATTTGTTCAGCAAGATACACCTTCAACTGCCCTCACTGAAATCAAATAAAATAAGATAAAATCTTGAAAGAAGGAAATGCATGAACATCAAACCTCTCACTTCAAACTTACAAAAAAAAAGTCTGAAAGAGGGAAATGCATGAATATAAAATTACATCTGTATTAATAAATGGAATCAGTTCAAAATGCATGTTTACAGCATAGCAAAACAAACTCAAATACAAACGCAATAGGCAGTTAAAAAAAAAAAGTACGCAGCATGGACAGATGCAAGCATTCTGTGATTATATTCTTGTAACAAAAGACACATTTTCCCCCCAGAAGAAGCGCATCTGAACATGAAACTTTGCAAGTGAAACTAAAATGACAAAACCAAATCCAACCCAAAAACATGATACCAGTGACTGACCATGTAAGATTACACATCATCACACAATACATTCTGTAAAGTCAAATGTTTTACTTTTGATTATGGTAATTTTTTGCTTTTTCATCAGAACAAGCTGTGATATGAACTATACAGAACTGACATTCTAAATGCTATGTACAGAAGAAAATGCTTGTTGCTAAAACCCTGTAACACCAGCTGGCCATGTACGAATAAATAAATAAACAACACAAAAAAAGCAAGCAAAAGTTTTTAAATCACACAACATGGCTGGCGATACAGTACAAGTCACAACTGGGTCAAATCATCACAGACAAATGCTTAATAATCACAACCAATTATCACAGACAACACCTAACGCCAACATGGCATGCAATGCGTATCATAACACTGTACACAACAGGCAGCACATGTGTTATTAAGGGCGCATACTTTTATGGAAAATACATACCCCCTGACAAAGGGCACAGACCTGGCAGCCTACTACCCTCTCAATGCACAACCCAGTCGAAATGAATGCTCTCAAAATCCATGTCATACAGACTGTGACTTAAAGGCTTTCATAAATGTGTATCCCAAATGTCTTAAAGGTCAATAAATGGCAGTGGCCGTCAAAAAAAAAAAAAAAAAAGAAAAACCCAAACCAAAATCAACACTTTTCTGTGATAAAATTATTGTGAACCTAGTCATTAAACAAAGCTGAAATACATAAACCCATAATTTTGAAGGAAAAAAAATTAAAAAAGCCACTCTTAACACAACCATTAAAAAAAGAAAAAAAAACAATCAAAGAACTATCTGTTCCAGCAGATATGTCTTACTTATTTCTGGATGTGTGTTTCAGTACATGATTATGAAAATGCATAAATGTGTGTGTGTGTGTGTGTGTGTGTGTGTGTGTGTGTGTGTGTGTGTTGTGTTTGTGTGTGTGTCACTGTGTGTGTGTGTGTGTGTGTGCAAGTGTGTGTGTGCAAGTGTGTGTGTGTGTGTGTGTGTGTGTGTGTGTGTGTGTGTGTGTGTATCTGTCTGTGCATATGTATTTGCAAGATTGCATGCATGTGTTTTGTATGCTGAAAAAGTGAATACACATCTTGTGCTAGCATATTTTACAATTTCTGTGCGAATGAAAAAAAAGGGATGTCACACCAGAGCATTAACCGAGTTCTCCCAGATCTGTTATCAAATCAAAATGTCTGTAAAGAAGAAAAGGAAAAAGGAGCTTTAAGCAAACTTTGAAAATCCTCCATCATTCATCCACAGAAAAGCCTGCACTTGACATAGACTAGCATTGGAGTGACCTCTCCTAGAAAACAGCCACGTGCGTGCTTTGGATAATGAATTGGAACACCACCATCACTTCACTTCTGATGCTCACCACTGTACATGCAAAGAAACATAGGTGCACATCAAAACCAAAGTGACTGTCATGATTTCCCCTTGCCTGCATCTATATAAAGTACCATTCTAAGTCACTTTTTTTCTCCCAAAATATGCTGAATACAAATAAGACTGAAATGAAAGGAAAACAAAACTACAATCAACAAAGCAAAACAAACAGAAAAGATTCAAATGCATCACTGACTCTAAGAATTTCATGGTTGCTATTGATACAGAAGCCAGCAGCAGAACAAAAACACAAAACAAAACTAAACAAACTCAGCACATGAAAAGCACTCACGAACGCAAGCAGTTTACTACTCTTGAACCATACTGTCTGATAGATCTGTAGACTTTGATTTTCCTGGTTTGGAAACACAATGATCCTTCTTCAGCTTTACAAAACATTCACATTCTATATATCTGATTAACAAGCACAAAGAATGTCTGCAATGCTTTAGTTTTCCTGTCCCTCATTCTTAGGCCATCTTGAAAATTGCAGAGAAAATGCTACCAAAATGTCATGAGGTGACAACACAAGAATATCAAAATATTCTTGCCAGTAGTCTTAATTTTTTT